>JACJUM010002543.1:17962914-17992461 GCA_020976665.1 Heortia vitessoides
TATATATATATATATATATATATATATATATATATATATATATATAGTTAATACCCATCGACCTCCAAGTTAAACAGAGTTTACATAAGGGTTTAAACATACAAAGGGGATCAGTAAATAAATCACTGAACGGACATCGACTCTCCTCTCAAAACATTACACCACATGCTTGATAAACATTACCCAAAAACACCATTGACACAATTTCAATGTCTACCTCTACTTCAGTCTTCAACTGACCCCATGTCCAGGCGTCCTGGTGCTTGCTGTTCTTCACCACGGCGCTCCACAGGTCTGCCTTGAGTGTCTGCAGCGCCTCCTTGCCCGTGGGCAGACTCTGGCGCGCCGCCGACCACGTGCCGAAGTCCTTGGCCTCGAGCACGTGGCGTGCGGTCGAGTCTTCCAGCCAGTACACATCTTCGAGGGACGATACGTCAAGGCTTAGCAGTCTGGAGAAAAAATATCATCGGCACATTATTATCATCTGGAAAAGTCCGATTGAAGGTTTCCGTTGTCGAAAGAGGCTGAAAGCGGACGAATATCGGTTGTATATTTTTAAGCCGTGGGGTACCGGTGTAGAATAGTACCTCCCTCTGTACCAGGTGGCGTATAAGACGACAAGAGTTCCGGGGCTGATAGAGGACAGTATATCTATCTGAAACAGCGCAACTTGAATAAAACAGGTTGGAGATGGGTAGCAGCATCCTCGTCACGAAGTTGTGCTCTGCGATTGCCACCGCGCCTGCCAGTACGGCAATTAAGGACAAAGCTTCGCCTTTTCTGGGGAAGCCTATGTCCAAAAATGGACCTTCTGTGGCTGATATGATGATATTTTTTAAGAAAAATGAAGCCAGTATCCAGTTATATTCTAAAACTGTACCGGCTAGTATTTTTCTTAGTATTCCATAAGACCTCGTTTTCAGACAGAAATCAATTACGTAAATAAAAATACGTATCTATGTAGAACTACATGTTACACTTATTTATAATATACCACTTATTTATAATATAAAAGGTCCTTCACGTCAATGTTTTCTTTTTCATTCGACCAGATCGACAAACAAGCATACGGTCCGCGTGATAGTAAGCGTCACTGCAGCCTACGCTCGTAATCACAAAGATATCACCAACGCGTTGCCAACCTTGTAACTTTAGGATATTATACTACAATAACCAGTAAATTCACAGCCTCTCTCACCCTTCAGACCGAAACGCAGCAATGCGAACACTACTACTTGCCGGTAGAAATAGAAGAGATTGAGGTACCAATGCAGACAACCTTATAACCGCCGCTCATAACAATACCGCAATTACGGAGACAGCACCAGAAATAGAATTGTTCAGTCAAATATACTCTGAATTGACCGAGTGGACTACTAAATGGAGGCCAGTCACCGCTACCGCATCGCTTCAGCGTCCAGAAAACCACAATAAACATTTATATTTCACTCATTGTACAAATTAAATTATTGAACGTTCACGAGCCTGATGGGGTATTTGGTCCAATCTTGTGCATCATTAGAGAACACAAGTATACTCATTACAGTTCCCGAAATATAATAAATACCTTTCTCGTAAGAATATAGGGATAAAAAAATTTTGTACTTCCTAAATTGTGAAAGACATTCAACAGATTTGGTTCAGTAGTGATTGAGTTTATTTGTTACAAACGTATGAAAGTACTAAATTGAAATCTTTCCATTTCAAATACGGATCTCTATTATTTTTGCAAATATATAGCAAATAAATACAGCCTATTTTAGTCTAGACAAATATATTCTATAGCAAAAGAGTTCTATAGTGAAAAGGTATTAAAGGGCTAGGTCTAGGCTAGGTCTGAAGTACCAAGACTAAACGAGCGTGTATAAAAGGACTAATGCGAGTAAGGGAAACAAGAGAGGTATGCCAGATCGCAGCAAATGGAGATCCATAGCCTCTGCCTACCCCGGTGGGATACAGGCGCGATGTATGTATGTAATTTCCAAAATCAGCACAGTAGTTTTTGAGCTTATTTGTTTAAAATAAAAATATATGTCCTCAATTACATTGCGTTCTTTGATCAGAATGTTAAGGAATTGAGATGACTTCCATAGACAAAGTTTATTGAAGAATTTCACTATTACTACTGCTATGTATCAAGTCAAAAATTTGCAAAAAAGAGGCGAACATATATACCTCACCCATACGCAAGCCGATTCGTGAGAACCCACTAATGGACGCCATTGGGTTCAAAGGGATGTTGATATATGACCCGACTGCAAAATGCACCCTAATCGATACACTCGTCGCTAATGATACTGGAGTATTTGCAAGTGTTCGCAAGAACTGAATGAACTAGTGTTCCGCACACGTTTATATTCAAACGACCCGGTAATGAGGGTATTTGTACAAGTACTACAGTGAACATGAGAAGAAAAACAAGCATTCGGTTCACGTGATAGTAAAGATAAGCCGAAGCCAATAGACGCTCGTATTATCACAAGGATATCACCAGCACATTGTGACTTAAAGATACTATGTCATATTATCCAGCAATTTCACTGCCTCTCTTACCCTGAAGTCTACTTCCAATGAAGTAAAGTTTAGCAGGTAAACATCATTAAGAAGGTATCATGTCAGTAAGCAAATCTAAGAAAAACCATGCAATTTATTTAACAAATAAATCAATAGAAAGGGCGTATAAGAACATTTTCTCAAGATACTTATAAATCAAAACTTGGTTGAAAAGTTTTAGACCTCCCCAAGAATTTTCCAAAAGAATCATTTATATTCAGCTTACACCCAATGTCATTTCTATAATTCATCATGTGAGCCATTGGAAGTCCACTGCTGGACATAGGCCACCCCAAAAAAAAGTGGGAATTTCGTCCATAATTGCCGAGCTGGGCAAGCGTGTTGGCAATCGCAGAGCGCAGCTTTCGAGACGAGGATGCTGCTGCCCATCCCGCCCTGCGCATTTGAGCTGCATTGTTGTAGATAGCGTTAATCATTTTATAACTTTATTGGACTAGTTCGACAAACAAGCATACAGTCCGCGTGATAGTAAGCGTCACCGCAGCCAATAGACATTCGTAATATCACAAGGATATCACTAGCGCATTGTCATTTTTGTGACTTGATAATATAATGTCACAATAACTATTAATTTCACTGCTTCTGACCTTTCAAAACGAATTAGCAATGCGAACACTGCTATTTGGCAGTAGAAATAGGTGAGAGTGAGGTACCAATGCAGACGACTTTCTATACGAGGTCACCTCATTTAAATAGATTGAAGTAAATTAGTTCGGTTTATAATGTTCAGGTTAAATTTGACGAAAATTGATACATATTATAATCGATGTAAATCAGGCGGTATTCTATTTAATGACAACCTTTACGCAATTACGTGTTGGAGCAAGTCCCAAAGTTACACTCACACGTATAAGTTGCCCTTAACCTTGCACGAGCGTCACGTAACCGCCAGGTTCACACCCCTACCCTTTATCTAATGTAGCCTTGTCATTTCAGGGTCAAAGGCTGGGGTGATAAACGAGCACTCCTAATGCCGAATCATTCGCGCTAAACGACTATCCTCGCTATTAACGCCAGAAAGTGATCATTTTTCAACAACACCTCTGCAGTCGACAATAAATAACTACATGGCAATATATATATATATATATATATATATATATATATATATATATTAGGAATCTTCGGAATAAAAAAAGTATTGTGTTGCTCTGGAAAACCAAAGATTTCATTTAACACAAATTCACATTATAACAACAAAAAGTAGTAGTAGTTCTTTACATATATATGTACATACATAAAATATTTATTTATACTTATATAAATTCATAATGCACATGTGTTACGGATATAAGAGATACATATAAATAACACCCAGACACAGAACAAATACAAATATTCACCATATAAATATTTGCTTGTGTGCCAATGGTAGCAGAGAGATCGAACCCACGACCATTGGCAGACTGGTGATCCTATCATTACTATCTGCGCCATCGGGCTCGCTCGGGCTAAATAAACAACAAAAGTTATTACGAATGTACTGAATAAATACTAAGAATCAAAATATTAGGCACGCATAATACAGATTAATTCTAGAAACGAATAAAGGATTAATCCTAACCTAGCACAATTGCACGTGAGACGGAGGTCAGGTCCGCGTTGTCCGGAGTGCCCTTTCGTGTCGCATTCACGAGGCAAAGTTTCGTTTACCGGGCCCCAGTGGCGGACGCCGGGGCGGCTGCCTCGAGTAGAGATATGTACGGGAGTGACAAGATAATTGCTGTCTCGATACCCATTTAGTGTAATATAACATCTCTTCTTTAAACCACGGTATTGTCTTATAACTTATGTTATCAATGTCAGAATAGACATTATTGACTAACACTTGTATTTTGTCTATCAAAACACCAAAGGTGTTCTAGGTCAATCCTGCCCTTACTTTGTGTTCATTTTCCATTGCCAACCCGCCCCGGCCGGCCGTACCACCGCAAATGCTATGTCCTACAATTTCTAAATACATAATATCTTCGAAAATATTCATTTAAATCATATGCTTTAAAGGGCCGTTATCATCACCATATCAGCCATTAGAAGTCCACTACTGGGGCATAGGCCTCTCCAAGAAAGGAGGAATTTTGCCCATAATTGCCGCGCAGGGCAAGCGTGTTCGCAATCGCAGATCGCAGCTTTCGCGATGGGGATGCTGCTGCCCGTCCCCGCCCTGTACATTTGAGCTACGCTAATTCGAATGGATATACCGCCATCTGTTGGTTCTGGTACATTAATTATTAACTTAAACCTACGACACCTGACACAGGCGTAGATACCATTCTACTCTATTTAATTGGAGAAGGATTAATGCTGTATCGGTTAGAATCGCTCCTAAAATTACCCATTATATATAGTGTAAAGTTAATGACAAAAAAAAATTGTGAGATAAGAGATAGACATACACCATTGCGAAGTTTTCAGAAGACCTTTTCAATTTGTACAATGCTTAGTACATTATTTTGATAAAACTCGTAGGATTCAGAATGCGTTTGCAATGTAAGCGGAAAATAATATTTATTTAGGATATCACATTAGAAACATCAAAAATAACCTACATATAAGTTTGTCTCTTCAATCACTCTATCTATTTAAAAAACCGCATCAAAATCCGTTGCGTAGTTCTATAGATTTAAGCATACATAAAGGGACAGAGAAAGCGATTAGGTTTTATACTATGTAGTGATATATTTACACCAGAATCGGTTAAACATTATTGTTTTATAAATAAATATTTTATTAATATATCGACGTGGCCTATAGACGATCGCGTGTGGCAAAAAATATAACTAGCGCGTCGCCAACCTTATGGCATAGTGATTTTTCGGTAGACTATTTTAAAATTCATATCTCAACGAGGACCGACTCGTTTACTTCCAAACATAATTCGATTGTACACGGAAGAGTACTAATGAAACTTATGCTGAATTGCTAAACTTGATTTGAAGCAGACGAAGCGTTTTGGCTCGTTCGAAGCAAAGGAAGCGGGTAGGTCGCAAACGGATTCACTTTTATTATTTGAGTGAGTTGGCGACTGCTCTTGGTTGTCGTGCCAAGTCTGCCCGCTCGAGTTCATATCAGTTTTGGACATCTTTTGCCTTCGCTTGAGGATGTTTGGAGATATTAATGAGTATTTGCATTTCACTCAAACAGTCTTAGTTTAGGGACAAACGTCGACGGAAAAGTATGAAATAAAATCTTATAAAGACCTCATACAAGGTCGTCTGCATTGGTACTTCACTTTCCTCTATTTCTAGCGCCAAATAGCAGTGTTTCGATTTGAAAGAGGCAGTGAAATTACTGGTTAATACATAATATCATTATGTCACAAGGTTGGCAATGCAATCCTTGTGATATTACGAGCGTCTATAGGCTGCAGAGATGTTTAATATCACGCGGACTGTATGCTTGTTTGTCAACCTGGTCAAATAAAAAAAAGCTTCATCGTGGAGAACCAGCAGTTTAGGACAGTAGCTTCTGAAGCACCAAGAGATATAAGAAGCGGTATGGGAACCGACAGCTAGCGGCATATCCCTCCGAAACAGCGTAGCGCAAATACTCAGGGCGGGGATGGGCACAAGCATCCCCATCGCAAAGCTACCGCCTGCGACCACGACGCTTGCTCAGCGCGGTAATAAGGGACAAATTACTGCTTTCCTAAACCTATGTTCAAAGTCTGATATAATGATATACGTCCTAACGACAGAGCAATCATTGATACCATGAAAGTTCCCGCGGGACGTTGTCGCAGGCAGAAATCTAAGAGTATACAAAAAATCGAATCTAAATAAGATTAATACGATATATCTGTGTAAAATATTGTATCTTTTTATAATTTTGGGCGTATCAAATTTTAATGCTATATTTTCCAACAATTATACATTGTTCTGAAATAAACAGTCACGTTGCACACGTACTAGGTTCAAAGTTTTCGCAATATCCACAACTTATGTTAAAATAGTCCAGTGGCAAATGACTGACCTAATTGAATCATCCCGCCGCTACCACAAACGGACCAGACTGTCCTGGACGGTTTCCTTTGACGGCTTAGTCCGGCCTGCATCAGTTCCAGATCTCTATTATCTATTAACTATTTGTGGGAAATCCAGTAATGTAATAGGATTCCGATGAGGTTTCCATTCAATACCAACCAGCTGAATTAGGACGGTTAAAGTGTGTTGAATAGTTTATTATTTACTAAACATATAATTATAGATAAGACATGACAAGTTCTGTCGATAAAAATATATGCATGTATGTGTCGGCAGTAATATATTTATCTTATGCGCCAAATGTCATGGGTTCGATTCCCACGCAGGACAAATATTTATATGTCTTAAAAAACCATCAATAATCATCATTAGAAGTCCACTGCTGGACATAGACCTCCCCAAGAAAGGGGCAATTTGCCCATAATTGCCGCTCTGGGCATGCGTGGTGGCAATCGCAGAGCGTAGCTTCGCGACAAGAATGCTGCTGGCCATTCCTCCTCTTTTGCCTTTCAGTAATGGTAGCTTAGTCACCTCTCACGCCACCTAGTACAAGATGAGGTACTATTCTACTCTGCCGGTACCTCACATCCAAATATCAATATTGAGGTGTTATCCTGACCGCATAAATGCACTGCACACGCTGAACATAAGGAATACAATATAGTTGGTAAACGAAAACATTGACTCGCTACCTCGCTAACACCCAGTCTAATTAGTGTCAAATATGCAATTAATTTTACAGCTATCGTAAAATTCAGGTGGGTGACACAATGTAACCGAAGTGACACCGTAAAAAGTTTTTACTGACGTTGTAAAAGGTTATGGATGGCTTGATGCGATTTCCAAGTAACGTTTAGGAACTTGTTTCAAGTAAAGACAATTACTTTATTTTTAGTCTATGTATTCAAATATTATATTTGCGATTCTAACTTGATGACTGTGGTCTGATGTCCGTAACACAAGTGATTTAAGCGATTTATCGAATCAGGTCAATGTATGAGATATTGTGGGAATTTATTTATAATTATTGTTCCATATAAAATACACTTGACAAAATTAGACGGACAAATTTAATTGAAACTTTGTTCAATTATCAAGAGTCGGTCTCAATTTGTATTGGCACCATGAATATTGTTATTTCGATAAGATCCTGATCGGACCCCAAGGATGAAAGAAATGTCATCTGTGTAAGAAAGAGCGAGTGAGACTACGCAGTCTTATTTTAAAAGCGTGTTTTTTTGTTTTTGTTTTTCTAAACTATATTTTATTTTCACTCATTAGTTCGATTTAAACTGAAAATAAAAAGTGAAAATCATTATTATAACAACGTGAAAATAATGATGAACAAAAAATACTAGTAGAATTCTGATCAAAGTTTAGGGGGGTGCGTTGTTACCTAGGACCCGCGTTTTTTCAGAATATTACTATTATTGTTTGTTAAAAAAAATATTTTCTTTTATTGTTTGATGTATTTTAAAAGTGTGTTATTAGGGGATTTCCAACTATATTTTATCTATATATTGGGCGCACCGCAGCCTTTACACGCTCGTCTCACTGGGATATCACTGTTGTGTCACATTGTCATTTCACTGCGTCTCTTACTCTTCAGACTAGAACTAGGTAAGAGTGAGGTAATAATACAGACGACCTTTAAAAGTATATTGCTATAACGCTCAAAAATAATCATCGGTAACTAAGATAAAATATCAGCAGCATCTACAAACCAAACAGAATAGATTTTAAATACCAATTTGCGAATTCAATCCGCGTCCAAGAGACACGGGCCTTTACCCTGTCCGCCATTATGTACCTGCACGTCTCACCAGTGGAGGGAGAACTCCACGGGGAATTGGCATTACGCCGCGAATCTCTTTGCATAATTGATCAGGCAAGTTGTGATAGTCTTTATTCCATCTTACACGTGCTCAAACTACACGAAGCTTAAGTGGATGCATCAGCTAATTAATGAAAACTACTTTGTTTGAACAAACTTAATGTTAACTAAAGTTATACGTACTCGTATATACATGGAATATTTTGTTATTAACATTTAAGCCAATGGAGTGGGAGCATTTTCTGCCAGTGTAATGACAGAACTAAGAGTAGACAACAGTATCATTATTTTAATTAAATGTATGTGTTTATTTTTAAAAAATTAAGTTTTATTTTATTTATGTATTTATAGATATGTAAGTATATTGTTATAAAGACATACATAGTATTATTAGTGAATTTACTTTATTTTCTTTTATAAATAAAATAGTAGAACACAACTAACTTTTTCTTCGTCTCATCATCATCATACCAAACATTGAAAGTCCACTGCTGGACATCGGCCTCTCCAAGAAAGGAGATTTTTTTCCTATAATTGCCGCGTTGGATAAGCGTGTTGGCAATTGCAGAGCGCAGCTTTCGCGATGGGGATTCAGCTGCCCATCCCCGCCCTGTGCATTTGAGCTGCACTGTACCGGATGGAAATATCACCGCCATCAGTGGCAGTGGCATCCCCATTGCGAAAGCTGAGCTCTGCTATTGTCTGCTTTTCTTGAAGAGGCCTATATCCAGCAGCGGACTTCTAATGGCTGATATGCTGATAATGATGATGAAGATCAATTCTAGTATCGAATATATCGCAGGTTTAATTTCAAATAATAATAAAATTGAACTAAAATACCCAGTATAAAGCTGTTTTACGGATCAAATGGAGAGACGAAGAGTTCAAAAAACCAAATAGTTCTAGTCTCACAAGTCTTGGGCTAGTGGCTAGTAGCTAGAAAGGTTTTATTTAATATTATAAAGTCAGCAAATAGGCATACGGTTAGCTTGATAATAATCGTGACAGCATATAGACATCACGTCATCACAAAGATATCACTTGTGTGTCGCCAACCTTCTGCAAAAAAGATACAATGTCACATTTACCCAGTAATTTCACTGCCTCTCTCACCCTTCATAGCAAAACACAGCAATTAAATCATCATATAATTTTTTGTTCTGGATGGAAATCAAAGCCACGTCGTTTGGCACACAAGATAGGATCACTACCATTGGCACAAATCCGCACAAAAATGTAATTTGCAATTGTATACGTGCAAATCACACCCACCTTAGCCGGACAGCCGTCGGCCAAACAAAATCACAGATTCCTAATGAAAGGTGAACAGTTCCCCTGCTCAGCGATTCAGTGGAGTTTGCACAATATTCGGCCCATTAAACAGGCAGTTGCCGAGATTACCCACCTAAGGTAACGTCTGGAAATTATTTATGCGACATCGCACTCGTGGGTCGCCTCTCATCGCACTCGTAGACGCCGCCGGCGCCGCTGGCAACGAGTTCAAATCGGTCACAACATTTTAGTTTCGAAGGGACGACAATTTGCGGATTTCAAATTATGATGATATTATTATATTTTTGTAATTTAGTATACAGAATTCACACATGTCGTACATTGACCTGACTCCGTGGTAAGTCGCTAAAAGCGCTTGTGTTATGTCAGACGAACAACAAACACAAATGTCATCATATAAATGTTTGTCCTGGGTAGGGATCGAACCCACGACCCTTGACACATAAGATCACTACCATCAGCGCTGCCGGGCCATATTAGGACACGCAACATCAATCATAGTGGCTAGATTTAATACAATGTTATGAAGTCAGCAAATGAGCATACGAGCATATAGACACTCGCGTTATAACAAAAATATCACTAGCGTGTCGCCAACCTTGCGCACTGAAGATACAATGTCACATTTACCCAGTAATTGCACTGCCTATCTCACTCTTCAAAGCAAAACACGGAAATAAAATCATCATATAAATATTTGTTCCGAGTGGAGATCGAAGCCACGACGTTTGGCACACAAGATAGGATCACTACCATCTGCGCAATCGGGCCCGTCAATGTTATAAAAACACGAAATAGAAACCGCCTTGCGTGCACACAAACAATGTTGAAGCCGTTTCACACAAATACATTTATGAAGCACCATCACCGAACTCAGTCAAGGTTCTTTCCAACTCGAGTGCCGACAACAAATAGAACAATAGGCAATAAATCGCTACCCAAATTATGCTCCTAGGAGCCATGACAAAACAATGTAGTGACTAACAATAGACCTTGAAATCTATTACTAATTACCATATCCAGGACAACCAGCCAACTGGAGGTAGACCTCTTCCAAAGGTCGTCTCCGCTTACACCCAGTTGTGCACATACGGAAGTAATCCTATAGTTTCCGGTTGAAGGGTGAGAGGCAGTGAAATTACTGGATGTAGTGTAATGTGTCTTCAAGTCACAAGGTTGGTAACGATAGTCACATATTTAGGTTTTTACCTGAATAAGTGGACATACAAGCATACAGTCGTGATAATCAACATCACTGCAGCCTATAGACGTAGTAGTATTATCAACATCACAAGCGCATTGCCAACTTTGTGACTTGGAAGATTTTATGTCATCATTACCCAGTAATTTCGCTGCCTCTCTCACCCTTCAAACCTAAAAGCGACTCTGCTTTTTGGCGGTAGTAAAGGTAAAGAGTGAGGCATTAAGACAGGTGACCTTTATAGACCTTAGAGATATACCTCTAACATTGACACAAGCGTGTCATACGGTGACACCGTCATGGGCAGTGCTTGATTGCTGACTTAGTAATTAAAATCTATCGACGGATGAGGGGGAGGTGGGCCGCGCCCCAGCGCCGTGCTTGCCACTACCACTCGCGAGTGTATCTTTGCGAGGTACCATGGCTGCAGAATACAGCGTGCTTTATTTTAAACAAAGTATACATTTATGCCAAAGAACATTGATCCATTTTTTTAAAAACATTTTTTTACATATTATTTAAAAAAATCTTATTCAAGATTATACAATAATATAAACCAACGCGAGCAATCAAAAAATAATCTCGATAGAGTTTCCGACAACCACGCGAACTAAGTCGCGGGCACAGCTAGTATTATTATATGGGTGTCGTGGGTTCGATCCCTAGGACTAATATTTATATGATGATACATGTGTTTTTCCTATGTCTAGATGTCAAAAATATGTATTAAAGTGTTATATTTGTGATTCCTCTGCTGTCCGTTACACAAGTGTTAACCGACTTAACACGAAGTCAGGTCGATATAGTCGTCGATGTTGTGTGAATATAGTAATATTATATTTACCCTTGGGCGTAATGGTGGAAAGTAAAACTAAAACCAAAATTGAGTTGCTCTGAAAAGAGTGGAGTCTTATTTTATCATGTAGTTTGAACATTTTATACAAAATCCTTAACATTAGTTAAACACAAACTCACCTGAAAAAAGATACAACATTGAAAGCCATTAATTCTTATTAATTACTATTATTTAGATATTCAAATTACAATATGATTGTCATTTGTTCAATCGAACATAACTGATCCTCTGTCATGCTCAATCATTTCGTCACGTGACAGCCGGCGCCACAGACTCAAACAAGTCCACAGATAAATTTATATATCAATGTACTAACGCGGTTAATTCAACTGTGCAAATTAAAAGAGGTGTCATGCACTTTTTGTAATACAATAAAATAGCAATGGCAAGAACGAAATCACCAATAACAGGATATATCGGCACAGCCGCCAGGATATAATTGCCCGTTTCTAAAGGAAGACTACATTGTCTACTTATTAGAACAAGAGTTTGTTAAAAACTTCCTAGTTTAATTTTCCACATATCTATGTACCGGCAGGGTAGAATAGTACTTGCCCCTGTACCAGGTGTCGTAAGAGGCGACTAAGGTATCAGAACCGACAGATGGCGGTATAAACATCCAAAAAATTGCAGCTCAAATGCATCAGTGCATCAGCAGCATCCATGACGCGAAAGCTGCACTCTGCTGTTGCCAACACGTTTGCCCAGCGTAGCAGTTATGGGCAAAATTTCCCCTTTCTTGGAAGGCCAATGTACAGTGGACTTTCAATGGCTGGTGTGCTGATGATGAAACGATCTATATTCAAGCCTCTCAGCTTCATTATTTGTCTATGAGCGGAAGAGTAAGTTCGTATTTATTATTTCAAAGTTCTAATTAGGTCACGAGTCCGAAGCAGAACTTGGGAGATGCGTATCGCCTCTGAGCAGTCGCCTGTCGCCAACGCAACTTGCATGTATTATTACCATACATTTGAACATCTACTTGAACTAATATATATAAATCAAAATATAATTTGCTTATACCGTTAAATGGCCGTAAGTTCCCTGCAGATTAGAAGAGTACCACTGTACCAGGTGTTGAAAGAGGTAGATAAGGTGGCAGAACAGATGGCGGTATATCTATCCAAAACAGTGCAGCTTAAATTCATAGGGCGGGATGGGCAGCAGCATCCCTGTTGCAAAAGTTGCGTTCTGCAATTGCCAACACGCTTGTCCAGCGCGGCATTCATACACCCATTCTTGGGAAAGCCTATGTCCAGCAAAGTACTCCAAGTGGCTGGTATGATGAGTATCGCAAAAGTAGAACTGTCTCTACCTCCCCCCCCCCCCAACTACGTGTTTTTTATACCAGTAAGGTGACAAACAAACGTGCGGCCCGCATGTTGGCAAACGGTTACAGCAGCCTATGGACGTGTATAATATCGAAGCATCACTCATGCGTCGACGAACCTTTAAAAACTCCTTTTTTGAAGAACCCCATACTGTAGAGCTTTGACAAAACTATCACAAGAAGCTCATTCAACAATTTTAGCGCACGTGAGAGGAATTGAGTCTGAAACTATTGGATATGCAACATTTTGGTTCCTAAGTGTGTTGATGAACATCCTGTCGGTGGTAATAAATTAGGTAAAAGCAGGTGTTCGCATCATGTCAAGCAATTCCTCGGAACAAAGTCCTTTGTGCAAGTGGTAGAACACACATCAGGAGACAAAGACTAAAAGGCTTAGTACTACTAGCCAGCCTGGCAGCGTCAACAATTCTCATAGCGCATTTCTAGACCGAAAGGGTCCAAGCTGATACTTAGGTTTGCTTCCATGCCCAACGATGGCAGCAGCACCCCATATGAGGTCCACCTCATGCGACTTATATTGCTGCAGTCTTTGATTCGCAATGAGGTGCTGCTTTGCCCTGTTGAGCACACAGAGATTTATAGCAGCCAAATCGATCTTGTTCTCTAAGTGACCACGGAACTGAACGTCGCATCGACATCAAGGAAGCCCAGACTCTTAAAAATGGAAAGAGGCATTCTGAGCAAATGGGGTTTAACGTGTCTTAAGAAGCGACTCATGCACCGGAGCGGAAACAGCGTAGCTAAAATGTAACAAGACGGGGATGGGCATCAGCGTCTACGTTGGTTCTCCCTGTGATTGCCACTAAACCTGCCCAGCGTGGCAATCCGTGAAATCTCCTCTTTTTTGGGAGCAGCCTAAGAAACAACGGTTAAGTGTGTTCACCACTGATACGTACGACCTAGTTCTTGTATTTACACAATAAGAATTGGCCCAAATGCAAAAACGTTTTTACAATTGAAGAAAACAATAGCTTTTCTACTATTTCATAAGCTTTTAAGATTTAAAATGTGTTGCTATTTCTACCGACAAATAGCAATTGCTATGTTCCGGTTTGAAGGGTGAGAGAACCAGTGAAATTATTGGCTAAATGTGACATAGCATCTCCAGTTCACAGGGACGCCGACACATAAGTGATATCTTTGTGATGACACGAGCGTCTATAGGCGGTCACGTTTGGCATCAAGCGGACCGTGTGCTTGTTTGCTGACTTTATAATATAAAAAAATAATTTAAAAATATAAATAAATCATGCATTTCTACCTCTCTTAAAAATTGTAAAAGCTTCTAACAATTCAACGGGAAATTTTCTAACATCTACACGATCAGTATTCATAATAATTAATTAGGCTTATTTACGTCAACGCGAAATTCGCAAATAAATATCAGAACATCGCGCATGTTATTCGTTCAACCGAAGGTTATTTCATAGAAATATAAAAGCCAACTTTCCAACTGTCACAATCACGTTACTCCACAGAACAAACAACACGGCCAAAGGAAACTTCGTATGTGACAAGCGTACGTTGCGGGATGTTCCCAAACAAACAGCCTAAACATACAAGCGGGCCCGCTCCATATGGACACGGCATTACGTAGCTTATCGTGTCTGAATGTGGAACGAACGGAATTCGGTAAACTCAGAAGGTCTGGACAAACAAAAATATCAGACATCTATAAAGTGTTATCATCATCATCAATACAGCCATTGGAAGTCCACTGCTAGACAGGCCTCTCCAAAAAGGGATAATTTTGCCCATAATTGCCGCGCTGGGCAAGCGTTGTTGGCAATCACGGAACGCGGCTTTCGCAACGGGGATGCTTCTGCCTATTCTTACCCTGTACATTTGAGTTTTACTGTTCCGAATGGATATACCGCCATCTGGCGGTTCTTGTACCTTAGTCGCCTCTAACGACACCTGGTACCTCACGGTAATTAGTACGTTTCATCATCATCATATCAGCCATAAGACGTCCACTGCTAGACATAGGCCTCCCAAAGTAATTTCCAATAGGACAGGTTGTATGCGGCCTGTGTCCAGCGCGATTCTGCAGTTATTCAGTACGTTTGCTAAAAGTAAATCCTAGTAAAGGTGGAGATACAAATCAACCGAAGCTTCTTGTCTCGCCCAGTGGGAAATAGACGTTGGTTTATGTTTATATGTGTTTAGAACACATTCCTGGAGCTGTCTCAACTTTATTGGAGTCCAGGTTGTAAAGTTGATCGGCCGGTACTTTGATCTGTGGAGTCAAAGCGACGTAGTCACGCACGCTTCTTCTATGTAGATTTATAATATGTATAAAATTAAAACTAATACACGCTTGCCCAACGTGGCAATTCCGTTATCAAATCTCCACTGCCCTGGGAGTTACAATGGATATAAATGATATTAGTTTGTAAATCAAAACTAGTTCGTTTATATTTCGCGACAAACCTTCTGTACTTTTTGTTTAGTGCGAGTACGAATTTGTACGATTTGCTTCGAAGATATTTGTAAACCCAGCAAATGTTTCGCGGATTGAGCATGCCATAACTTGCCTTCTGTTATTGTTTGTGGAAAGCCCTCACGTACAGTACAAAGGTCGTCTGTTTTTCAGTCAGTTTTTCATTCAGTATTCAGCGCAGTATTCGAACTGCTGTGTTCCTGTTTGATGAGTCGCAGTGAAATTACCGGGTAATGTGACTATAAGATGTTATTACAATATACAAATGAATCTAAACGTCACTCCGCCATTGAATGCATGTAATATCGACTTCCATTCGAAGATTTTTATATTTAACAATAATATTATAATAATATAAATAATTTTTTTCACAAGGACTTAAGAAAACATAGTATAAAGGAATACAAATATACCATAATTGTAGAACACTGCTGCCCAATGTAAGCAAAAAAAATCCTGTGCATTAGTTCATCAGGATACCCACCTCTCAAACGGAATATCATCTATTTTTTTTTTACACTTAATGATCAAAAAAAATATTTTAATCGAGAAAATTAAGAAAAATTAAGCGTAAAGTCGCGTGTGTGTTTGTCTGTGAGTCAGAATGTGCGTGTTTATTAGACAATTTGGTATAAGTCCTCCGTTTCATCGTAATTAAATGATGTCTTTCTATATTAAAAATCGTATCCCAAATAACCGACGGTAGTATACCTGCTAAACATATATAAACATACCAGCAGAATAAAAGTGGCCATTCTGAAAACAGGTGCACACAAAGCGTTTAATAAAACCATAGAGGAGTTGAGGGGGGGATATTTACGTAACTTTATTATTACCAGTCCGCTTGCACCGAACCGACAAACTAGAACACTCGGGAGACACTTGGGAGAGCAGTCTGAACTTTGCAATATCGTGCGCCGCAGGCTTGGGCCTTTAATGCGAAAAGAATCTGCAATAATTCATGAGACCAGAGCAAGTTTGTTGTTCGCATCTTATGTATACAGAAAGTAGTTTTGATAACATTTTAAATCGCTGTTTCACATTACAATATCTTTTAATTTTCGTGCCTAATTTTAGAACGATCGCATCAAATTGGGTATTCCTTTTTTTGCTGTCTGTATCTGTGAGAACCAGGTTGGTACAAACTGTATTCAAGTTTGTATGAAAAAGCAGCAACTTAGTGTGCAGTTTTCATAATTTAACTGATATATAATTTATGGTAACTTTTTTATGGCTCCACCATGCTGTTAAATTTAGTAATGTACTATTTAGTGCAGTGTCAGTACTTTTGACTGCACAACATAATATGAATGAAGTAAGATCCCCAGTTCGAGTCGATCATCCAAGCGCGTTTACACTTGCCCAATACTGTAAGTATGTTTCTATTTATAAATAATTTAGTGTGTACAAAATCTATTTATTATTTTAATTTTCTATTTTTTTTATATATAATGAAGACTTGCTGACTAGCATACAGTCCGTTTGATGGTAAACGTAACCGCAGCCTAGGACCTGTCGACACGCTAGTGTCATCTGCAGGATTGTGAACCTTGTAAACTGAAGATACTAGGTCACATTTACCCAGTAATTTCACTGCCTCTTTCACCCTTACAACCGGAAAACAGCAATACGAACACTGCTATTTGGCGGTAGAAATAGGTAAGAGTGAGGTACAAATGCAGACGACCTTTGTAGGAGATCTACCAAATATAAAAATCATATCTCAGAATCAGCCAGACGTTAAGTGAAAGCCCCCCCACCCCTTAAATGGATCGGGGATCATTTATATCAACTAGGGAGCGGACGTGACACGGTACTTGCCTTTGATTCGCGAAACGTTACTTATGCCATGAATGGAACTTATTATTATTTTATATTTTCGTTCTCTTCTTCTCAGCTCTAGACTGGTTAATTTGCATTGTATTTACGAGCTTAGCTACAACAATGCTTTGAGTTATCCATGAGGTACCGGCAGAGTAGAATAGTACCTCCTCCTGTACCAGGTGTCGACTGAGGTACCAGAACCGATAGATGCCGGTATATCTATTCGAAATCTAAAAACGCGCAGCTCAAATGTACAGCAAATGTACTAAATGTACTCAAATGGGCAGCAGCATCCCCGTCGCTGAAGCTGCGCTCTGCGATTGCCAACACGCTTGCCCAGTGCAGCAATTATGGGCAACATACCCCATTTTTTGGGGAGGCTTATGTCTAACAGTGGACGTTTTACAGCTGCATGATAATGATGATGATGGCAAAAATAATGTCACACGGAAGGTCATTTCAAACTTATTTTTTAACGCCCCTGAACAAATATATTGAAATCCCACCTCCTCCACTCATCCCCTTTTCAGGAATCGACCATTAGTAAATAACAAACACATAAATAATCTCTAGTAAGGGGCAATTTACCTGACAAAAAATAATTTTAATTCCTATCCTTCTAGTATCTCTTTGTGCGAGATGTCATACTCATTCATAATGTCATCATCAGTTTCATCAGCATAATTCCTTTTCCCAGTAAAAAAAAAGGAGAAAAAGTAGCATAAGAGACTCGCTGATAAAGTAACTTTCTAATAATATGACTTTAAAGTTACTTTTATTTAAGGGAAAGATCGCAATTTTTTTTTTGCATATATAATATATTCCTTCTGAAGAATAAGTTTTCTATTAAGCTTCGGAGCTTATTCGTGACAGACAAAGTAACAAATCTTTACTCTTTACAATTTTTCGACTTTCCACTTTGTTATTTATTTAATAATGTAATTGTTTTCTTTGTCTATTATGAGTATTTTACATTTACTAAGTAATTTGTGTTTTCTTTTGAATAGTTTGCGGAGGCGTATTATCAGCCATATTTGACCACCAATTAACAACCTTAGGCTTTGCCAACATAAATGTTTAGTGGTGATAGGACAGAGAAAGAGACAAGTAATATTTTAAGAAAAAGCTGTTGAAGAGAATGAAGCGAACTCTGAAACGGCCAGTAACAATGATATAACAATCAGGCAATAAGGCCCTCGCTTAATTGAGCCTCATTGACATCGAATACGCGATAAGCTCAGTGCTAGGATGTACGAGGGCGGGTCAATAAGTTCGTGACTTTTAAAAATTAGGATTTTGGTTCTATTATTCTTCTTTTTTCAACAATTCCTTTCCACCAAGCAGTTTCTTCGGATTTGAAAATAAGAAATAGTCACTCGGAGCTATATCTGCAGAAAAGGGTAGATGAGGCAACAATTTGTAATCCTATACATGGATTTTTGACAAGAAAAATGCACATTTGCACACCCTTGCATTGTCTTGGTGAAACATAACTTTTTTCTTGACTAACCGCGTTGCGTTCGTATTAATCTCAAATTGTCATTAAATCGACCCAATAAGTTGTCATAACATTTGCCGTTTATTATTTTTCCCCTTAAAACAGTAGCCATGACCATATTGGTTATGGCCACTCTAAAATATATATCCTAACATTTATTTTTCATTTAGTTTATTATAATTTTTCGAAAACATAATAATATCTATAAAATTAATAGAATGAAGAGAAGCTAAGTGCTTTTCTTGTATTCAAATAAGTGTCGTAAATTCAAGCATCCTAAGTAGAATTTCGAAAGCACAATGCAAATAGCGACAGCAGCAACCCGCGCGAAATTATATCGAGAGCCGCTCCGGTGCAGTCTGTTGACCTAGATCCGGACACTGTGCAGGTGAAAGTTATTGATGGATGCCTTTGTTCATTCTGTATGCAGGTATAGACAAGAGCTTGTTAAACGAACAAAATGGCGATCGCTCAAAAGAACCCGATATAAAACCAGACCCGTATTGTTTGGCGCTTTGAATTCCCTTTAAATATCAAAATCTTCACAGTATCGGCACACCAATAAAGAGCGTTTAAAAAAGAGCGTGAAATACTGTCTAAGCTATAAATTTACACCAGATAGACCCCATACAAAAGCTCATCTGCATTGGTACCTCTCTCACCTATTTCTACCGCCAAATATTCGCATTACTGTATCCCGGTCTAAAGGATAAAAAAGGCTATGAATTTACTGGGTAATGTGGCATAATATCCTCAAATCACAAGGTTGGCAACGCGTTAGTGATATTACGAGCGTCAATAGGCTGCTATGACGCTTACTCTCACGCAGACTGTATGCTTGTTTGTCGACCTGGTCTAATAAAAAAAGAAGAAAATGGTGATGCGGAACGTTAAGATCATTAATCACCGAGATAATCTCAAAAACTTTGTAATACTTTTCGCTCTACTGGAAAACTGAAATCGAAGAGCAAATTAAAATATTAAATATTTAGACAATATTATTATATCATCTTCATAGCAATTAACATCCACTGCTAAATATATAAGCCTCCCCAAAGTAGAAGAAATGTTGCAACAATCGCAGAGCGTCCTGACATGAATGCTACCCATCTCTCTGTCACATAGCTAGACTTCTTTGGGTGGATATACCGCCATCAGTCAGTCCTCAGGCCGTTTCCGACACCTGGTATGCAGGTAAGTATTATTCTACTCTGTCAGCCACTGGTATTAACTGGTAGTACTGGTAGTACAAGTCATATTAAATATCCATTAACGAGCCCGATAGCGCAGATGGTAGTGAACCAATCTCGTGCGCCAAAGGACGTGGGTTCGATCCCCACCCAATGTAAAAAAATATGATAAATATATGTTCTGTATCTGTGTGTTATTTATATGTATCTAAGTAATATATTTGTGATTCCTCTGTTATCCGATGTCCGTAACACAAGTGCTTTAAGCAACTTATCTCGGAGTCAAGTCAATGTAGTAGATGTCGTGTGAATTTATTTATTTATATTGTAATAACCAGTTATCAGCCGTGAGATACCGGCAGAGTAGAATAGTACCTCCCACTCCCGTACCAGGTTTCGTAGGAGGCGACTAAGGTATCAGAACCGACAAGTGGCGGTATATCCATCCGAAAAAGATCAGCTCAAATGCACAGGGCGGGGATGGGCAGCAGCACCCCCCTCGCGAAATCTGCGCTCTGTGAATGCCAACACGCTTGTCCAGCGTGGCAATTATTGGCAACATACCCGCTTTCTTGGGGAGGCCTATGTCCAACAGTGAACTTTTAATGGCTGGTATGATGACCAAGTTAAATATTAGTAACATAGTTGAATAAATAATGATAAAAGAGTAGTTTGTTTAATTTCCTTGTTAGCTTAATAAAGACATTTGCTATGTAAAAAATCTTTTTTTGTGTTAAATTGCATAAATGCAATGCATACAGCACTCTTACAAAGATATCATCCAATAATCTCGTGGAAGTTTAATTCATCATCATCATGACAGCCATTGGAAGTCCACTCTTGACTCCCCAAGGCCTTCCCAAAAAGGTGGGATTTAGCCCATAATTGCCGCACTGGGCAAGCGTGTTAGCAATCGCAGAGCGCAGCTTTCACGACGGGGATGCTGCAACCCATCCCCACCTTGTGTATTTGAGCTACACTGTCTCGGATTGATACACCACCATCTGTCAGTTCTGGTGCCTTAGACGTCTTTTACGACACCTGGTACAGAGGGTACTATTCTACTCTGTCGGTGCCTCACGGTTAAGAAGAGTACCTCGATAATATTGACGGGCCCAATGGCGCATATAGTAATGATCCAATCTTGTGCGTTAAAGGTCGTGGGTTCCATTCCCACCCAGAGCAAATATTTATATGATGATATTTGTGTCTGGATGTTAAATATATGTATTTAAGTAGTATATTTGTAATACCTCTCTTGTCTGTCGTCCGCAACACAAGTGCTTTAAGCGACTTACCACGCAGTCAGGTCAATGTATGAGATGTAAAAATTTATTTACCGCCTATAGTAGTAGAAGTATGATTGAAATCTTTAAAATATAAAAATACCTGCAAACACCGGGCGAGTTTGCGTGATAAAGATTTAAAAGGCGTTGTTATGAAGCCCGCACAGAAGCAATGAATACCAAAGCATTAAAAGTCGTTATGCACACTCAGAACATGATTGTATTTTTTCTCGTAAATTTTTTATGCCGGCCCGCCATTGGTCGAGGTCGTTGGTAGCGTCAAAATTGCATAACCTATAAAAGTATGGCTGACATGCGGCATCGTAAACGGGCAGATAGTAATGTTTCATTACACTCGCGTCCGCTGAAAATATGACGCGACTATCGATCGCGCCCTCGCTGATACTCAACGAACTCTAAAAATATGGGCAGTGAAGTGATACAGAATTTATTCTGATTACGTAACCCGGCCAACGTTTAGTTAACAGATGTACATTAAATATTAAAGGTCAACTTATTCTGGCAAGACTGGATGGACCATCTGACATTAACATGCCTAGATCGTAAGAATATTTCTCGAGCCATATCATCATCATCATCATATCAGCCATTGGAAGTCTACTCCTGGACATAAGCTTTCCTGAGAAAGGAGGAATTTTACCAATAAATGCCGCGCTAGGCAAGCATTTTAACCACACTGCTGCGAACGGATATACAAACATCTGTCGGTTCTGGTACCTTAGCCGCCTCTTACGACACCTGGCACTGAAGGAGGTAGGGACTATTCCACTCTGCTAGTACCTCACTAGCCATTTTTTATTTATTTATTTACTACAAACTGTCTCCTTCGTGGGACATTCAGCAGTATATTGGTTGGTGCTGACGCGGACGTGCTCGGTATGTGACCTGTCACATCCTCACTGTACATACAGTTATACTGCGATTAAATTAGGTCTTGAAGTATTTTGGGTTTTAATCTACGCATTTTGTTGTGGTTTTCCTTTAATGGCCGTACCAGTGTGTTTGGATGATGTTCAATCCGTTCTTTGTAGCATTTAGTATGGCGTTCCATTTCCTGCCTTACAGTGGGTACAGCCAGGTCACTGTGCAACAGCTCGTTGGGCACGGAGCACTAGCCATACAAGCCAGTAATTTCATTTTATACGAAGACACATAAGAAGAACATGCGAGGAATCAGCTCTTGAAGACCCACCGAGTAATTACCAGCGTTCATATGCAATTCGGAGGCGTCCACCAATGCGATAGCACCGTTTAATAATAGGTGAACGCTCAAACAAACTGCACAACATTTCACGTACTTGGTGTAAGCGTGCTGAAGCCGGTGAGTGGCCAGCCATTGGCGCAGCACCAACCGCTGTTGCAGCACGTGCGCCGCTCGCCGCAGCCGGCGCTCCTCCGCCGCCGGCAGCTCCGGCAGCCGGTCGAGCTGGTCAGGGGACCCGCAGCCGGAGAGCGTTGAGATACCTGTAATAGAGGACCAGGTGAACAATGCTTTTAGGTTAAGATATGACAATCTTTTTCACCTGATAGTGTCTTCAGTATCTTATAGATGACACATAATACTATTTGTTAGTGATAAATTTGTTTGTTCGTGAGTAGGTGACTATACCGTTCATACAATAAATATTCACATGTAGAAAAATTGCATCGCATTTGCTTCTTTTGTACCACAAAGTTTGCACACAATTATGCGGCCGGCTTTATGAGAGGTAGTTACCAGAGAGTAAAGACGTTTACAACGCCAAATATATTTATTTATAAAGGTTTACTCACAGACTATAGATTAAATCTTACATCATAACATTACAGTATCTCTATATCTAAAAACAACGCCTTTTTAAAAGTAAACTCGTCTTGCGTTAACAATGTTTGAGGACTTTACATACATAATATTTTATTAATATTTAATCACTCTACCTCCCATTATCTGACTAGAACTGCAGGATCACAGGTGCAGGCTTTCTACAACCTGCCTAAATCAGCCGGAGATTATAATCATCCAGCTGATGATGATCTTACGGCTGATATGATGATGACGCGTTCATTCACTTTCACATTCAATCACCCACTCTTGACAACCTTGGCCAAAACTCAATATAATATTGTTTACATTCATAAGTTCCCCAATCTTCGATATATTTTTCAACCAATCAAATTGAGTGAAATATTTTTTCTAAACGAAAAAGAATGATGCCGTTAACATTCCTCAGGGACACTGAAACTAATTACCAAAAGCGGGACGCCGAGGGCGTGCCACGCCTCAGTCTAGACTATGGATATAATTATTACATGAGGTAGACCTCGTACAAAAGGTCGTCCGCATTTGTACCCCACTCACTATCACTACGGCCAAATAGCAGTGTTCGCATTGCTGTGTTCCGGTCTGAAGGGTGAGAGGCAGTGAAGTTACTGGGTATTGTGAAATAATATCTGCAAGTCAACAAGGTTGGCAACGCGTTAACGATATCATTGGAATATTATAAGCGTGTATATATTATAGAGGTTCTTAAAATAATGTTAAAATATACACATAACATGGCCCGTCAGGGCATCTCAGATTGAGTGATAGCTTCTTATATTAAATATATTTTATTATAATAAATACCTATTACATTACTCTACATATTTACATGCAGTATAGATACATTATTTATTTCACACATTACATTGGTGTCCTATTTTTGTGTAAAATATTCTTCCAGTCTGTAAAAGCGCAATTATTTTAGATGTCTTTAGCTATTTATGAAAATCAATAGAGGATGTTCCGTTCGTTTCGTTCGTTCGTTCGTTCGCTGTTAATGTCCGTGGGTAATTTGTTGCATAATTCAATAGCCATATAATTTACCTGTTTTTGTTTCTTAAATTGATATTACGAGTATTGATCATTTTTGGATATTGAAGGTATATTTTTGTATCATCATCATCATTACAGCTATTGGAAGTCCACTGCTGGACATAGGCCTCCCCAAGAAAGGGGTGGGAAAGAAGGGAGTGTTGAAAACTGCGGAGCGCAGCTTTCGCCACCCTAGGCATTTAAGATACTCTATATCGAATGGATATACCGCCATCTGTCGATTCTGGTACCTTAGTCGCCTCTTGCAACACCTGGTACAGCCTCCCTCTGTACTATTTTACTCTGCCGGTACCTCACGGCAGCATTTTTGTACACAAATGTGATATGTATGTATGCTGAATTACTTAGTAATATTGAAAAATATAAGTAGTTATGGATTATTTACATTAAAATGTATATAAGTACTGTATGTAAGCACCTACCTATGTAATTAGTACTATATTAATGGAAAGCAGAGACGATCATCTAATACAGGATGTTCAAACTTAAAAGAAGAGAGACACACAATGTAAAATTAGTGGTCGTCAACAATAAAGACAGATAGCCGTGAGGTACCGAAAGTGCAGAATAAACCTCCTTCTGCACCAGGTATCGTAAGAAGCGACTTAGGTACCAGAACCAACAAATGGCGATATATCCATCGAGACAGTGTAGCTCAGGATAGGTTCGCGATTGCTCTGCGATGGCCAACACGCATGCCCAACGCGGCAAATGTAGGCACAATTCCCCCTATCTTGGGAAGGACTATGTCCACCTGTGGACTTCCAATGGCTACTATGATGATGATGAACAATAAAGATATTTTGTATTTGTATAATTAGAGAGTTTGGGAAAGAGATTTTTTTATATCTGACATTCATACGTATGTTGTGAATGTTTTCCTCCACCTTAATGTTTTTAGGAAAAGATACCTTCATGTCAAGGTACCTCTGACCTAACCCTTCTTTAATACCTCTTCTACCCGGTTAAGATATGTTCGCCTCGGTCGTCCTACACCAACTCATCCATTCACTTCCGCTAAATATGTGAGCACTCTTCTACTTTCAACCATCCTTTCTACATGACCAAACCATCTCAACATTCTTTTTCTATTGTTGTCACAACATCATCTTTTACACCACATCAATCTCTTATCACACTATTCTTAATTCTATCTCTCAAACTCACACCATATATACTTCGAAGTGATATTTTAAATTATCCTAAGAAACTCAACATTATATTAAGATTTAAATATCTAAAGGAAACTTGTGCGGTTCTGCGTATACGCGATAATACTCTCTGACTTTGCATTACAAGCATTTTACGAAAGGTACGGGAAGGTTCGCCGATGACGAAGGTTGGCATGTGGATTTGTAGATCTCTGGAGGTAAAATTAATCGTAACGCTATCTTTTCATAGACATTTAATAAAAATATATGGTAAATGTTTAGTGTCTTCATCCGACGGGCCAGATGGCGCAGATGGTAGTGATCTTGTCTTTTGCGCCAAAGGTCATGGGTTCGATATCTAACCAAGATGTTGTCTGACATCCGTAACACAAGTGTTTTAAGCTTAAAGTAGTTTGACTTCAAGTTCAGCAGATTCCGAAATAAATAGCTTACTAGTCCAACGTGGGCTATGTTGCATGAATTTATTTATTTATTATTATTTATTTATATATACAGCAATTGATTAATTAAATCCTATTATATATTAACTTATGTTATTTCTACTTAAATTGGCGCCCAATATACTATATCATCGCCGTGGGGAGGCAGTGTATGTAGAGAATAGTATCTCCCGCTATACCAGGAATCAGACCGATAGGAGGTGGTGTATCCATCAAAATGATGATCAGTGAAAATTGTTAAAATCTAAATAATACTAGAGTAAATGCGGATAACGTTGAACTATTAGGGACACTTTAAATTACCCTTTTTCGTTGACTATAAAACAAATTCAGCCGAGATTGCAAGAACTGTTTTCATGGTGAATCTTAACCAATACATTAAATGTTAATCATAAAAAAGGAGAGATCAAAGTTACCCGGACAGTTCAATGTTACCCGGATTGACTGTTTTAAAATAACACCAAATTACGGGCTCGATGGCGCAGTGGTAACAGGTCTATCTTTGCATATTTGTTACATCATTTAATTTCAAGAATGACAAGGATTTCAATATTTTATTAATTGTTACCTTTAAATGCATATTTATCGTCGCCATCGGGGCCGTCAAAATTTTAAGAGCTAAAAATATGTTTAGGAGCTGAAACTTACGAATGAGCTGAAAAAAAAAACGAATTAAATTAAATTCTACGGCTGTCATAATAGAGTAACAGAAGATATAAAGAACTATCGAAACTACAATAAAGATCTTAACAATTCCTTTTTGGTAAAGTACCTCCTGCATTATGTCATAAGAGGAAACTAAGATACCAAAACCGACAGATGGCGGTATATCCATCCGTAACAGTGGATCTCAAATGCTCAAAGCGGAAATGGGCGGCAGCATGCCCGTAACGAGGCTACGCTCTGCGATTTCCAACACGCTTGCCCAGCGCGGCAATTATGGGCAAAATTCCCATTTCCTTGAGTAGGCTTTTGTCTAGCAGTGGAGTTGTCCAATGGCTGATATGATGAATGGTTACTTAAGTATTTTTTTCAGACCAGCTGTCAATAGAAAATGTATACCTTAATTGTTATCCGCAATACATTCGGCAAAATACATCTCTGCCTTATTAAATATTTGCAGCCCGCGTCTAAAGCGTCATTACTTTCAAAGCAAGAAAGACATTATTGTTCGTTTACTGCTCAATAATAAATGAGGGAATGATGAACAGTGTGTTGTTGACTCGTTGCTTGGAAACCGCGCGAACCTTGACTCTCATAATTACTTACCTGGCCAGCCACTTACCAACGAATGGCGGGGCTTAGACTTTATTAAACTGCAGTGGTCTTGAAGAAAAATCTATAGACTGCGAACTGAACTGGTGGACCTGTATTGTGCATGTTAATAGTGATTTAATAAGTATAGCCATTAGCTTTAAAACCAAGTTTTAATAGCGCCGACGACGGTAGAGGTTCCATGACCACTAATTCATTATCATACCAGCCATATACTGGAAGTCCACTGCTGGACGTAGGTCTCCCCTAGAAAGGGGGAATCATGCCCATAATTGCCAGGCTGGGTAAGCGGGTTCACAATTGCAGAGCGCAGCTTACGCGATGGGGATGCTGCTGCCCATCCCTTAGCCTGTGCATTTGAGCTACACTGTTTCGGATGGATACACCGCCATCGTCGGGTCTGGTAACTTAGTAATTTCTTACGACACCTGCTGAAGAGGGAAGTACTATTCTACTCTGCCGGTACCTCATGGCTAGTCTGTATTTATCCCAGTGGAAACCAGGGGTGATTTACTTTGGCTAGACTGATAAATCACTTTTGTTTTCTAGTTTCAATCCATGGAGTCTGGCCAAAAGCATGGTGCAACCTTCAGATACTCCGGTTTCACCTTCAAATAATCTTGACCCGTTGGCAAACTTCAGCATAATACAAGAAAACACAAGTTTATTTCCGTCAGACAAGATCTGCAAATTACTTTTCTCGGAACCAAGTCAATTTACGAGATGTTATGTAAATGTATTATTACTAGCGGCGCCCCGCGGTTTTACCTTTGTACCTTACCGTGAGCAGAATAAATGTAAAAATACCCTGAGCAACTTCTTATAACATAGGCTATCTGCCAGTGAAATCCTTTTAAAATCGGTACGACCCTTTCGGAGTTTACTAAATAGAGAGACAGGCAAAAAATTTAAAATTACATTTGTTTATTATATTTTAATAATAATAAAAGTTTATTAATCTACTGCAAAACTGCTTAATGCTCTTAAGCTAATTACACAAAAAAAAATCACAACAGATTACACTGGTGGACTTAAACGACGGCAGCAGCCGTGTTACAGCAGGCTAAAGTTTAATACCGTACGTACTTTTATAAGCCTATTTTGAAAGCTGCTATTCTTATTTTCCAAACAGACACTTCAGTCATATTTATATGTAAAATATTACACAAGAAAAATAAAATGCACACTGTATGGTCCGCGATTGGTCTTGGAAACCTTAGTCGCACACAATTAGTTATTACTAACAGTGCCCGCGACTTCGTCCGCGTAGAATAGTGACTTTGGGAGGTATAGTAGCCTTCCTCGATAAATGGGCCATCGAACACAATATTTTTTTTAAATCAGACCATCGGTTCCTGAGATTAGCGCGTTCAAACAAACAAACTCTACAGCTTTCTAATATTAGTATAGATTAATTCAGTTGGCAATAAGTGACGTGTGAAAAACGCTAACACGTTGTATATTCAATTTATTCTCACAACACATTATTTTCTTTCTATAATTCCCACAGTTTCATTATAAATAAATCATAAAAGGGGTAATCCTTTAATAAATAAATTAGTTCAATACCGATAACAATTGAACGGCACACGTAAATGTAATTGTAATAAGGTCCCTTATTGTTTGTACTATACCTAAAAATATAAATGCAATTATAATGCAATATAAAACTCAAATGTCCTTCAGTTTTCTCCTTATATACTATCTGGACACCGGAGCAGTTATAACATTAAGGATTATTTGTTGGCTATTCAAAAGTGCTTGCGTTAGCAAATTTACCTATTTGTTTTCTGTTTCTTATTTAAATAAGATATTTAGTAATATTACCTCTCTCACCCTTCAAATCAGCACACATTGCGAGCTCTGCGGTAAAGATAGACAAATACCAATGCAGACAATCTTTGTTCTTACAATACAATTTTTTTAAAGATTTTTATTTTTGCATTATCATCATCATATCAGTCATTGGAAGTTCACTCGAAATAGGCCTCCCCAAGAAAAGGGGAATGTTGCCCATAATTTACGCGCCGAACAACTGCTGCCCATCCCCGCCCTGTACATTTAGGCTATACTATTGCGGATGGATATAGTGCCATCTGTCATTCTTGTACCCTAGTCGCTTCTTACGACACCTGGTATATGGGGAGGTACTATTCTACTCTGCCAGTACCTCACGGCTTTTATTGCATAATTAAAGTTTATCATTTCGTTAAATGGTAAAGTATGGATGGTAAAGGCTGCGGTACATTAATCTTGGCACGAAAATTGCACGAGGTCTGTGCCAAAATAGCTCACAAAATTTATTAAAAGCCATATTTTTTACAATAAAAACTGCATATTAAAAATAATATCAATAACCTTAATCCTGCCCGAGAAATTCATAATTTCACACAAAACCACGGATGAATAATATAGATTTCGAAGATATATAATAATATAGATTTCGAAGATA
>JACJUM010002543.1:17992471-18025080 GCA_020976665.1 Heortia vitessoides
TCTTAGTTTGATTTGTTTGACGGGCCCGATATCTTGTGCGACAAAGGTCGTGGGTTCGATCCCCACCCAGGACTAATATTTATACGATTATATTTGTATTTATCTCGGAGTCAGGTAAATGTATGAGATGTTGCATGAATTTTTTATTTTGTAGTAGGAAAAAGTGGAATAATAAACTAAACTTTAATCAACATTATGTAATGGCGGCGGCTTGTAACAAAGTTAACGGAGACAAGGAAGCTAAGCGTGCGTTTAATACGCATATTTTCTGATAGATGGCGCTTATAATATTGAAAATTTTAATGCAATTGGTAAATATATTAACATTTTTCCTGGAAAATTTTATTTTACTAGCCAAGATTTCGAACTCTAAGCACAACAAGAACTGCATGAATATATCAACAATACGGACAATAGAAGATAAAAGATCGTCTGCATTGGTACCTCACTCATACCTATTTCTACCGGCAAACAGCTGTGTTCGCATTGCTGTGTTCCTATCTGAAGGCATAATTAGTCACAAGGTTGGCAGGCGTCAGTGATATTACGAGCGTCTATAGGCTGCAGTGACACCTACTATCAAGTATGCTTGTTTGTCGACGTGGTCCCGAAATATATATATATATATAACTTTGTGAAAACCATAAGCAAATCTTTTAGAATGAAAATTCCATATCTATACAAAGTTACATTCAAATCCGATCAGCCCACCTAACGCTGTTGAGTCACAAACATCCATCTGAAATTTCGCATTTAAAATATTAAGACTTCGTTACATAATCGGTTTCAAGCCTGCATCGCACGCTACACGGCAGTTTGGCGTGATGATTTCGGAAATAACCCGCAACTTCGGCAATCAAGCGAGTTGATCAACAGTCGTAGGCAACAGCTAATATCGTTGCCAGCTGAATCATAAAGCACGAAAGGGGCTATGCACACCCTTCACAAATCCATTTGAAGTAATTTAATTTTATATCAAGAACGATGAGACCGAAATTCATTATCTTCGTGAGGAGGCACTTGAGGTGATTTGACCCGCCATTGCTCATCATCATAACAGTCATTGGAAGCCCACAGCTGGACATAGGCCTCCTTAAAACAAGGGGAATTGCGCCTATGATTGCCGTGCTGGGCAAGCGTGTTGGCAATCGCAGAGCGCAGCTATCACGACGGGGGTGCTGCTGCCCATCCCCGCCCAGTGCATTGTTATACCACCGAATAGAAATACCGCCTTCTGCCGGTCCTGATACCTTAGTCGCCTCTTAAGTCACCTGGTGCAGGGAGAGGTACTATTCATAACAATATCTTAGCATAGATTTATTGACCCATTCGCCGGACGATATTTGCTAGTTATATTGCAGTGTAACTTATCTCTGAGCCATATAACCCATCACCAAGACCACCGGCCGCAGCAAACTTACAAATAGCGTTGCTAACTTCGGCCCAGTCACGCGATGTCTTAATCTCGCCCGCCCCACTCCGAGGTTTCTGAAGACGGCACGCGATTTACAACAAATAAATTATGTCTTCGTGACGTCACCACTCACCCGGCAAGGATACAAGTGAAAAATGAACGATGCGAAAGTGACGTGAATTTTTGGTTTGTTCATATGTGCATAATAATGCATTCATTTATTCAAATGTTGTTCTTTTAACAGTTTTAGCCACTTCGTAGCATGAAAATTGTTTGTAGAAGAAAACGGTGGTCAGATTTATGTACAGATATATTTAATATACATAAATCTGAATTTATATGCTTTTGACACTATAAACTCTTATTATTAATTATTGCCCACTATTTTTATTATTTCTTACAACATCTCATACATTGACCTAAGTCCGTGATAAGTCGCTTAAAGCACTTGTGTTACGGACATCCGACAACCGAGGAATAACAAATATACTACTTAAATATTTAACACCCAGACACAGAACAAACGTTTTGACGCACAAGACAGGGTCACTACCATCTGTGCAATGTCTAATCCCTACTAATATTATAAATGCGAAAGTAACTCTGTCTGTCTGTCTGTCTGTTACGCTATCCCACTTTAACCTCTATACCGATTTTGATGAAATTTGGCACAGACAATCTTAAGACCCTGAGAAAGGACATAGGCTATTTTTTAATTTGGAAAAGGGTTGTGAGGGGTCGAAAGCGGGGTTGAAAAGTTGTATGGAAGTATCGCTATTTCTGGAGTTAGGAACTTGAAACTTATATTTCAAGCCATTAATTCGATATAAATATACATGACATTCAAAGTTTATATAAGTTAAGGTAAAGAGGTATGGTACCGAAAAAAAAACTGTTCCACGCGGACGAAGTCGCGGGTGCAGCTAGTAATAAATAAACACAATGGTGTATGACGTAAGTACACCGTCAATCATTTGACAGAATGTCGTTTAAAGAAGTTTGAATTATTTTTTAAATTATGCCAATTTCCATTTAAAAACAGTCTATTCATTCAACGCCCTCGTCTGCCTACAAAATCCTCGTATAATTCCAAATAGACAATTTGCAAACGGCTGTCGTGTAAAGAATCGCCCTTAACCGTGCTTACAATTCAAAGCGATACCATTTAGAATGAAAATCCGAAGAAAACCTCCTTCATAATATGTCAAGAAAAAGAATTGAAGATTCAGCGGCTCCGCCGGGATTATATTATTTAAATCGAGTGTTCGCCGGGTCAAGTGGAAATAAAAAGGGCTGTTATCCAAATTCCCGGCCTGAGCCTACAAAGCCTTGGAACTGTAGGGGGGATGGAGATTTTTCATTTATTCCCGAATTCCCTTTAGTTTTAATTAGAGAGGTCTGACGTACACGCCCACGCCGGCCTAAGCTCGACTCTTTGATCATACTAAAGGTTTATAGGCGATTCTTTTGCGAAATACTTTTTACATTATATTCTGTGAAGATGTAATTCGGATATTAGTTTTTATTAGCCACGTTAGTTTATATAGAACGTATTTAATATTAAATTTCTTAGCTACACTAACAGCTATAACTATAATTGTAAACTTATACAATGTAAAATTGACGAGCCCGATGGCGCAAATGGTAAGGGTCCTAACTTATGAGTCGTGGGTTTGATCCCAACCCAAGGCAAATATTTATATGATGATATTTGTGTTTGTTCTGTGTATTTGAGTATTATATTTGTGATTTCTCAGTTGACTGTTGCCCGTGATTTGATTTTGCATGAGATGTTGCATGCATTTATTTATCAGCGAGCGAGGCCTAAAATCAGTTTTGTATTAACTGACGACAAGATATACAAACTTAAATATATAACCTCTTTACAAAAGAAATATTGGACTGCTTGTTTAGTTGTTACACAACATTGCTGGTCATATATTCCATTTAAGAGTTACATAACGTAAACATTATTAATGTATGCAATAAAACTAACAAGTTCGGAATAAGCAAAGTGTTAGTTTGTGCATGTACTATTTATATAGGATTATCAAACAAAATATAGACTGACTTCTATGCGTGTGTGCGTGCGTGTGTGTGTATTTATGTATGATGACAAAATATTTTAAACCGCTAACCTTGAAAGCAGGTCATTAACCTATCATAAATCCTAAATAATCCTAGCAAAAACCCTATGAAATATTTTGTCGATAAAACCACTTAGGAGTGGGAAAGGGAGCAAGGATTCTGTGGATAACGAGTCTTATTTTTCGCTCGTCGCAAATACACCCCGAAGGCAATTTCTTCAGTAAATATTGACGTTTCCATTGTAAAATAATAATCATTTGCACGAACTTTTCGGGTGAGCGTATTCTGTTGGCACAGAAGTCTTATTTTTAATCACAATTAATTTTTTACCTTTATTATGTCTATTTGAGTTCCTACTCGCTTAATTAATTTTACATAAAAACAATAAAGTATGACCATGTATTCATAATATTGTTTTTAAAGACCTATATTCTCATACGAATTTACATTCATTTACAATGAGATATTACAGTTATAATAAATAATATACAAATTAGCCGGTACTCGACTCCAAATACAATTTCAGCCTATTCCGAAACATATTTATACTCTCACACTCCTTAATGTTGTTAGGCAGCTCATTGAACAGGTGTGCTCCTCCAAACAGTAGTTGGGGATCAAATGTGTATTTAAGAGTGAGAGAGTGATTTCTTTGTTGACTAATATCCATAACAAGTTTAAATCGACTTATCTCGGGATCAGGTCGATGTATGAGATGTTGTTTGAATATTTTTATTATTATTATGAAGTCAGCAAACAAGCACGCGGTCCGCTTGATGATGAACGTGACCGCAGCCTTTAGACACTCATGTCATCACAAAGACATCACTAGCGTGTCGCCATACTTATGAACTGAAGATGCAATGTCACATTAAGCTAGTATTTTCACTGCCTAACACACCCTTCAAACCAGAACACAGAACGAACAGATAATAAAACATAAATATTTATAACTTCTCTTTTAAAGAAATGGTTGTACCAATGAAATTCTTCAAAAACCAATAAAACAAGAAAAGTCGGTCGCAGAAACGTAAAACTAAAAGCGCTGTTTCAAAGCCTATAAAGTAATTTTACTGTCTGAAACTGTAAGTAATAAATCTCTTTGTTCAAGTACGCAATTGTACGTTAAGTACGTAAAAGTACGTAATTGAAGTAGAACAACCATTGAAAGTTGGTTAGGGCTCAAACTTAATTGTCGGTCAATTTATTGTTTATAATATTCTCATCAGAGGTATATCTCTTACAAAGTGTCTTCAAGTTGCGGTCACGTTTATCATCAAGCGGACGTTTGTTTATTGACTTTATAACTTAAAAAAATTTGGAAGAGAATTTACTATTATATCATAAACGATCCAAGCCGAAGTTGTAATTAGGTACATTCCAACAAGATTATCGCGGCGGGAATATACCAATCAAATCGGACATAGATGTATGCAAGTACATAATAAAGATGATCGAGGCATCGATGTTACGTAACGTGCATAGGTCACCTGTTGCGGGCCACGGAACTGGGACAGGGAACTGGGGCGATGACCGGCCCGGGGCGAGGGGCGCCGCGCCCTGGGCGATACAGGGCGGCTACAGGTGGACCCGAGTCGGATTGAGGGTGCACTCCGAGTGCATGCGCCCTTTGTTTGTTATTTTGTTGCAAGCTCATTTAATTAGGAATTTTTTTTAAATACAAAGCCTGGTCGAGACTGTATTTCACTTGTACGTAGATATGTTTAAGAAGTAATCGCCTAAAATACGATATTATCTGCAAGATATATACACTAAGACTACGAGTTACATATTTTCTTATTGCACTTATTTATAATGATAAAATTACATGTAACCGTTAAATTAATAAAAAAATATATATATTCCTCACCACAAATAACAAATTTTACAATTCATAATTAAAACATTGTTTATTAACAGTGTTAATTGTGAGAGACTGGTGCCTAGTAGGTTCCCAGATAAAGAGTTCACATTAAAGAATACATGTGGTTTAAAGAACAAATTACTTGCGCTGCAAATTATGGTTTCAAAAATGATTACTATCATTATTTAGCACTTACTTACTGTATGTTAATTACGATTTATATAACTGGGCTTATATAGCAAAAACCTACCTTCCTCGGAGAGTCTTATGTACTGCAGTGGACTTATGGCTGGTATGATGACTGCATTGGCGTCAGTGCAGTGTTGATTTTTTTTTATACGTTGGTGCATCTAGAGTAACTTCGGAGGTTGTTTGAGCAGTTGCTGAGACGTCGGGGCTGCTATTCGAAATATTAAATTTGCTTTGTGAAATCAGACTTGAATTTTGCTTCGTAACTAGAAAAGTTCAAAACGTTTGTGCCGACGAATGTTGCGAAACGAAAACACTTTTGCAAGTACAATTGTATGGCAGTATCGATTCAAGTTTTATTATTGACAGGCTCGATGGCGCAGATTCGGTTAATTCCCACCCAGGGCAAATTTTAATACGATTTTACGATATTTTTATACGACGATATTTGATTACGTTCTATAATGGGTGTTAAATATGTACTTTAAGAGCTTTTATGAATAGAAAATGGTGGATTATATTTAAGATAAAAAAAATCATGTCCCAGGTGTCACGCGGGACTTGAGCCTGCACCTAGCTCATACCGGGGGACTGCACCGAGCTAGAGGTTATGCTTCCGAGATCTTAACGAGCATGTCAAATTTTTGTGCTCAAATGTCAGCGCTGGAAATATCATCTTAAATTAGAATCCAGCATTATCTATTTAGTGTTTGTAAGTAGGCCACAAAATGAATTCTAGGAAAAATTCTGCTAGGATCTCGGTAGCGCAACAATGTGCACTTCTTAGGTATGAGAAAGATGCAGGTTCGAGTCCCGCCTGACACCTGAGATATGTTAAATATGTATTTAAGTATTACATTTGTAATTCCTCTATTGTCTAATTATTTTCTTTTGTTAGATCAAATTGACAAATAAGCATACAGTCTGCGTGATAGTAAGCGTCACTGCAGCCTATTAGCTCGTATTATCACAATGATATCACTAACGCGTTGCCAACCTTGTATCGTGAGGATACCCTGTAAATTCACAGCCTCTATCACCCTTCAGACCGGAACACAGCAATGCGAACACTACTATTTGACGGTAGAAATAGCTGAGAGTAAGGTACCAATGGAGATAACCATTTGTTTGAGTTCTACCTCATGTTATGCCTAACATGGAGGTTTAAGAGGACTTATCAGGAGGAGTCAAATCAATGATTAACATGCTGTATGAATTGATGAATTTAACTATTTCAAACGAGATCACGCTTGAATTGAAACTTTCTAGATCCCAAGATATATGGAATAATAGATGTCTGATATGAAAGCTCACAAGTCTGTATTGTAAAGCAGGATTATTTTGAATGATTGATTTCGATTTCTGTATGCACCTACGGAGATAGGAGTAATGTAAGTGTGGAGGCGGATTCAGCCAATACCACGTCAAATATGCACGCGGTCGGCCGGCCCCCGCCCCCGCGACCCCGGCGCCCGCCCCCAGTCGCCTGTCTCACAGTCTGACAGATTTGAAGGGACTATTAACTTGACTTAAGCCTGCTCATGTATCTTCATCTAATGTCTGAACATAATTATCCGTAGAACTGCCAAGATACAATAAACGTTTATTAGCATGTGTGCTAGTTTATTTAAAAGTATTACATACTTTTAAATAAACTAGCCTACTGCTCGCGTCTTTGTCCGCAAAGCCTTTATCGAATGGAGGAACTTTTGTTGTAAAGTGCAGACTACTTTGTCGCTTCCATACATATAAACAGTGCAAAAAGTAAAAATCCAGACATCTAATGCCGAGAGGTACCGGCAGAGAAGAATAGTACTTCCCCTTGTACTGGGTGTCGTAACCGGGTAGCGGAGATGGGCAGCAGAATCCCTGTCGCGAAAGCCGCGCCCGGTGATTGCCGACACACTTGCTCAGCGCGGCAATTTTGGGCAAAATTCCTTCTTTCTTGAGGAGGCTTATGTCCAGCAGTGCACTTTCAATATAGCTGATATAGCAAAGCGCAGCGTGAGACATCCAGTTATAAGTTAGACACGCGACCTGAATAAACCCGCGTGTCCAAGCTGAAAACAGTGTGATGATACTCACAAGACCTATTGGACTCTTGGGGAGGCTTACGTCCAGTAATGGACGTCCTACGGTTGGTATGATGATAATAATTATGTTATTATAACTACGAAAGTAACTGTCCACCAGTGCGTATGCGGAGTGCTGGAGGTTTCAAGCTTTTTCGCGTAAAACTCAAATACTTAGAACAGTATATATAATACTTTCAATCCTGCGAAAGTTCCCGTAGGACGACATAAAAAGGAAAATCAAAGAGTTCACTTTCATAAATACAAATTACGTTTTTTTTATTCATTATGGAACCATGTCGACAAACAAGCATACGGTCATCACGCATGACGCAGACGCTCGTAATATCACAGAGATATTACTAACGCGTTGCCAACCTTGTGATTTGATGATATTATATCACATTACCCAGTAATTTCACTGACTCTCTCACCCTTCAATCTTGAACACAGTAACACAAACACTGCTGTTTGCGGGTAGAAATAGGTGAGTGTGAGGTACCAGTGCAGACGACCTTTGCTTGGCGTCTGCCTTATGTAAAATGTGTCACAGTATTTGTCCGGGATAAATTTTCACACCACCGAACAGGTTTTAAAAATGTATTGCTTACTGTGTACAGATTGATCCAATTTAAGATACAAGATGGTTTATATCTCTAGTAAGAGGCATAATCTTCTTTCATGATAAACATAGGTATGTAATTAAACCAGGACCACGTCAGTCAGGGCAGCCAGTAAATAAATATATTTCTGGAGTGAGGATCGACGGTATTCGACGTGTATCCAATGATCCTACGACCTACAGTAGATAGACAATTGTGTGACAGAACAGATCGACGGTTTTCTCTTTAGCTATACTGAATCACATCAACTGTTATATAATCATGCAGGTCAATCACAGTAAACAACACGGTTAGTTCATTTATAGATATCAATGTCATTACGTGACCAATCCGATCATGGCTCATTATTGTATATTGTATATAATTAAATAAACAAAGAAATATACTATATTACTATGAGGTACCAGCAGATTAGAATAGTACCTCCAACTGCACCGGGTGCCGTAAGAGGTGACTAAGATACCAGAACCGACAGGTGAAGGTATATCCATTCGAAACAGTGCTCCTCAAATGCACAGGGCTTGGATAGGCAGCAGCATCCCCGTCACGATAGCTGCATAGTTCAAATGTAGTGGGCTCTTGCGATTGCCAATACGCTTGTCCAGCGCGGCAATTATGGGCAATATACCCCGTTTGTTAGGGATAAATATGTCCAGCAGTGAACTTCCAATGGCAGATATAATGATGATGATGAATTACACTTACCAGAAGTAAACATAACATATAATGAAAGATATTTTTTCTTATCATAACACAATTCAGTCTATTACTAACATAAAGGTAATTACGCCATGACATACAAACAAGTTTTACCAACATAACAAAATAAACCGAAGAACAGAAAACAATATTACCAACACAATATTAAAAAAAATACAATGCAATGCATTTAATAACATACACAATATCTATTGATATCATACTTGCACTTCATAAATGCTACAATATGGTTTAGACTTCCGGGTCCATATTTATTTCAAAATTACGGACAAGTGTGCAATTTGGACTCGCCTATGAAGGGATCCGTAGCTGCGAGTTGTATTAAAAAAAATACTACTACTACATTGGACATAGGCCTCCCCAGGACAGGAAATTTTTTGTCCATAATTGCCGCGCTGGGCAGGCGTGGTGATCAACTCCGCGACGGAGATGCTGCTGCCCACCTAGTAGTATTTAAGCTGCTCTGTTTCGAATGGATATACCGCTATCTGTTGGATCCGGTAACTCAGTCGCCGCTTACCACACCTGATACAGAGAGAGGTACTATTCTACTCTACCAAGTACCCAATGGCAAATTAATGATCAATAATTCGTACCAATAGCAATACGGACGAAAGGTAGCCTTCATCTGGGTAGATACCGTTCCGATGCAGTGTAGCTGAAATGCAACAGGCCCTGATGAGCAACAGCATAACCGTCGTAAAGCTACTTTACTACTACGCTTGCCCAGCACGACAAATAAAAAACGGGCAAATCTCCCCGTTTCTCCGGGAGGCCTATGTCCAGCAGTAAACTTTAAACTGGTATGATGATTATATATGTGATTTCCATATCGTCTGATATTAATAACACAAGTGCTTTAAGCAAGTTATTATTGAGTCAAACTTGCTACACTTACATGGATAGCAATGCATTACTATAGTATTGCTAGCAAGACCATGAACAGTCTCGTGTATCGCCACCAGTCTTATCATCAGCAAACAAAATGACATCGGCCTGGCAACCGAGGAACCGGCCGGATAATTAGACCGGGCGAACGGCCTGGTGCCGGTCGCCGGCGCCGGTTGGCACGGGGCCAGGGCGCTATTGCAGATGGACAAATTAACCTCACTTGCACTTTATTTGCTTTTAGCGTAACATTTTCCTTTCAATTACTTAGCGGGATGCTTCTCAAGTCATTTTTTACGATGATTACCGTTTATATTGCGGTTGGCTATCGTCGGGGAAGCTGTAAAGTTAGCAGTGTGGATGCAGTGTTTAATTCTAGAATAACTAGTACCTAAGGCTACTATGGATTTTAAATTGATTCAAAGTACGAGTAAGACTAGAAATAAAGAATGCATGGTATCATCATCATCATCATACCAGGCACTGGAAATCCATTGCGGGACATAGGTCTCTCCAAGAAAGCGGAACTTTTGCCTATAATGCAGCGCGGTAAGCGCTGGGCAAGCGTGTTGGCAATCGCAGAACGCAGCTTTCGCGACGGGGATGCTGCTGCCCATCCCCACCATATGCATTTGAACTACACTATCTCCATCTATCGGTTCTAGAACGTCAGCCGCATCTTACGACACCTGGTATATGGGCAGGTTCTATTCTACTTTGCCGCGACCTCAGGATGCATGTGATAATAAATAAATCAATAATTTTATTTCCAACGGTATTGTAATTAATCAACTGTTGATTACGATATCTTATCTTATCCTCTTATCTTAATATGTATAAATCACGTGTCACGTTGTTTGTCCGCGATGGACTCCTAAACTATTTAACCGATTGTTAATTAAATTTGCATACCGTGTGCAGAATGATCAAACTTAAAAGATAGGATTAATCACATCTTATTTTTAATTGCATTATTATTTTAATTTTAAATTATTTAATTTAATTGCAAATTCTAGTCTATTATTTGACATTCATAATTATCCATTAACTCAATTACACAATATGCTTACAGTATTTGGTATACTAACTATTACGTTGTGTACTTTTAAACCAACAAGGTATCCAATTTAAGTCAAACACCATACTAAAGACTTAACTTACAATGCACAATATTGTTTCAGTTTTATCATAGGTCATTTGAAATAACTATTCGAAGATCTTTCGTTACACAGAAAGCGGGACACAAGAGGATCAAAACGCTTCGCGAAAGAAGTCTTTATCACTGGTAATGGCAGCAAACAACAGTCCGCTTCATGATAAACGTGGCCACAGCCAGACAGTCGTCATCACGAATATTTCACTAGTGTATCGCCAACCTTGTGAACTGAAGATACAATGTCACATTTTCCTAGTAATTGTACTGCCTCTTTCACTCTTCAAACCGTGTCTAAAACAAGTTGCTAAGCCTTTAATTAGAAACAACCAGCTTTACTCAAGCGAACTCTTTCATCAGAGAATAATTCTATATCGCTCTCTGGCATCTAACCTGTCCTAAAAGTCCTGCAGATTCCAAAGAAAACAATTAAGCCAGAGGTGTCCCACGGAAACATGTTTCCGTGATAAAAGCCTATGTGTTGTTCTAGACTATTAACAGATCAGATGTCAGATTTCATCCAGTTCCGCTCCGGTGCTAGAAGTAAGAAGCATACACACAGACACAGACCTATAAAATATTAGTAATTAATCAAGGATGAGGGCATATAACAAAAATAGCATTTATTAATACAAAACTATCTGAAATAATGACAAATCAATTTTTAATATTTATTGATTAGACCTCGTTAACAAACGAGCATATATCCGCGTGATAGTAAGCGTCTCAGCAGCCTATATACGCTCGTGATATCATAAGGTCATCACTAATTGCCAACTTTGTCACTAGAAGATATGTCACAAACCCAGTTATTTCACAGCCTCTCTCACCCTTCAAACCGGAACACAGCAATACGAACACTGCTATTTGCCGGCAGAAACAGGTGAGAGTGAGGCACCAATGGAGACGACCTTTGTAAGAGTTCAACCTGAATTAATTTTAACAATTTATGTAGTCTGAGCAAGCATCAATAAATCATCGAGATATTTCGCAACTTCGCGACGGGAATGCTACTGCCCACCCCCGCCCTGATGCAATTGAACTAGGCTGTTCGGGGTACCTCAGTCGTGTCTGGGTGTTGAATATATGTATTTGAGTAGTATATTTGTGATTCCTCTGTTGTCTGGCGTCCATAACACAAGTCTTTAAGCGGTTTTCTCGGAGTTATTTCAATCAATGTATCAGATGTTGTGGGAATTTATTATAATTATCATTATAATATCAAAGTTCATTAACAATATTACCAGAATATTAAAACAGTAATATAATACAACAGACTCCAGACTGCGATAGAGAACGGTTATCCAGAGCTTAATAAACGGGGAGATTGCTTCGAAACTCGTTACTTTCACTGGCGCAAGGGAACTTTTTATTGTTACACAGGCAACAGGGATCCCGGCACATCGTTGCTACACTGCTCACCAGGAAACATACAACCACATTTCTACACTCAACTTTCAAAGTTAAATTGCATCTGAAGCACCGACAATATCTATTGGCATGGTTCATATTTTACAATTTAGTATATCATTAACTAGCGGTGCTCACGACCTCGTCCGCGTGAAATAGTGACTTTGGGGGGTACAGAGACTTTCAAGATTTTTTATTTACTTTTTAAAATATAATGTAGTCTATAGCGTTCCCCGATAAATAGACTCATCATTACAGCCCTTGGAGCTTCCTCTGCTGGGCATAGGCTTCCCCAAGAAAGGGGAAATTTTGCCCATAATTACCGCGCTGGGCAAGCATGTTGGCAATCGCTGAGCGCAGCTTTCGCGACGGGGACATAGCTACCCATCCCCACCCTGCACATTGGAACCGATTAAGATGGATATACTGACATCTGTAGGTTCTGGTACCTAAGACGCCTCTTACGACACCTAGTACAGAAGGAGGTACTATTCTACTCGGTCGGTACCCCACGGCTAATATAATATGAATAGACTATTATACATTGAAAGAATTTTTCGAATCAGACCAGCGGTTCCTATGATAAGCGCGTTCAAACAAACAAACTCTACAGCTTTATATTATTAGTATAGGCTCATATATTATTATTCATTCCAACTTATAATATTCTACAATAAATTGAGCACAAAGTGTGTGGGCAGCGGTATAATAGAATCTTCTACCTGTACCATATATGTGTTATCCACCCGATACTACGAAGCTCAAATACGTTGTGATGACGTTCAGACGATGTAGTGTGAATTGTATTAAATACACACTTCCGGGACGATTTATCGTGACCAACCACCAACAATTATACTTGCTAAAGAGATCGCTTCTAATTTGTCGTTTTTATAATCCGTGGAGCGGAAACAAAAACAACGATAGGATATAAAGTTTCCGAGGGTCGGCAGGGGGCGCCGCCCCGTCGGGACACGTTACAACCCCAGGGACGACGGAACAACACCCGCAATTATATCTCCGTGTACACCATAAAATACGTTCAAATTTAACGTGCATAATGAGAATGGGTCACGCTGGTCAAAAATACAATATCGGGCCGTTCGGATGGCGCAGATGGTAGTGGGTTCGGTCCCCACCCAGGACAATTATTTATATGGTGATATTTGTGCCTGTGCAGTGTCTAAGTGTTAAAAAAATTATTTAAGTACTATATTCCTCCTGATGTCCGTAACACAAGTGCTTTAATCAACTTACTTTTATCACGGATTCTGGTCAACATTTAAGGTGTTGTGTGAATGTTTTTTATTATTTATTTTTTTATTTATTTAACTTATATTTAAGATAGGACACCGTCAGTGGAGACATCTATTGATGTAAGTGTAACAAGTTGTACAAGTAATAATACTAACTGTACTTACAAAGGTCGTCTGCATTGGTACCTCACCTATTTCTACCGCAAAATAGTAGTGTTCTCATTACTGTGTTTCGGTGTAAGAGTGAGAGGCAGTGAAATTACCGCGTAAATGTGACATCGTATCTTCAGTTCAGAGTGTTAGCGACATGCTAGTGATGCTAGCGTCTATAGGCTGCGGTCACGTTTACCCGGAGTTTACTCGAAGTTAGTTAGTACTTAATTTCATTTGAAATATATACTATTTGAAACTAGCAGAGCCCAGCGGTTTTGCTCCAGTAATTCCCGTTCCCGTGAGAATAATCTATACTAATATTAGGAATATGAAGAGTTTGTTTGTTTGAAAGCGCTAAACGTTGGAACCGCTGGTCCGATTTAAAAAATTCTTTAAATGTCTTATAGTCAATATATTGAGGGAGGCTACTATACCCTCAGTCATTATTCCACGCGGATAAAGTCACGGAGACTGCTAGTAAATAATAAAAAAATTGGCTAGGTTACTCCTTGTAACATATATTTTGACAGGCCGATGGCGCAGATAGTTGTGATCTTATCTTATGCGCCAAGGGCCGTGGGTTCGATCCCCAGCCAGGACAAATATTTTAATGATGATATATGTTTGTTGTTTCTGTAGTATAATAAGTAGTATAAAAGAAATATGTATTTAGGTATTAAATTTGCAATTCCTCTGTTGTCTGATGCCGGTAACATGCGTAAACTTAAGCGACTCGGAGTCAGGTGAATGTCAGCTATCTGCCAGTGAAAGTTCTGTTAAAATACGAGGAGACGTTACAAAAATTATCGCAAACAAACAAACCTGTTCTGTTTGTGTAGTAACGTATATACTTTTATTGGCATTTAGTAAAGGTTTTTAGTATTACAAACAAACACACAAATCTTTTCTCTTTATAACATTATTGTGTAGTTAAAGATAAAAAAAGCCGCGTAATTCAAATGAAATTCTTAACTGGCAGCCTCTAGCAACGAAAATAAAATAAGCCCTTCATTGCTGTAAAGTACATTATTTTTCTTAACAAATAAACTTTAGAATTAACTTTTTTATATAATTAGTTTTTGGCTGGCAATTGGTTTTTCCTGTCCAGCTTGTTCTTCAACAAAGGCCTCCGCTAAAGCTTTCAATTTTATTCTATATCTTGCAGTGCGTGTCCATTTCAGACCAGCTGTCTTTGTGATCGTCATCAAAAAAGAGTGAAATAGTAAACGGGTATAAAAAAATTCATATACTATATTTATTGCTAGTAAAGATTAGTCATCCTTACTAAAACTTAAGTAACGCAAAGGTGTAAAAAGGTGCTTTGAAACTACATTCGTCGGATGCGCTGCGGAAACTATTGATGATAGAACAAAAGTTTGTTCTACAATATTAAAAAACATATCAATATCTACAAAAAATCTTCGTTACACTAAATATCAACTATTATCGTTATGTCACAACAACAAAAAAAATATAAATAAAAGGTGAAATAATAAAAAAACTTATGTCCACCCGTGCGATGCCGGGACAGGCCGCTAGTTTGAAATAAAATTAATTATATTATTCATAAAAAAATATTATTAAATTACATTTTATAAATTTATGATATTAACTGATTGACATTTATCATTATAAAAATAAAAGTATTTTCAAACAAAATACACTTTTTTACTGTTTTATGAAAATATGGCTTACTGTTATGTATTTATTATGTATGTATTACTGTTTTATGTTTAACAATGTTAGAGAAGAAGGTTTTATTAGTTATGTATGTTTCATAACAAGAATTCTTATAGCAACATTTTAGTACCTCATTAGTTCATGACAACAAGAGTATTTAATTGAATTAAATTGGCTGCGGTACTGTCTACCATTAGCCCACCTTTCTTTTTTGTGGTATAAAAAAAACTGTTAAATTGTTAATAAATTTGGACATACTTTAAAAATCCGTAAGATATCGTATAAACCTGGGTGTATAAAAATATAATATCCGGTACCCGGGTATTAAAAGTAGAGGCCGCGGAAACAGTAAAAAGTAGCAACCTCCTTGTTAAAGTCGTCCCGACCTACTCCACGTTATTAAATTCCTTATTTGACTACATCTTCATCATATCCGCCATTGGAAATCCACTGTTAAACATAGGCCTCCACAATATACGGGCAATTTTGCCCATATTTGCCGCGCTGGGCAAGCGTAACTTTCGCAACAAGGATGTTGCTGCCCATCCCCACTCTGTGAATTTGAGCTACACCGTTTCGGCTGGATATACCGCCACCTGTCGGTTCTGGTACCTTAGCCGCCTCTTACGACCTGGTACAGAGGGAGGTACTATTCTATTACCAGATTAATAACAGAATACAGGCATCAATACCTCACACGATTAACAGACGGGAGAAAAGTGTTCAGCTAGCTAATTTATATAGCAGAACAATATACGAAGCTCCCAGTGCCAATCTCAGTCTAAAACAAAGTATCGAGTGCATTTACCAATTAGTTGCAGTGGCTAGGTGCAGCGCACTCTGAATTAACCATTTATTTATCACTCCAGCCGGTACATTGATTAAATCATCCGAACCAGGGCTCGCCAGAAATCCGGACTAACGTTAGGTGCTTAATTAAAATTTAAAGACAGCTAACGTTGTTAGACATTAAAATTGGTTCATTACTCGGAATCCACTTACGAAATCACAGCAAATTCAGTATCAAAACAGGGGTTACGGTTAAGGGATTACGAACGTGCTTTAGTATATATGTATTATACTTTGTCTTTTATTTATTTATTATAGGTACACTTCGAGATTACTGTCACACATACTAATATTTATAAATAATTATAATATTAACAAGACGCAAACCTAGAATATGTGCACACAAAAAGTTTATTATGATTTTATTGTCAAACAAGAAGTAAATAATGATAATCTTTTACTGCCAAAGCAGTTGACGTTCAAATATTTATTTGAGAATATATATCTTGAAGAACATGCTTCATCGATAAAACCTAAAGGCAACCTGAGTCGATAAATTATGACAAACTGTCTAGAGAAAAATATGGTTTTATAAATATGAATACTTCGATGACATATTTGTATGAAAACGCCATGCGAAGTTTTTGTAGCGACGAAGTTCCTGTCGCGCAAACAATGGAAGCATTAAAGGAGTTTTATCGATACAAACAGTGGGTTCAAACACATGTTCATTACAGATGGTCATTAAAATATAAATATATTTATTTATTTATTTCGACCAACCGACTGTTCACAATATTACATACAAAAAAGGCATCTATATAAAATTTATATATGCGAATTGCAACAGACACTCCAGTTAGTTCCTGCAATGAGATACATCGTACATCTTTAATATATATTGTTTAATTACGTTACCTGAGAACTGCGATACACTGGACAGCATCGATAGGCCGGAGTGCCGGCTGTGCGAAGGGTGTATCATCCCTATGGAATATATCTCCGAATCTTCGAACTGCCACATCGCGAGAGAGGAGAATCTTTATATTTGAAGACCAAGGAACATTCACGTCCAAAAATTCACCACAACGGCACAACCTCGTCCTTTGTAAAGTTATTTACCGCGGGCAACAAAGGATGCTACTTCGCCGAATAATATTACGATTTGATCAAATTTACGAAATATTTCAGTTTATATACAACTTTGTAAGTGACAATACGATAGTTTAATTTGGTTTTATCACAAGAGAGATTAAAGCGGTCATATTTAGTTTTGTGCGAAGATATGCATGGGTAAGAGACGTGCGCACGGCGCGGTGGCTGCGGCACGACTGAACGCCCCCACCACCCACCGGACTTAACTGTTCAATGGTAGGAGTGAGGGTGGCGAATGGGGTGACAACGTCATGGGACGCGGCGCCGCCTGGCTGTGCGCGGGTTATATCAGTGATTTCTTGCAATTCCTTTATTTTGATAATTTCACCAACAGAATTTACAAGAACAATGGATAATGAAATTTTTCATAAATTAATAACAAATTGTAATATTTTTACATGCTACTGTATTTTTATGTGAATGTGTATAGATACTATGTGGATTTGGTACTTTTTCCTTTTACATAATACATAAAATTAGATTTAAAATTTAATTTAGTTATATTTTATTATATCAAGGCAGTATAATATGATTAAACATTTATAATAATTACAAACTAACATTGTGGCCTATATACTTATTATTGGATAGTATTTAAATAATGCAATGTTGAAAGATTTTTATTTATTTATTTGACTGTACATTAAAAATACAATGTACAATTGGCAGAGCTAATGCCTATTATTATATTTATTGATACAGTTTTATCTCTTTAATGTGAGTTTTAAAGATTAACTTATTGTACTTATTTTTTTACCAATAATTTTAGCTTGATTTCATCTCAGAAATAAAACTTCTGTGTTGTGATTCTGTTTATTCTGTCTTATAATTTAACATGAATAATTTGGATGTCACTTATACTGGTAGACAGCTAGTAATATAATAAGAAACTAACCTTTGTTTTTGTAAATGTTGAAATCTCATAATATTTGAACTAAATCAAATTTGAATAAAGAAGTATAAAAAACCACTTTCACACAGATCAATTACCTTCCCTTAAATGACATGTAAATATTAATACTTTCACTTACCCAAATGCTTTTAAGTAACACCACATTTATTTTAAGGTCAACATCTTTATTCCTGGCAACACTATCACATAACATTAAGTAATATTTTATTCCATATAAAGAAATTAGGAAAATTCATTATGACGTTTGTTTATATTTAAGCAAGGAGTCTATTTCATTTGGCATTGATAGAGAAATCATTCATATTGCGTACAACATAACTTTAGAAAATTAAGTGAACAGTATATTACTGGTAGGCAAAATTTCCATTGATTTCATAAAAACTAATGAGGAAATACACAATGTTAGTCAATCAGAACAGTAAAAATCTATTTCATAATATTGTTATAGATCTCAAAATAACTTGGAAAAAACAGCTCATGATTTAGATGTAAAATAGTGTATTTTTCTATTATTGCTTAATAAAAATGATCACTCACCATATTCCTTGAAAAACTTCTTGTATTCCCCTAACTCGTTCTGTTCAAGCCACTCATCCACCAATTCTGTTTCGTCTTCAGATATCTCTGTTAAAACCACCCTGCCTAAATAAATTAGTGTACACAAAAATAACATCGTCCCGCAGTAATTAACATGCTTATACATATTGCTTAAGTCATAACATTATCTATATTTTAAAAATAAATTTTATTTCATATAAACAAGGACGGGGTTTGTTTTGGTTGACATTTTATTGACTTTTCTGACGTGACGTTTAACTGACGTTCCGTTTAGTACCGTACTTCGTAATTGTGCTTCGAAAAAAATGGTTTCTAGCACGTTTTTTAAATTACATATTTTTTATATGATACATTTGAAATAATTTGCATTTATTTGCGATTTTGTTTACTAAACATTTTTTTAAACTCTATACCAGCAGTGGGACCTAACAAATCTGTCATAATATTTCTGTCCATGTTAATTTCTAACTGCAAAAAATTGTTAAATTGCAAATTTGATTTGTATAGGTTTATCGATCATCTTGTGTTCAATTGTAAAACAGATTTGTTAAAATATTTCAACAAATTAGTTTATTTAGTCAAAAACACTATCTACACAAAAAGTCTTTTGACAGACAGTAGCCCCCCAGAAGTTGACTTTATTTTACTAAGTTTTTAGTTATATTATAAATTATAAACACATCTTCTCTCTCAAACTTGTTTATAGACATGTATTTCCTTGCAGGCATCCTTCTGCATCGAGGGCAACCTCTACCACTATTTGCATTTATTCTATTCCTATGAAACTGCTTAAAATGGCTGCTAGAATTAGGAGAGTATAGCAGGAAGAAAATTTTGCCTTGCTACATTCATGAGTTTCTGCTGTAATAGCAGAACAATATTATTATATTATCATTATTATTATCGCGATTTTTTATCTATATAACGAACAAGGAAGTTATCACGGCATCGGATACAAAGTTAAGTCCACGCGGAGTCGCGTCTGGGAGTGTAGCAATTGTATAATATTAGCATGTAGTATTTTATTATCTTGTTGGTAGTTAGGTATATAAGCAACTTTATCACAATAATATACCTACCTAGCTGTAATATTTACTCTTATTAGCGCGCAGAGTCCAATCGGTGGATCTGTAAATTGCTGTACATGTAGCACAATACCGTATTTTTTTAAATTTTATTTATCGGACTCTGCCCCAATGTTAGCTATAGTCTACGTGGAATTAATATTCATATTTCCATGTATGAAGCGTATACCTACAAGCCGAAAAATATACATACGCCTTTGCTTTCAATCCATTTCTATTTATCATGCATGTATGGTCATGCATGATAAATAGAAATGGATTGAAAAATGGTTGCAATCAATATTAATATCCAGTATTAGGGTTAATCCTACTTCCTGCTAATATAATAAACCCTAAACTCTGTAAGAATGCATTTCTCTTTAATGAAAAAACTACATAATGGATATTGATGAAACTTTACAAAAAATATAGCTTATACATCAGAACACATAGGCTTTATTTTATACAGATTTGTTCAAAATATAACGATAAGTTTTCTTTGCGTTTGGAGCGCCTGCCAAGTTTCACCTACAAAACGTGTTGTTTGAGGTACAGACTAGAAACATTTTTTTTCTACATTTATACTAATATTATAAAGCTGAAGAATTTGTTTAAACACGCTGATTTTAGAATACGCTGGTCTGATTTAAAGAATTATTTCTGTGTTACCCTATTTATTGAGGAAGGCTACAGGTACCTAATATGTAACATCACGCTAGGACCGAGATCAGAGTAACAACTAGCACCAATAACTATGAGGCCTAATTGATACTAGGTTTGTTCTACAACTTAAAACGGGTGAAACCGCGGAGCATTACTAGTCTACATATACAAAAGTTGAAGTGTCATATAGAAAAAACGCATATAGAAGTATATATGGTACTTGGGAAATTCACTGGCGGATAGCTTCAAGTAGGAAGGCTAAGCCACGGAGCGCTGCTAGTGCTAAATAAAACAAAAGTTCACATTTAGAATTTCTAATAGGTAATTGATTCAGTATATCACAAGGAGTGCTTCAACAGTCTACGCTCTGTGTAAAGCCATCATCACAAGGTGTAGGGATCTTAACAACTATACAGATATGTGTATTCACTTCTTGATCTTCAGTTTATCTGCAAGCGAACAGGACAGGCCGGTGCCGTCGGGTTCTACGTTCAGTTCCTCGATCTTGCTATCGTTGATGACCATGGAGAAACGCTTGGAGCGGAACCCTCCGAGAGGCGGCAGATTGGTGCCCAGGTCGAGTGCTTTGATGAACACGCCATTAGGATCGGCTAGCATGCGAATCTGGAGATCAATCAGGCAATACTTAATTAATAGATAAATCCAAATGTTATAAAATATATGGATGCATATATATTTAATTTTCGTAACATATGGACGTAAACTTTAATTCTATACATTATAGCAGCTGTAGAACACCCACTGCTGGACAAAGGACTTTCTAAGGGAGGGAAAATTTAAAACAATTGACAAACTCAGTAGGTATGGTAAGAGCGTAGCTTCGGGACACAAATGCTGCTGCCCATCTGCTGTTACATTTGAGCTTTGGTGTTTCCAGTGGACAAACCGCCGTCTGTTGGTTCAGGTATCTCAGTCCGGTAACCATTTTCAGGGTTTTTTCTGAAATCTTATGCTATCTGCATTATACTTCAGTGAATTTACCATGAATCATTCATGAATTAATCATAAAAATAAAAAAATCACACAACATCTAATACACTCCAAGATAAATGGCTTAAAGCACTTGTGTTATGGATATCAGTCAACAGAGGAATTGAATTCATTTATTATGATAGAAATATACCTATTCCTTTACTTTAAAGCACTCCATCAATTTATGAAAATTAGTACAATAGCTGTTGTTCACAGGGTTTAGAGCCCTCCTTAAATGGGTTAAGAGATAATACATGTAAAAATAGTGAGAATAATGTGCTGTGAGGAACCAGTAGTGTACAATACTACATACTGTACCAAATGTTGAAAGAAAAGACTGGAATAGAAAATTGCAGTATATCTATATAAAATAGTATTGCTCAAATGCAATGGTGGACATGTGAAGATACACTATGGATTTGCCAAAACATCTAAATTTCCGCTTAGATCTATGTTTATATCCAACAGTAGGTGTTCTATGACCACTTTAATAGCAAGAGAGGATTTAAGTATTTACAGTCTGTTTAATATTAAATCAGGAACAACTCTAAACTGTTAGAAGCAATATAAGTGACAAAAATAATTTAATCAAATATAACAATCTGATTGGATTGGTATTATATTGATAAATAAAAACTAGCAATAGTAAAATTTTATCAATCTTTAACATCTTCACTTATCTATGTGAACATATATGGAATATATCTATTATCAACATTATGATTAATCTAAAAGGAATACTGATTAAATGATGTAAATCATACAACATAATATTATTTATCTGCAACAATCTGTTTTTCAGCCTTAATGATAAAATCAATGATTGTATCACTTTTTGTAAATAATAATTATTATATATTTTTTAATAGAATTAAAAGCACTTGTTTTATTAACTCTGTTTAAAAACCTTGAATAATACAATGTCAATTGTGTAATCAACCAAACATACAAGAAAAACTCAATATTACTTCAGCTCTACCACTTGTCAAATGACTTTAAACTTTATGAATAGGAACTAAGCAGTAAATTCCTATGATAACTTAACATTCACAAGTAAAATTTAAATATCTAAAAGGTTGAAGGTCAGACCACAACCAAACTGTATAATTAAATATTGTGTATGTACAAGTGCCCACTAATATGGCACGAAGGTCAGAGATAGTCAATTATTCTGAATAATTTAGAACAAGAACCCATTTAAACAAAAAAAATAAGTTTCTTGTTAATTTCTTCTGTCATATCAAAATTATACAAAATAGGTCAAATAGACTTTACTCTTGATTATCAGTATTAAACTCTTCACACAGAATCACTAATAAATCTAATAATACCACTTACTAAGTTCTGATAGATAACCTTTATATGTACCTCAAACGTTATAATAAACAAGTTTCTAGAACATACCTTTCCTTTAGTATCATGCTGAACACCCCAAGCGGCCATCACATAAGGGTCGTTCACGGAGACACAGACAATTTCTGATATTCCCTCAGATTTTAATTTGTCAGCTTTCTGTATATATCCCGGCAAGTGAGTCTTCGAACATCCCGGGGTAAATGCACCGGGCACCGCAAAAAGCACAACTTTCTTGCCCGTCGTTAATTCGCCTGTATTTACTTTGTTAGCAGGTGAATCCTCGAAAAGATCCACAGCAGGAACCTTGTCACCAACCTGCAAATAAACTTAATATGAAATTCAAGTTATGTAATTTGAGAAACAAATAATAAAACATTTTAAGTACCTTTGCAGGTGCCATGACTGTTGACGTAGCGTGTAACGAACGGGTAGATTGTTTAGTGAACGCCGATACACTGCGTACAATTGCCCGGCACGGAAGAAACATTTGTAGGTACTTGATTATTATGTTTTTTTAAATACAACCTAGATATTGATCTGCAAAAAGTTATCGAAACTAAACTTGTCAAATTGACATCACGAATTAAAAATACTTAAAATGTTAAGAATTATCTATTCTTATAAATAATTATGAAAAACTCTTACTATAAAAATAAAATTACTTATATTAAAACATTCCTTTAATCACTAAATATGTATAAGGTAAAATCCTGGTCAAGATAATATGTTCCTGAAAAATATAATAAAATAAAAATACCAGAAATTTCTGAACGGAACATACTGTAAAGCATCATTTTTATTGCTAACTTACAATGGCAAACCGCTTAAAAGTTTCGTTACTGTGTCTGCGAAAAATAAAAGATTATCCTTCTAGGTGTGATAAAGGTTTTAAAAGACATTATATTATGTATAAAATGAACAATATTACTGACGCAAAATGAATTTACGAATTGAATCGAATCTTGGTTTCATGAAAATGTTTTTGATTAGAAATGGAGTTTAGTTTACAGATTTTTTTTACCTAATATCTTTAACGCTAACGTTATAAGTGACACATTTTTTCTACAGACTCTAATTTTATCTGTTTGACTAAAGTTAATGTAAATTAAAAAAGCAGTCTTTATATAAATATGAACAAAGAATGTTTTTGATCGAATCATATGCAGCAAATAAAAATATGAAAATGATTAATTAATAATTACAAAATACACTAAAATTAGGACATATGGTATTACTATTTAATTTGCTTTCATGAAATGGTAGTACAAATAAAACTGCCCTATCACGTTTTATTCGTTTATCCAAGGGTTGCCAGATCGCCCTGAGTGATAAGGCCGCCAATTGTATTATAGTTTCTTTTTGCTTTTATTTATGTAATTTTCTATGTTCAATAAAGAGTATGTAATTATTATTATTAAAACTCATAAAATGGCAGCACCGATTGTCTATTCATAGATAGACAGACATCTTTCAAACGTCAACTTTCTTTCGTCAAATATTTCGTTGCGGTTGCTTGTTTGATTACTTTTATTACTATCGATATTTAGAGATGAAAATTTATGGTTTTAGTGTTATAAAAGTAAGTCATTGAGAATATATCGTGGCTTGCTGTGTGAGCATCATGGAGGCTCCTACAATGGACACTATTTACCAGGCCATAAGTGCTTTATATGATAACCCTAATGCAAGTGAAAAGGAAAAGGCATCTCTTTGGCTAGGAGATGTTCAGAAATCGGTATGTATTTATCTTATTAAAAAGCATACGTCACAGTAAAATTACTCGTGGATATCTTTATAACCTACATTTATAAAGTTTTAGTTTGTTAGTAGACAAGCATTTTGTAATATGTTACTAAATTACCTCATTATTTTACAGATCCACTCATGGAAAATAGCAGATGACTTATTGCAACAGAAAAAAGACATGCACTCTTGCTACTTTGCAGCACAGACTATGAGATCGAAAGTGCAACATAATCTGTCGGAATTACCTTCAGATGCCTTGGTATCGCTTCGAGACTCGTTGATCGCTCACCTAGAGCGGACGTCTCCTGACACCAATGCAGCTATCCTCACGCAACTTAGCCTAGCGCTAGCTGACCTGGCATTACAGATGCCAGCCTGGCAAAATTGTATAAGTGACTTAATCAAATCTTTCTCGAACAAAAATGACTTTGCCCTCCTAGAAATACTGACCATTCTACCTCAAGAAATTGATTCTTCCAGCTTAAAACTTGGTGAAAACCGAAGAGAGGATATAAAGCAAGAGTTACGTTCAAATGCAAATGCAGTTTACATGTTTTTGAAGGAAAGCATTGTTAACTCTCAACATTCACACATAGCATTGAAGATAATGAAATGTCTAACTTCTTGGATACAAGTAAGAGCAATAAATATACAAGAAGTACCACAAAACGCTGTAATTGGGCTTAGTTTACAAGTGTTAAGAGATCATAATTCTATAAATATGTTACATGAAGCAGCTTGTGACTGTATTTGTGCATTGTTACAATGTTTAGAGGAGAATGACAATCACGGAGATGTAGAGAAGCTATTGTTTGAAAGTATAGTAGCTCTGGAAGAAAGTTATCACATGGCTGTGGCTCATGAAGATGAGGAAAAAGCAGCAAATTTAGCAAGAGTGTTCACAGAGCTAGCTGAGACATTTTTAGTAAAAATTATAGTTGCTACGTCAAATGGTAGTACACATTTTGCAATGAGAGCATTGGACCTAGTATTGGTGTGTGTTGGACATCATGATTATGAGGTGAATAATGTAGGATTGTAGTAAATATAAATCTATTATAATACATTCACTGGAAAACCTTATTCATATTATCATTAATAGAACTTATAGTATTATGCACTATGCATTTGCCTGTTGGGTAATACAAAAATCCATGGTATGAGGCTTGGCACAAATTTCATAGTAGTTTGTGCAGTAATCAGCAAATAGCATACTGTACTGCAAGCCCATATGAGTCTCTCTAGTGACCCAGCTTGATTTCAATAAAATGTTAAGCTATTATTTTTTAATTTCTCTTAAACTCAGTTTTTATGTGAGACCAATTAAAATTTGTCTTAATTATCATATTTATCTTTTCTGATACTTATAATAATTTTATCAAAAATGTATGTCTGCAATGTCTTCAATCGTTTACTCTAGAAAACAGTTTTGGCATATCTAGAAATTGATCTATATTTGATGTGGCATGTTGTAGGTTGCAGAAATCACCTTTAATGTATGGTACAAATTATCAGATGAAGTGTATCAGAGGGACTATGAGCCGCTGACAGAGGCCTTCAGGCCATATACAGAGAGGTTAATAGCTGCTCTGGCAAGGCACTGCCAGTGTGAACCTGACCATACCCAGCTGCCTGAGGAGGGTGATGAGTTTTATGTGAGTTGCTAACATAAATCTTAAAAATACTACAAACAATATTACTGTGTGAGGTGACAACAAATTCAATTACTATTTTAGTATATTACATATTATTATGTCTTTACCATTATTCATTATATATATTTCAATTAATATAACATTTAGGTCTACATGACCAGAATTGCCTGAATGAGGTGAATATGCTATAAACAGATAAAGTGAAACAAGGGAGAAAAGATAAACATAATATTTCATATATTAATTGTTGACTCAATAGTAAGTAATAGTAATTATTGACGAAAAAGATATTGCTCAAACAACAAACAATTATAGGTTAGTACATCTTACTTGAAGTGCCTTCTTAGCGCAAGCTACAAATAGTTATAATTAGTTTCAGTTTAAACAAGGTGACAACTTATATAACATATACGTAGATACACATACAAAAAGACCAACTACTCTAAAGTTTACTGAAGATTCAATCATGAATGAATCTTAAATACTCAATAATCATAAACCAATTTGCGGAGTCATGGTATTGCGGAATTTGGTCAGAACACTGATTTTCTAAGACCCTACCCAGTAGCATTTGAATGCTATTTAATAATGTGAGGTTTATTTGAACCTTTATTTCCAATAAAAAAATAGATTATATAAGTAAGAGTACAAATAGATTATACAGTCCAGATGGAAAAATAAATAACTATTTTTAAGTTGTGACATTTTTAAATGTTCTCTTATTAAATATAATAGAATCAAAATGATAATTTTTTTCAATTAGACCCAATTATAAATAATCAAGTTTAAAGAGTAAAAAAAAATTCAATTTTACTACTGACTTTACTGCTGCTTACTGCAGGTTCATTACGCGATCCATCAAAAAGAGCCTGCAAGAAAAACTGATGGTGATGAAGGTCCTGTATTACCTTGGTCAGGTTGAGAAGGAGGAGAACCTCCATCAGCAATGGCGCTTAACAAAACCCTTGTCTTGAAACGGGCTGGTTGAGGCCTTTTTATGCCATATTTAAAAAGTCACAATGGTATCACTAATAGTTATTGTAAAGAAAAAAAAAGATTATTAATCAATCTAAGCAGACCGGGCTCCGCTTGGAGCACCCGTTCCCACTCAACTATATTCGAGAGAATGGGATGACCCCCCATAAGACACAACTATATATGCTGTATTATGCATGTAAATATTATTATTATCCCGATGACTTAGATGGTAGTGATCTTATCTTTTGCCCCAAAAGTCGTGGGTTCGATCCCCACCCAGGACAAATATTTATATGATGATATTTGTGTTTGTTCTGTGTTTAGTATTTAATTAGTATATTTGTGATTCCGCTGTTGACTGATGGTCGTAACACAAGTGCTTTAATCGCCTTATCTTGGAATCAGGTCAATGTATGAGTATTTGTGGGAATTTTATAAACCTTCCTCTTGAATCACTATCTAAAAACCGGATCAAAATCAGCATCAGCGGAAAGTGACGTTGTTTAATACTATGTAACAAATATGAACTGGTGTACCTACAGGACTTCCGCATAAAAGTGATGGGCCTAATAAAGGACGTGGTGTTCATCGTGGGTTCGAGCGCGGTGTTCCGGCAGATGTTCGCGACCTTGCACGCCGACATCTCGTGGGAGCAGACCGAGGCGGCCCTGTTTGTAATGCAGGCCGTCGCTAAGAATATACTGCCGTGAGTTTGACTGTAAAATTGTATAGATTATAAAATACTTGGACTGAATTATTGTAGAATAGTACCTCAACCCCTACCAGGTGTCGTAAGAGGCGACTGAGGTACCAGAACCTACAGATAGCGGTATATCCATCCGCAACAGTGTAGCTCAAATGCACAGTTCGGGGATGGGCAGCAGCAGCCCAGTCGCAAAAGCTTGCGATTGCCAACACGCTGGTCAATTGGCAATTATGGGCAATATTCCCTCTTTCTTGGGGAGGCCTATGTCTAGCAGTGGCTGATATGATGATGTGGAATTATTGTAAATACATACTCGGTAATTCGGACTCTGCCTGATCTGGTGATCTACGTTATCCGACACGCCTGCAATTCATAACATAATGCGAAATTAGTTGCTGAGTAAATTTTAGAGCTAAACCTATGCCACACAATATTTTGTTTATACTAATTACGCCGTATTAAATTATGCATCGGGCGCGGATGGTAGTGATCCTATGTTATGAGCCAAAGGTCGTGGTTCAATCCCCGCCTAGAACAAAAATATTTATATGATGATATTTGTGTTTTCCCTGTGTCTGGATGTTAAAAATATCTATTTAAGTATTATATTTGTGATTTCTCTGTTGTCTAATGTCCGAACATAAGTACTTTTTATAATTATGTTAAATAAGGAATTTAGCTGATCATGTTTGGTAATAATTTTATTATATCTTTAGTTTTTGGTATGATGTAGATACAGTTGTTTGCTGTAACAGGAACTTAAATTGTCAATTCTTTAGATTATGTCCAGTCATAATGAATACTTTTCAAAGTCTTAAGAAATTGAGAAATTAGCAATTGAAATTAAATTCCATTGCAATGATGATAAACATAGTGATGTGAACGCTCTTCTTCTTATTTTTTTTATATTATGATGTCAGCATATGAACATACGGTCAGATTGATGATCAACGTGACCGCAGCATATAGACACTCGTTTAATTACAAAGAAAGCACTAGCATGTCGCCAACCTTGTGAACTGAAGATGCAATGTCACATATAACCAGTAATTTCATTGCCTCTCTCCGCGAACACCTCTATTTGACGTTAGAAATAAGTGAGAGTGAGGCACCAACAAACTGATCTGCATTTTAATCATATTGGTAATTCCTCTGTTTTCTGATTTCCGTAAAAATGTACCTTAGCTATCTCCAATATATCTATATCTTATCTCGGAGTGAGTTCAACGTGTGAGATGTCATCTGAATTATATCTATATTATTATATATTATTTTATATTATTATATTCATATTTATTGTTCCTGTTACAGTAACCATTTCTATATAGTTATGAGATGTCATCAGTATTCTATTTAAAATTTTGCCTAGTCAGTTATGCAAATCCTCAACAGGGTTATCGCCTTCGCATTTTTAATAATATAATATAAATTAAATAATTTGCGGCATAATTCAAAAATAAATTGCCTTGTAAATATTTAAATTTATTTATTAAAAACATTAAAACATAGTGACACTATTTCAAAATTTAATATAGAATACAAGTAGAGAAATACGAATTCAGGAACTATCAAAGATTGAAATCGGTGACTACTATTGTTTGTGGTAGGAGAAACTGTAGCACAGGCAACAGACCCCCTTTCACTTAAAATAAATTAGTTGTTGTGTATTCTAATTTTTTGTACAAATATTTTTTAAAACCTGTTAATTTTTTTTTCTAAATTTTATATTAATACTTTTTTGCCGTAATACATCGATTACTTTTCCCATTGGACAGGCTATGCCTAGTATGGGGAATTGAAACGATTTTATTGTAAAGGCACATACGGAAATAAATATTTTATTTATTCAATTGGGTAGTCGAAACATTTGCGAGTAAAAGAGGTTTCATAGAAAATTTTCGTACACGGGAATTTCGTCTAGAAATCGCCGACATGTGAAAATGATAAATAAGGTTAGATATTTGCCGCGGGACATTCGTAAATGTACAAGTTCTGATGATCGTCGTCGTGGCCGGCAGCGACGAGTACGAGTACGTGCCGAAGGTGGTGGAGGCGATCCTGTCGATGCCCGAGGACAGCCACCCGGCCGTGCGCAAGACCTGCATCCTGCTGCTGGGCGAGCTGTGCGAGTGGATCGAGCAGCACGCCGAGGCGCTGGAGCCCAGCCTGCGCTGCCTCGTGCGCGCGCTGGCCGACGCGCGCCTGGCCTACGCCGCCGCCGTGGCGCTGCAGGTAGCACCCCCCTTTGCCCTGTTAACATATGATTTGACAACATATATTTTACACGTGTTTCATGATACTGAATTTCATTAGAATAATTTCAAAAACCGCAGTTTCATATTAAATTTGCACCGCCGTTTTAAATCTTTAGGGGTAAATTTTGAGAAATATTTTCTTAGTACTCCCTAATATTAAATAATTTTTTTTGTAAAATATTAAGTTCTTACCCTTAAGTTTTTGGCCATTAATATCGCACTCGCGGATGAAGACATCATCAACTCAACATAAAATTTAAAATTTTTTGAGACCTTTAAAAATTTGCGAAAATCTACGATTCCTTTCTTCCTTCCACTTATTCATATACAAAACTTCTCTGAACATGCTGCCTGTAAAATCTTTCTGAAAGAATTGGACATTTTGATTAAATTTGCAAATAAATAGCAATGTTTCTAGAATTGTAGGAAATTCATGATTTTGCGTGATTGGCAGGTATTTTCTCCTTTTATATGTACATGCCCGGAAGATAAGATTTCGAGCAGAATAAGGTGTCATTCAATTGTATTAAGGAGGATGGAGTGCTTTAAACTTTTTTTTGATAATAACTCGGCTCACAACGACGATTACATTTACTAAACGCTCCCCGCTCGGTCTCCCGAGATGGACCATAGAAGTGACTGGTGTGATGTGTCCGCAGAACATCTGCAAGGCGTGCCGCATGCGTGCGGCCGCCCACGCGGGCGTATTGCTGGACGCCACTCGCGTGTCGGACCAGCGCCAGCTGCCGCCGGCTGCCGCCGCCGCCCTGGCGCGCGGCCTGGCCTCTGCCCTCGGCGCCTTGCCGCCTGACCAGGTGAGTACTCGCTGCATAAGAATCCACCTACCGTTTTTAATCGTACATTGAGATCGACTTTTATGAGTATATACATCATCATCCTATCAGTCAAGGGATGACCACTGCTGCAGATAAGCCTCCCGGAGAAAGAAGATTGTCTCCCATTAATGCCACCTGTACTAGGTGTCGTAAGAGGCGACTGAGGTACCAGAACTGACTGTTGGCGGCATATCCATCTGAAACATCGTAGCTCAGATGCACAGATGGGCAGCAGCACCCCCCTCGCGAAAGCTGCGGTCTGCGATTGCTAACACGATTGCCCAGCGCGGCAATTATCGGCAAAATTCTCTCTATCTCAGATAGGCCTAAGGGCAGCAGTAAACTTACAATATGGCTGATATGATGAAAAGACGTGGTAGCATCGCGACGGGTATACTTCTGCCCATCCCCTCCCTGTTGCATTAGAGATACACTGTTTCGGGTGGATGCATCTGATGTCAGTCGACTCTTGCGGCGCCTGGTACCATGTTGGTTATATTTCACCCTGTCTCCCGCCACTGTAGATGCATAATGAAGATAAAATGTTATTGCAGAGTAATTCAGTTAATTAAGTTACAAAATAATCACAATAAATACCTGTGAGTGATGTAATGGAGGGTATCTGTAAAGATAATTAGGACGTGTCATCTCTCCAGATGGCTTGGATCTCTGAGCGACGGACGGCTACTGCCTGAGTTCGACTACCTGTAGGCTTTCCAAATATGAGCGTGGAAGGGCATTCCTACATATCTCGCGAGTGGATCGTCTGGAACAGTTGGATTTTGCAACATCATCATGCTTACGCTCCAGATCTACCATCTCTGTCGTCGCAGAATGAGACCCAGTCTTCTCGAAGAAGCTCGGACATAACACGCAAAATGTTTCTCATAGAACGTCGTTCTCACTTCAATAAATCATCATCATTATTACAGCCATTGGAAGTCTATTTATGGACATGGCTTTCCCAAGAAAGGGGAAATTTTTTCCATAATTGCCTCGCTGGGCATGCGTGGTGCTATCACCAGAATCGCCAGAATTAGGTTCGGACCAGATGTACGGAAAGAAATGTTTACCTATGTTTGTTAAGGTCAGATTAGGCCGGAGACCAGAAAAAAAACGGGATCTAAACTCAGTCACGCTATGGACGGGGTAAATTCTCCCGATGTTCTCGGACTTCGTCCGGACTTGGTTTTAGTAGACGGGCGAAATGTTCCGTGTTCGAGATTTTCAATTCTCCAAAAATACTGGAGTTCGCAAACAAAGCGATACGACAGTCTGGCGAAACCGCCGCCTTCGCCCCGCCCGGGGCCGGCGCGGGCGGAGCGAAGGCGGCCCCGCCGTCGACGCGGGTGCGAGCGAGGCGCGTGCTTGCAGCTGAGCGAGGCGATGCGGTCGGCGGTGGCGGTCCCGCTGGCGCCGCTGGCGCGCCTGC
>JACJUM010002543.1:18041630-18162611 GCA_020976665.1 Heortia vitessoides
GTCCATTATATGTTTCGGGATAATCTGAGCGTTCCGAAAACTTCTGTTTCCGTAGACGACCAAAGATGTGCCTTCCGGCTCTCGAAACCGTGAAGCTCCTTAACAATATTAGCGCCTTAGACCCTATAAAAGACAATAATTGTTTTTCCGAAGAAACATTTAATAAATACATACACTTTGAGCGAGTATCTTGTGTAAATGTAAACGGCGTAGATAGGCTTTGTATCCAGCTTTCCGGTCCCTTGCTCTGGCTCTATTTTGCCGGCGGGCACTGCTATCAGGAGACCGTCCGGGCTGAAGTCGAGGCGCCGGTAATATGTCTGTAATGTGTCGTCGTGGTATAGCCGTACTTTTACATTGTGGAGTGGGTGCTCCTCCGGAAATGGTAGAGTAGTTTTGCTACTCCTTGAAACCACTTTCTTGGTGGACACATCAAATGTTCGGAATACTCTAGAAAAAGAAAAATAACACATTAACACAGTTAATTTAAATTAACAATTATTTCTTAAGTCAGCAATAAGAAATATAGGTTCTGCAGTCTCTAACCTATTTTATCAAATAACTAGTAGTTTCAGAATACTTCACAAACAAAAATTTTATCTTTCTATATAATATTAATGAAAAGTGCAGTCACCTGTCAGTACTGGCAGATGCAATAAATTTGCCTAGGGGATCCCACGCCACACCCTGTACAAATCCTTTATGGTCTGTGATAGTAGCACTGCATCGGCCTCGAGATACATCCCACACAAGTAATTTGTTATCCACAGATCCTGATGCTATTCGTAGTGAGTCTGCACTCCAACACAAGTCTAGGACATCTTCCATGTGACCTCGGAGTGTCTGAAAGACATCACACCTAAATGTATCATTTATATGTTGGCAGGGGGTAAAAACCTACCCTATACCCAACCTCATATATAATCTTATACACTTCACTTGACTAGTTACAGATAAATGTAATATACCTTATAAATGATCCATGATTCTTTGTATTGTTCTTCACCTTGTTCAACTGCTTGCACAGGTTCCTTATCAGTCTTTTGCTGCCATATAAATATAATTGATTCATCATCACCAGAAGCTAAATACTGGCCATTGGGAGACCACCGAACGACATTTACAGCTTTTTGATGGCGAGTCAAGTCAGCAGCAACATCAATGTTCACAGATCCTGATTCAGCATTGGAAATGTACCAAATCTGAAAATAATTGTGATACAAACATTTAACCACTGGTGAAATGGCACCAGAATTAAATTTAAGCACTATAATATAATACCATTGCTGACCGTATTATAACTATGTAATACGGTTGCTGGACCGTCTTCAGAAGTTAAACTTACCAATACGTGAGAATCTGTACCACCAGTTGCTAGTCGCAAGTAATCATTATTCTCAGTTTTTGGCTGAAAGTCTACACTCAGAACAGGATCTCGGTTATGCCACGATATTTCAGGAATAGCAAATTTCATTTTTGCTTGATACTTTACAAGAAACAAATTACGGTACTAAATGTACCTGAATCTGTCAGTTTTGGCGCCAAACAAATATAAAAAAAAAATGTCATTCGTGGTCTCAACCCAATGAGATCTAGTAATTTTTTATCTGACACAGATAAAAACTACTAGATCTCATTGGGTAGTTTTTATCTGACACAGATAAAAACTACTAAATCGACAAGTTCTTTAATTATGGCATCAAACAATATTTTATCTTAATTATTATTTCTATGATCATTTCACAAAGTTTATAATGTCAAATTGCAATATAACATGTATTATATAAAATAAATAAACTAATTCATAGGACATTTGCTGTGGGGTACCGACAGAGTAGAATGGTACCTTCCCAGAGCGGTATGGGGCAAAGGGCGGGGATGGGCAGCAGCATCCCCGTCGCAAAAGCTCCGCGATTGCCACCAAGCCTGCCAACCGTGCCAATTATGAGTAAAAATCCTTCTATCTTAGGTAGACCTAAGTCCAACAATCGACTTTCTATGGCTCATACAATACAATATTTTTTGGCGGTAGTAATCGAAATCTCGACCCCATGCGCGCAATATATATAGGATCTACGCCATTGGACCTGTGGTATTATAATTAATAGTATCCCACAACAATAAATTAATCATAATCATGATAGTTCAAAAATTTAAAGTCTTCAGTTCCAGCTCTCAAAAAGGCATCCCACGCCTGTATCAAATTGGGGTAAGCAGAGACTATGGATCTCCACCTTCTACGATCTTGGTACACCTCACTCGCTACCTTTACTCGCGTTAGTGCTTTTACATTCTTAGTACTTCTGACTTGGCCCTTCTATAATATCTTTCTATTTGAATATGTTATGTGCGCCTAGGTCGTCCTGTACAACTCCTCCCATTTCACTGCCGCTCTATGTATTTGTACAATAAATCTACTTTCATTCATCCTTTTTTCATTTCCTAACCATTTAACATTCTATTCTCTACTGTTGTCACATCATCTTTTACAACGGTGAGCAACAGATCAGGTTGATCTGTTGCTCACCGTAAAAACCTGTAAAATTTTTACAATCAATTTTGAACTCAATTTCTCACTGTTATTAATTGCGACGTTTTGACAGATTTGGGTAGGTTGATTTGTTGTCCAAATCTGCAGGTTGATCTCTTGTTTACCATACTTAACTAATGTACTTAATTGTATATAAACCTTTAACAACTTGTTAAGCTTCCTATTTTGTATAGCTATAGGAGTTTGTATTTGTATTTGCATTAGTATGTAGTTTCGTTTTTCTCATTTGGTTAAATTGGTCTTTGCTAATTTCCCTTATGTGATTTAACTACTGCAGTCTTCCTTTCGAACAGTTATAAAATCTTCATCATTTCCTTAAAATGAAATTTTTCCTGTAATTACATTGAAATTAAAAATATTTTTTTTATAAGACAAGATTTTGGTTGTGTTCATTTTTTTTATTAAATTGATGCATTTCTTCGTTTGAAGATTGTAATAAATAATATTAGCAATATTTGTTCCTTGATTACTATAAATTTAAGTATTTATTATATGGCAGCACTAATAACATACATGTCAAAAATATTGTTCTCTGTCTGTTTCTTTTTTGACGTTTATCGGGGTCGTGTTGATCGAAAGCAAAAATGGTTGGTGTTTTTCTAAGTAAATATCCGTGAAAATCAAATATTCTGTGTTTCATCATGTGTTTAAAGCGTTCCCCGAACGTTTCTAATATATTTTACAGTGCAATGATAAGTTTATTTCCTTATTTTATATTGCATATTTCAGGTGAACGTACCAAAACAGCGCAGGACTTACTGCAAAAAATGCAAATGCCACAAGACCCACAAGGTGTCTCAGTACAAAAAATCAAAGGAAAGGCATGCTGCCCAGGGTAGGAGACGTTACGACCGCAAACAGCAGGGTTATGGTGGTCAATCCAAACCTATCTTCAAAAAGAAGGTACCAGTGTTTCTAACCTTATCATTCCGGTTTATATTTGGTTACTCCTTAATTATATTTCTTTTTAAATTATAATATTTTTAATACTTATTCTTTTAATCTATAGTCCCTATGTATCGAGTTGTTTAGATTCGTTGAAAATTTCTCTTACATTTTGGTATTAAATAGTCTGAAGTTGTATAGATTCAGGAGCTTTAAAAATTGAATTGTAGGTCTTAATAAAAGTATTATATCAAAATTGTATTAGAATCATAAGATTATAAAATAATATTAGCAAATTGTCCAAAAATTATTTTAAAAAGCTTAACTGAGATGTGAGGCAAAACTTCTACTTCTAATTGCTACTTAATTTCAGGCGAAAACAACAAAGAAAATTGTGCTCCGTCTTGAGTGTGCCGACTGCAAGGTGCGATCACAGGTTGCGCTGAAGCGTTGCAAGCACTTCGAGCTTGGAGGAGACAAGAAGAGGAAGGGACAAATGATTCAGTTCTAGGCTGGCTGTAATAAATAAGTCTTAACAATTTGCCAGTTTTATTTTTATATCTTTTCCATTTCCATATCACAATTTTGCTGTTGTATCATTAGTCTAAGAAATACCTAGTATGTATCGAAAAAAATCTTGCTATTACTTATTTCTTGAATATTTTTAAGTATAATTATGTCTAACAACTCACATTAACTAGTGTTAATGATATGATGACGTGAAGATGTCACCACCTTGTGTAACATCAACATGAAAATAGTTATGTACATACTATGTTATTTTGGAATCAGTATTTGTTCCTTTAGTGTATCCTTAATTGTTTGTTTTTGGTATGGTTGTGTATAATTAGTATGGAAAGTAGTTTTTTTTAGAATACAGTAGAATCTCGATTATCCGGACTCATTAGTCTCGGCTCTAATTATCAATTTTTAAATATTTTGTCGGCGCGACGAGACATGTTACGACAAGTTTAAACACCGACCGTGTACTACCGCTCTCGATTGTTTGCGGGATAATGTTTGTTATTGTTTCAGTTGCTTTGATAGCGTTCAACTGCATTGTTTGTATACGTTTTATTTTGGAAATTTAAAATGTCGAAGCGAAAAAGAGTAGTGTTGTCTCTTAAAGACAAGGTGAATATAATTGAGAGTTTAAAAAATGGTGAAACTGGCAGTAAGTTGGCACAAGTATATGGTGTAGGAACTTCTACGATATCCGAGATTAAAAAGAATTCTGATTCTATAATGAAATTCACCTACGCGCTTGAGAAAGAAGATGGAAGCTCGCAACGTAAAGTCATGAAAAAATCTCAAAATGAAATTCTGGAGAATGCAGTTTTTACTTGGTTCTTACAAAAGAGATCATGCGGCCAGCCGATATCTGGACCGCTGTTATGTGAAAAGGCATTAGACTTTAATCAAAAGCTTGGAGGTGACACTTCTTTCAAGGCGAGCTGTGGATGGTTAGCAAGATTCAAATCTAGACATGGAATTCGAGAACTGGAGATTCAGGGAGAAAAACTGTCTGCTAACGTTGCATCGGCCGACTCTTTTGTAAACGAGATAAAAGAATTTCTAGGTGAAAAAGAATACGATCTAGATTTTGTTTACAATGCGGACGAAACAGGTCTTAATTGGAAATCTCTACCAAGCAGATCATTAGCATCGAGTCGTGAAAATGCAGCACCGGGGCACAAAGTGAGTAAGGACAGAGTTACAGTTATGGTTTGCGCAAACGCTAAGGGAACACATAGATTGCCGCTGCTACTTATTGGAAAATCAAAAAATCCACGCTGCTTCAAAAATGTTAAAATCCCGTTAACTTACGCTAACCAACAAAAAGCGTGGATGAATTGTACAGATATTTTTCTTACTTGGTATGAAAATACGTTTATTCCTGAGGTGAAGAAATTTCAAAAGGAAGTGGGAAAAGAAGGTGATGTATTGTTGTTATTGGATAATGCGCCAACGCACCCTTCCGCTGAAACACTAAATCGAGAAAATGGAAAGTTCACGGTTAAGTTTTTGCCCCCTAACGTAACATCGATACTGCAACCTATGGACCAAAGTGTCATTGAAACTTTAAAACGTTTACACAGAAAGCAGCTACTGCGTCGCCTTTTGTCGGCAGATGATAGTGAAATAGAAACGATGTTAAAGTTTTTTAAAGAAATTAATTTAAAAGATTGTTGTTATATGCTGGTAGAAGCGTGGAACTCTGTGGAATCGCAAACATTGAAAAGGGCATGGAATAAATTATTAAAATTAACTCAATCTAATTCTGCAATAAAGCCACACGACGATTTTAAAGAAATAACAGAAGCAATGAAAATTCTTAGCATTGGTGAAGGGTGTGATGAAGAGAATATCAAGGAGTGGCTGAACTGCGATAGTGAAGACCCTGGATTCCAAATATTAACTGATGAAGAAATTATTGAGGATTTGAACAGTAACGAGAGAGAAGATGAAGAAGAGACTGAAACTGGGGATGTATCTCACGTACCATCTCATGCAGAAGGTTTTAAAGCTCTGGATGTTGCTTTTAAGTGGTTTGAAAGACAGGATGAATCGGATCCCATACAGTTGTTACAATTGAAGCGCATCAGGGACTTGGCAGCAATGAAAAGATGTGATTCATTACGCCAAAAATCAATAAAAAGTTATTTCTAACCAACATCTTAAATTACATAAGTAATTATTATGTTACATATTCATTTTCTATCCTTATGGCTCATTTTTTATATATCGTAGTACTCGTATATACAATGCATGTAAAGCCCATTACATATCTAATAAAAAATGATACAATTTAAATATTGTTTGATTTGTTTTGAATTCGATTATACGGATTATCCCTGGTTTTATTTGATCCGGATAATCGGGATTTTACTGTACCAGATACAGAACCCTTAAAATTGGAACAGTAATGTGAACACTGCTATTTGGCAGTAGAAATAGTTGAGAGTGAGGTAGCAATGCAGACGACCTTTGTATGATGTATTATGTGGGGCAGTACATAAACCAGTGTTGCATAACCTGAAGCTGTGTTTTTTGGACTAGACAGTAGTGTTAGAATTGTTATTGAATCTAAACATTCTGTTTTTGCATATTGCATAAAAGTCCTTTGTGTACCAGAGATTACTTGGTTTATATTGTCAGTTGTATGTACACTGGCTTGAGAAATTAAGTTCTTTACCCATGAACAATGTTAAACTCCTCCTATTAACAATAGTGTGCTGTCATATTAAGGAAAAATATAGAGTTGATATGTAAGGTGTTGATAAAAAAACAATGTCAAGAGTTAGGTGACAATAAGTTTTATTTTTACAATCAAATATATATAATTTTGTATACAAGACGGTATATGACTCATTGAAACAATATTAAACGGCATGTTATTTATTTAATATTTGTTCTAAAATATTTGGATCTAACCCCTCAATTGATACCTTCAATTTTATTGCTTGTAAAGGCACTCCAACTTGGACCATTTTAACAAATCTTTCATATTCTGGCCCCAAGGGAATTGCTTTAGTCTCTGGTTTCTTAATTTCCTCTGTATTTGACTCTTGATGTACTTCATCTGCTATCTTATCGTCATTTGTACTTGTATCTGTAACATCTTCTGCTTTGAGTGTAACTTCTTGTGATTTGTATGTTTCTTGAATAGAATTAACTTCAGGAATGGATGAAAGCTGTCACAACAAATTAAAGTATGTCAGATTCTCAAAAAAACACTAAAATATATTTAATGGGAATCAGGAACAACAAAGCTACACCTAACACAAATTATTTTGATAATGGGAGGAAATAATACCAGTAACCTTAAATTTAAAACAATGTAGAATTATTACAATATTGGTAGCAATTAAAACAATTGTTACGCTTACTCTCGCTTCCAACAACACCATAGCAGCTTCCACCTTTTCCAGTTTTCTTTCAAAATGCATTAGTTTTTGTTCACACGTCTTAGAGAAATTATTTAAGAATTGTACAGTAGTAATAACAAAATGATTAACAAATGCTAACGTTCGTTTTTGTTGCAAAGCGGCTACCTAGAATAATAATAAAAATATTGTTTTATTAAACGAATACAAACTTATTACAAAAAATATTTTTAAACTTTCTACAGACCTTAGAAAAATCTACACTTGCAATATTTTGTTCTATCATGATGTAGACAACTTATTCTACTTATGTATTGAGTAACGACAATTTATTATAGTGACTACCAAAACAAAATAAATATTTTGATTTTTTCTACGTCGTATGCTTGTTTCGATAATGTGACATTGACGCTAGTTACAATGGCATAAAATTAGGCAAAAGAGTTTCGAATATTGATACATCATTTTAAAATAGATCTATATGGTTTCTTAACAAATAATGTATATGAAAATTGTATATGACTTATATGAAATTAGTAATATCAATTAAACCCAGTTAGGCATACCGGGTTACTTTATATCGTGTCTCATAAATTTTACATAAAAACGTGGTAGATCTCCTCAAGGATAACCCACAAAACATAGGAAAAGATGAACAAACATACATTTTTGTCGTATTAGTATGGGTAAAATATTTGCTAAACCACCTACTTTGTCAGCCTATTTTATCGTTTGGCTGTATAAATAATCTTTCTGTGACATAAGCAAATAGAAGGCCTAATGTCAAACAAACGAGAACTTCAGTGTTTGGTCCGACGCTGTTTATTTTCACCTTGTATTATTTTCTACGTTATAAAGCTATGGAAGTTTAAGTATTGAATATTAAACGTGAAACGACTGTAATTTAATCAATATTTACCATGGCTGGGGAAGTCGTTGTAGACGCGCTACCATACATTGATCAGGGTTATGATGACCCAGGAGTCAGAGAAGCGGTTGGTAAATTTAATTATTTGGTCTTATACAATCTGTGATACAATTTTGAAAAGAAAAACGTAAATTAATCGTTAATTTGTTATATTTTTAAGGCCCTGGCGATGGTGGAAGAAGAATGCAGACGTTACAGACCGACTAAGAATTATCTAGAAAACGCTGGCCCTGAACCGAGCACTGCTTTCGAAACACAGGCATTACAGCGAGAAATGGAAAGAGTACAGCAGCGTTTACCCATGGAACCCTTATCAATGAAAAGGTAAAGGTCTGAATGCCATCAAAATAATTCCTGTGAAATGTTATTAATTTTCAGTTCACTCCACAATTAACAAATACATAAATAAGAGGTTTGCTTAAGTATACACTTATATACTGTCTTTTTTAATCTATGTCTCTCAAGTCTGTTTTGTAACCTCATAAACTAAGTTGCCTCTTTAATAAGTGACAAAAAGTATTTATATATATACAAAATTTGCAACATTTTGTCAAAAAGTATTTATATATACAAAATTTTCAACATTGTTGTTACTCACATTACTAGCGGGTCATTATTTTTATCAACCTGTGTCAATTCAATAACATTTAAACACATTTTTGCATCATTATCAGGGTGTAATTAATAGTGCTTTTATAATCTATACCAATAGTAAAAAGAAAAAAGATATATGTTTGTAAAAAATAAGCTTAATAAGAGCAAGCTTTGCTGTTATAATAATTTATCATAGCTACTTATGAAAAAATGCTATGAGTTTAAAACATATTTGCAGGTATGAATTACCACCACCACCAGCTGGGAGGTTGGGTGAACCTGCCGCGTGGGGAGAATCTGTAGACAACTCACATGCACAACTCTCACACCAAGCAATTAGAGTGCTGAATTTAGAACTCCAGTTACAATATGGTACCGAAGCATGGAAGTCTTACTTGCTCACCCTACAGGCACTAGTCACAAGGTCACAGAATGTCCACACTCAACTAAGGTAAAATATTTTATTACATTTTTATTAAAGGAGGTATTTGTTTATATATGTCACTTGAAATTTTTATTAACTTATACAATCTGAGTTCATCCTTGAATAAAGTTATAAGATATCTTGGACTAATAAACCATAAAGTAATTAGTACAAAAATAATCAACACAAATATATCACTAGGCCAGATATCCATAATTGCTTATATCTATGTCAGCTATAAAAATCTGTACATATTATACATAAAATTGATGTTTCTGATTGTAAAGTCAAATCAATATCTTTACTACTAGAAAATAAATACGGCACTTACATAAAAAACAAAATAAATCTGTATGTTTGTGAGAGTTGATCTCTGAACCGGCAAGATCGATTTAAACGGGCCTTTCACAGGAACATAGGCGACAGATGCAATAATAAGTCTACTTTTATTATTTAATAGTTTTTTTTATTATATAGCGCTTCTGTCGGAGAAAATTTATCAGTCAGAATATACGATTTCTCATGTTCCGATTCGCCAGGAAGCAGATAGCGTCGGTGAACTGGGAGCGCAAGCGGTCGCAGACGGCGAGCGGCGCGCGGCTGCGGGCGCTGCGCCGGCGCTGGGCGCACCTCGTGTCCGACAACTACCGCCTCGAGCGCGCCGTCATGCAGCTCGAGATCCAGCTGCACAAGGTGCCGCCCGCGTGTTGCCGCGCTCGGGGGACTCGAAGTGCTGAAGCGACACGCATTTCCGGGGATCCCCCCAGAAAAGTGTATCGCTTCACTCTGCATCGATATATCGCACACCTAGATGAAAACTGCATCAACTCAAAATTATATATCTCTTTTAGAAGATTTCAACAGACAAACATGTCTAGAAAAGTTTTCTTTCGGAATAAGTATGCAAGTCATGGAACCTGATGCAATAATTAAATCAATTTTGAAAAGTCTAAATAAAGTTACAGTTTTGATCTAGAGGTGCAATGTAGGAACGGGACTATTGTCTTGTTGTCTCGCCTGCTTTTCGATCGATGTACGATCCGATGTGTATCCCGATCCGTGACATAGTTTCTTAGGACTTCGGTATGAATTTTAATAGTGCAATAAGAATTTTTAAAACCTTCTCCTTGTTTGTTTGCCGTGAGGTACCGGCAGAGTAAAATAGTAGGTGACTAATGTACCAGAACCGACAGATGGCGGTATATCCATCTAAGATAGTTTAGCTCAAATGCATAAGGTGGACGAGGGGCAGCAGCATCTCCGTCGCGAAAGCTGCGCTCTGCGATTGCCAACACGCATGCCCGGAGCGGAATTTATGGGCAAAATTCCCACTTTCTTGGGGAAACCCAACCCCAGCAGTGGACTTCCAATGACTGTAATGATGATCCTAGTTTGTAGAATGAACTATTACTGTTGAGCGGATCGTATCGTTTGAATGTAGCATAATAGCGTAATATTTATACACATGCTGAATCGATATTACTAAATATGCATCTCATCATTTTTATGCCAGAATATGATTTGGTTCCATTGTTTATTATTATTGGACATATATTTTTTTAGCGGAAGATTTACTCCCTAACTATGTAGTTACAAATAACCTCATTCGTGAACAAAGATGCCAAGACTTTTTAAAATTTCTTATTTATAATATATGGGATTAATCTAATCATTGAAACGTGGCAATTTGATTGTTTTTTAGTGCGACAAATCAAGATATTTGTTAGATTTATTATAAAAGTAATGTAGTGAGGATAAATGTGAGATTATTTGTATCCTAGGCTCAAGGACAGGCGTCAGCTGACGACGATGAACCAGCCGACCTGGAAGCAGTCAAACTATTACCAGACAAACTCAACTCTGAATCGGAGAAGGAGGTGCAGAAGAAGATAGAAGATATGTTCGCGGATTAGACTTTTTAAGGATCGTTATTAAAAAAAAGCATTATCGGTATAGTTTTTTTTGTCTATTGCCTTTTTTATTGTCTGTACTAAAATATAGTATAGTAATAAGTTGACGCCTAGTACGATTGCCTTCTGTGATAAGCACATTTCACGAAAAAATTCAACAAAGAACAGTCGTATAGCTTAAAAGCACTTTTCAAAACCGTTTAATCTGTTCGATCGGTTCCTGACTAAAGATTGTCAGAACGCCCGTGACTGGTAAAAGCTCAATCGTTCAATGTATTTTGTGCCTCAGATATAAGCGCGATTTTAATATACCGATTCTAAATGTTCGCGTTACACTAAGGCGCATCGATAAAGTTTGCGTATCCAGTCAAAATCCTTTTTGGACCAACACAAAGTACTCGTGTGTTGGTCGCTCATTAATACTGCCTACGTCTGAGCACTTGTTACTCGTATTTCGTTTTCGTGAGACTACCGCGTGAAGCGGAAATCCCCACAGGGCTCATGGGATTGGATCGGAACCATAGGTTCGTTTGATAACTCTAGTGGCCGTCGTTAAGGACAGTTGCAGAAGAGGAGGACTTGTGAACCTCGCCGCACTAGTGCGTTAGGTTATCGCACATGGGGCAGGGACTGCAGACATTACCAGCAAACGAGTTGCACTGCTCTACGAAAATATTGCGTGTTTGTGAAGGTGGAGTGCCGGTCAAAGGGCGACTGATGGAGACGATATTTAATCTTCGTGATCCTAGGAACTCGAATTCCCATTTCGCAGCGTCTAACAGTAATGTCGCCGCCGCGTCTCCTCTGGCACACCGAGCCATTTGATGCACTGTTCTCTTGGTTGACCTGACTACTACGACACCATAACAATACGGTGCTTAGGATTCTAGGTGTTCAATTATTACATCGAATTTGTGCTGACGTCCAAAAAAGTAGGCTTTGTTGTTCGGGAACAATGATAACTTATAAAATTTAAGAAATATTTTATTATAGAATTTTTATTTTAATATAATGTTAGGTGTAATAAGAATTTTTGAAGGTAGTTGAAAAATAAAGACAAGTTTTTTTCAAATAAGAATATTTTCTACTTAAGAGTTGAACGCATACATTCTGACTCGATTGTCATTTCGTTTGCTTTGTCGCCATCTGTCAATTTATATTTGAAAATGGCGGACGATGCATCTAGCAGCAGCGGTTGTGCCGGTAATTTAGGAGATAGTTCAATAAATCAAGATGAGTTGATTATGAAACAGCAGAGAGAGATAGAGAAAGAGGTAATTTATTGTGTATAAAATTTCCTGTTCTAGCAATGACTTGTTTCATATTTAAAAATATTATTCAAATGACGTGATATTTGTGTTTGTTTTTCAGATATCAGAGACAATACCACTCGTGGGAGATCTTGAACCTGTAACATTATTAGAAAAAGAATATAATGAAGATCCAGTGTATCTGTTGAAAGTCAAAGATCTTTCTTCCAAATATAAACACATCAGGAGAACTCGACCCGATGGGAACTGTTTTTTCCGGGCCTTTTCTTACGCTTATTTGGAGCACCTTCTCACAAACAAAGCTGAATACGATAAGTTTTTTGAAATAGCAAAGAATTCCAAAGAAATCTTGCTAGCTCTAGGTTTTTCTCAATTCACAGTGGAAGACTTTTATGAAACTGTAAGTTAACAAATATTTTGGAGGTTATGTTTTATATATTTGCTAATATTCAATTGCAAATTAGCTCGTCGTAAACTTACGTTGAAGGACTTTTACGCAGTTTTTAAGCTAAAAATTTCTTTATTTATGGGTGTGTGTGTTAGTTTGTAAAGTAAAATTTTTTCTGTCTACTAAATGTAGGTATTGGAACATACTATTAGAAGGTTAAATTTTATTAACTTTTTCAATATACAAATTGCTAAAGCTGAGAGACATGTGTAATTGGCATGAATTCAACAAAAATTTTCTCAAATAATAATTTTAGTGTCAAAACAGATCAATGGGTTTACACATTTAGTTTATTTTTTATAAGTCTTAATAATTTTAAATATTGTTTTCTAAATTTAATATTATATTTATATTTCATCATTATAGAACTTAAATTAGTAAGGGCTCAATGTTTATGTGTAACTTAATTTGTAAATGATGATTTCAGTTTATGGAAGTGGTCCAACGAGTAGGTGAGCAGGCAGGTGGATCACCAGATGGCCTGGAACCTGTTAGGTTGGAACTTCATGACAAATTTAATAAGCAGGGCTACTCTGACTACATTGTGGTCTACCTGCGCTTAGTTACGTCTGGAAGGTTGCAGACACAGCAGGACTTTTATCAAAATTTTATTGAGGGCCCACGTACAGTTACAGAATTCTGTAGACAGGTAATGTATTTTTATGGATGTAAAAACAAATTTTCCACTAGATAAATAATGTTATATTTTTAGTTACTATTTCTGTAATTTTTATTATTGTTTTATTTACTTTATACCAATAAGATACCAAACTGTGGTGGTTTTATACATTTCATACATTAACCTGCTTATGAGATAAGTCACTTATCTCACTTGAGTCATGGATATCTGACAACACAGGAATCAGAAATATACATCATACAAAAAATAGGATGTCTAACAAATTAGCACACATGTATGTTACTTACTATATTTGTTGAATTATTCAGATCAAAAGCAAGCTATTTATCAGCAATCAATTAATTTCATATTGAAATACTTAACAACTGCCTACATTGTTTGTATATCACATAAATCAGTGTGGAAAATTGATTAGGAATATGCGAGGAAATTATAACTAACCATGGTTGTATGTGATGTGCATATCATTGGTTTTAATTCTCTCAGTTTATTTTTGCTGTAATTAGGGGTTTACACGGTCTGTTTATAATATTTTATTATTTAAAGAGCACTTGCATTTGTTTGTTGCATACAAATCTTAAAAAATTAAATTTTTTTTCATGTTGAATTTCTCTATATATTTTATATATTTATCTTTATTAAACAACTAGCAGTGCTCGCAATTTCGTCCACGTGGAATATTTACTTGGGGATATCGAGTAGCCTTTCATCGATAAATGGACTATCCAGCACAAAAAGATTGACGTCGGTTCCCGACATTAGCGAGTTCAAACAAGCACACAAACTCATCTTTATAATATTAGTATAAACTGCTTATTAGAAATTGTTGGATGCATTTATAATTTAGGAACATAATTAATTTGTGTAATATTTTTTTCTGCATCACTATTTTTTTTTACATTTACACATTGCTGATAGAGAACCAGTTTTCTTTATAATTCAAATTCTTTGTCTGGGTATTTTTTGTACCATATCATAATTTTTTTACAGGAAGTAGAGCCAATGTACAAGGAGTCTGATCATATTCATATAATAGCACTAAGTAGTGCGCTCAATGTTGGCGTGGGAGTAGAATATATGGACCGCGGGGAAGGCACCCAGGTGAGACTTAAAGATTTTTTTTTCACAATTGTCTAAGGGGGGAGACAAATGCGTCTGATGAATGTTGGTTACTCTCTGTCATATCATGCGCTGTCATTGGCACGAAATATTTTTATTCTGGTGATAAGAGTTCGTCAGGGATGCTATAAAGTCCTCGCGGGCGCAAAACTAATCACTACTACCAAATGAAAAATATTAGAATCATAAATTTCTTTAAACTACTGATAAGTGAGAATCCTTCTAACTATATTACTTTTATTTACAGTTATTTCTGCAATTTTAAATCTGTTCATCTGTTTCCAAGATTACTTTGAAACAGGTGAACAGATTAAAAATTTCATTGCAGTATACTTGTTGTATACCTGTTTAAGGAGCACCTTTGTGTCTAAGGCTACCGTGGAGCCCTGCTAGTATATATATTATAAAGCCATATATTACTTATTTTTTTTATTAAAACCCATCAACATCTGTTACATATAAATAAGGGATTATGTAAAATCATCATCATTATCTTACCAGACATTGAAAGTCCACTGCTGGATATAGGCCTTCCCAGGAAAGGCGGAACTTTGCCCATAATTGCCGCGCTGGGCAAGCGTGTTGGCAATCGCAGAGCGCAGCTTTTGCGACGGGGATTCTGCTGTCCATCCCCGCGTCCATCAATCATTAATGTACAGGACATTTACACATTTGAACTGCATTGTCTCGGATGGATATACCGCCACCTTTCGATTCTGCTACCTTAGTCGCCTACTCTGCCGGTACCTCACGGCTTATATATAATCAATGCACGCTAATTGTAACAGACACTTAAAGACTAGCTCTGCATGCATTGGGTGTAGAACTATAATACACTTCCATTTTTCTCTCTCTCAGTTTGTATATGGGTTGTATACTATAAATATAATATCATAAAGAAAAAAGATTTGTTTAAAACAAATAGGGTAAAAATTAAAGTATGTATGTATACCCATTTTGAAAACTAATAAATGAAAAGCTACATTGTTCTGGAGTAACATTATGGTGTATGTATAATGAAAGTGTATTGTATGTATACTCGCACATAGTTGTCTAAAGTTACCTATCATATTTGGTCTGTAAAAAGTAGTAGTAGTAGTTTGTAGTTCATTCATAGTATTTTTGTTGTCAGGTAATTGCGCACGTGTTCCCCGAAGGCGCGAAGCCTCTCGTCCACCTGCTCTACCGACCCGGCCACTACGACATATTGTACGCGTGATTGCCCCTAAATACCATACTACAATACAATTATTATCTTATTCTTGCTTGTGTGTCATTTATCCTACTGGCATAAACTCGCATAGAGTTTCGCACTTTATGCGAGATACATGCTCTATTTGTCTATCAGGCAGACAGAAGCCTGCGAGTAGAATAAATGCAATTGAAATGAGACTATGTACTTTGTATTATGTATGTTGTCAAATGAATTTGAAAGATTACAAGAATATTGTGATAATGGATTGATGTAGTGTAAAAGATGTGACAATAGAGAAAGGAATGTTTGGATGGCTTGTACACAAAGAAAGGATGGATGAAAGAAAGCATAGGACGACCTATGCGAACATACTCTCACCTGGCAGAAAAGCTATTATTGAAGGGGCAGGTCAGAAGAACCAAGAATAAACCAGCGTGTATAAAAAGATTAATGCGGGTAAAGGAATCGAGTGAGGTATGCCGAAGTCTTATCGAGTGGAGATCCAGTCTGCCTACCCTGATAGGACACAGGCGTAATGTATGCATGTAAATACTCTATTAAAGACAGAGTTAGTTTTTGGGGTTCATAAAAAAATATCCCTTAACGCTTTAAAGATTTAATTGATAGTTCATTGCTGCTTTTCATCTATGGCGGTTTTTTTTGGGAGATTTCAGTTTCTTCATAACAAATCTTGAAAATCTAGTACCTACAGCAAAATGTGTAAATAATTCGTTATGGAAAAAATATTAGTCTTGAAACATTGTGTAACTATATAAACTACAAAATAATGTTCCATGCAGTCTAAAGATATTATTATAAATGATGATATATGGTTCTTAATCAGCTTTAAAAACTGTATCAACTTAGAAAATTAAATTATTTTTATTTGGGTACACTGGAATTCTAGAAACATCATATCTTCAAATTTTTTTATCAAATATTGCTTTAGGAAGATATCGACGAAAAATTTTCCGTTTCTTTCCGTACTAGTTATGCGAATCGTGGAACCTATTATATAACCAAGACGACTTTGACAAAAAGGCAGGTCGCAATACTAAAAAATTTAATTTAATTTACAACTACATAGTTTGTATAAGTCAGAATAACGATAATAATTAAAACTTATTCGAGGTATTTATTATTCGCTTATTAGATTGCCAGGTAGTCGCGGGCTGTTATCGACCGCTGTACTTTGTGGTTGTCGAACAGTTTCGGTCTACCGAAAAGTAATCTGTAGCACTCAATCGTTCATTTTCGAAATTATACGTTGACGTTTCGGTTACCTTGCGGCAAACATCTTGGACAGAAAAGCTTTTTAAAGCCCTTAAAAAGTAGTTTTATTATTATTGGTACATATTACTGTAAGAGTAAGATATAATTTGCATTCTTAAATAAAATAAATTATGGACTAATTTTATTGTAGGTTTTAAATAATGCATTATATATGAATTCATTTTTTTGAAAAACAAAGTTTTAGTGAATATAAAGGTGAATAAAAGTAAGACAAAAATATAAGAAAAAAATATGTAATTAGGTCCAAGCACTAAATCTTCATGAGAAGGTCACACAGGTAAAATTGAATACTTAGAACAAGGAATGCATTCAAATACTAACAATAATAATAGCAAAAAAAACAATCCAATTGTTATCGGCAGAAATAAACACCATCAGGCTCTCTCTTCAGCTTCATTCCCTCAAAGAAAGCTTTTATATCTTCCTCTTTAACAATTTCTTTCCTATCTTTAAAGCTTTTCAAGTAGTTTATAAGCTTGTCTCTCATCTTATTGTATTCAGTTAAAGCATTTATTTGCTGAGTCCTGTCTAAAGATGATAGAGCTTCCAAGCCTTTTTCATATTGTGTTGCAGCCCCATTCGTTTTTTCTTTACCCAATGTTTCATAGGCTGTCACTGTGTCCTCTGGGTCAATTAAGAATAGAACAGAGTAATCTTTGTACATTGAGAGACATTCATTGCAGGTACACAATTTCTGGCGGAAGTCAGCAGGCCAAAAAGTTGCTCCAGAGAGTCTCCTTTTCCCTGCTTTTGGCCGTATACAAGATTTGCTATCACGTTTTGTTCTTTTTGTTGTAATTTCGATTGCAAGTTCTGTTGACAGTTTTCTTTTATTTAGTTGAGTTTTTTGAATTTCTTGAATGTTTTCATCACAACTCGCCTTCAATGCATTATTTTCACTGGTAGTACCAATAGTGTTTTCAGTTTCTTTGTCATTAGCCATTTCTATTTTAGTTGTAATATCACTGGGTTTTTCATTAGGCTCTTTTTTGCTCTCAATGTCTTCAACACTTTGTTTATCTTTTGTTTGAGAGTCAGATTCGATTTCCTTAACTTCATTCTCCTTTGCCTGTAGTGCAGGTTTAGTATCACTCATTTTGTTTTCATTAACCTTATTTTCAGCTATAGTAGTCTGATCTTTCATTTCGTCCTTTAGTTGTGCTGCAGTTTCTTCTGATCCTATGATCTGATCATTGGCTACAGGGGTATCTTCTTGCATAGGTTCATTACATTCTGTAGTATCTGCTGTATCTTTAGAATTTAAAACTTCACCTGAAACGTCTTTACTTTCTATTTCAGTGATTTCCTGCATAGTTGACTCACCAGTTTCTGGTGGTGTTTTGTCACATGTTTGGTTTTGTTCTTCAATTTCATTTTTAATGGGATTTTCAACATCTTTTGCATTAGTTTCTTTAGCTTCTGCAGATTCAGTGTCTTGATACGGAGTATTAGAAATTAGATTTTCTTGTTGATCCTGCTTGTTTCCATCTTTTTGTTCTTCTTTAGGAAGATTTACAATATCTGAATCAGATTTTTTTAAGATTTCTGTATTCCCACCAATTTTATCAACATTTTGACTATCTAGGTCACTCTCTTTATCAGCATTTAACAAAACAGTTTCAGGTGTTTTGTTTGTTATTTCATAGGAATTTATATCAACAGTTTTATTGTCAATATTGTTCATATGTTCTGCATCTGTTCCACCATTTTCCAACTTTCCCTTACATCCATTGGCACTGTCAACAACTGTAGTAACAACATCTATTCCTTCAAAATTAACTGCATACTCACAGTAGTCATGTATAAAGTCATTAACTTCCATGCATCCCTTGCAGATCATTTCAGCATACTGCTCATTAGCTGGAACAGTTGCTTCTAAATGAGATGCATGCAGCCAATCTTCACAAATGATACACTGTATCATGTCTTCATCAGAGTTTGCCTCTGGGTCAGGGTATGGCCGGTGACAGGTACAGTAAAGTCCACTAAAGTTTTGATTATATTTGTTCTCTTCATTACCATCAGTTTTGTCAGACACAAACTGACATTGGTGGGAGTTAAATTTTGGGTTACCACAATCGCAGCGGAAATTCCTTTTGGTGTAAAGCTCTATGAGTTCATGACTCTCATGGCAGTTAAGACTGCAGGCTAAGCACACACCAGCTCTCTTGCTGGGGTCTACTTTAGCATCAGCACAGCATGTCAGGCAAGCATAAATAGCTTGTCTTTTTATATAGCCCTGAAAAATATAATCTAAATAAAGTCACAAAATTGACCAACCAACATTAATTGTTTTGTTAAAAAGAAGTTGACATAAAAAGTTAAATAATAAGATTTAGGAAAGAATAGCAAATATAGGAAGTAATTCATCAGTCAGTGGTGTAGAAGGGAGATCTAAGGCATTTCTATAAACATTTTAAAGAATTATAATTTATATAAATATTATAAGAGCATGAATCTGGTATTTAACTTTTTAAAACAAAAATGTGTGTGTACAATAGATACGAGTCCGGAAGAAAGAAATGTATACTTAATTCATGTATCCACATAGGAGTAGCGTAATATATGTAGAACATTTTGGTATATGGTGCCAATTGAATATTACTATAAAATATTGCAGGTTTAATCCAAATGATACCAATTTCACAGCGTGTAATAATCAAATTGAAATGTCAATGGAAATTATGACAGCCATTTTGATGATATTGTGTGTATTTGTGTAGAAATGAAAGTTATTAAAATTCAGACCTTTGCATAGGTGCAGTCTTTATCGTCAGAGGCTCCGAGGACAGCATTTGCATCGTCTTCGAACTCTTGTTGCTCTTGCAAAACGTCCATCATCGTAACCACTTTTTCTCCCTCAAATTCGGTCATATCGGTATCTTCTGTAGAATTTGCGTCGTTTATATCCATTTTAATCTTACTAAAGTATTTTCTAACTTCCTTTTCACGTACGATGACAAAGAAACTGAATTTACTTTAAAATGCCGGCTATGGTTAGGCGCGAACTGAATTTTTAGACAACGACAACCATTACAATAAGAGGGGAACAGCGACAGAAATATGTAGGGTTACAAGTAGAAAAAAACATAATGTAGACGTGCGTGGAATTATATTTTATTTTGTTTTATATATAAATATTATTTAAGTTATAATAATTATAGATTAACAAACTGAAATAAAAAAAAGTTTCGGTGGCATATTTGACAGTGTCCCTGTGTTATGCGCCAGGGGTTATGAGTTCGATCCCCACGCAGAACAAACATTTTATGTGACGAAAAGTAGTTTTTGTTTTGCTTTTTGTATTATATATGTCAGCTATCTACCGCATAAAATTGTAAATACCGTTGGATTATAATCTTGCGAGATTGTAAACTGTCGAGATATTTTAAAACATACTGCTTACAATTTAACGTATATTAACGTAATTTAACGTATTTTGTTAAATACAAAACCGTTAAATACAACCTGTTTGAGTGTTAAATTATCAGCTATCTGCAGGCCGTCCCTGATTGGTCAGCCTTACAGTTGCCCGTTCTTTGTCCATAGAGTGAGTACATTAGTTTTGGCTAGATATGTGACCACGCGCGGCGGAGCGAGCGAAGCGAGCGGAGATTCTAACTTAACCTAACTGCTTCATTGCTAACTCTGTGGACACAGAACGCACTACTGTAAGTACTACTACTGACAATCAGGGACAGTCTTCAGACAGTTGACGATTTAATATACGACAGATTGTGATTTAATAGTTACATTTCTAAAGATTCTTCTAATTCTGTATATTGAGACTACATTATAATCTATCAAAGATGGTAGTTTGTGTCTAAATAATTATTATATTTGTAATTTTTCTGTCTAAAATTTGTAACACAATTAGTTTAAGTTACTTATTTAGGAGTCAGAACAATGTACGAAATATTGTGTGAAGTAGGTATGTACTCATTTATTAAGTTAAAAATAATAAATATGTATAAGAAGAGACCTTTTGGGTTGTGTAGAAGATTGTAAAAATTTACAAATCTTTACAAAAATTCAGTATCAGACATGAAAAAAATAATTTAAGGAATACTGTATGTAATTTGTTCTCTTTTTGAGGAATAATAAAATCAATTTTAGTGCATCGGTTTTTGTATGAACCTATTCTTTTTACTTTTAATGCTAATTCTAAATATGACTGACTAATATACCTAAAAAATTAATTATTCATTTACAAAACAAACATGTTTACAGTAATATAAATACTATAAAATATGTATTTTCTCTTAGTATTTACATGGAATTAAGTTACTTAATCTTAATTTTGTTAGGCGTAATTTTAATTTAGAAATAAATGTTACAGTGTAGTGTTTAGGCAGTCCTAACTCAGAGGTTACAAAATATTTCTGGACTTTTTATTAATTTTATTTTTATACGAGCACTATAAATCAAAATCTTCATGGGTAACAAAATAACAATTAAAGAAGAAAAGGTACATCCAAATTTTTATGGCCGTTTCCGACATACAAAAATCCTGAATCTGGAGTTTTCACTTTGTGGAAGAACGTCATCCCGGGCCAGTATAGACTTCTTAAGTACACGACGCATCCAGCCTTCTCCATCGACAAACTCCAGCAGCCAGTCGGAATGTCTTGATCTATCGAGTCCAGAAAATCCATGCTGAAGTTATAATCCATTCGAGTTAGTAGATTGGTATTCCATCGGTGTTGGGCGTGTCTGATGTGCATGTATGACTTCAGTTGCTTCGCTTCGACTGGTTCCAAGCCATAAAAGTTGGAGTTGATCACCACTTGACCATCAGGCTGTTTTAAAAGCTGTCCTCTGGCGCATATCTCTGCTTCGTCACAAATATTGCTGATAATAGCAGCTAATCGATTCTCTTCTTTCATGAACTGGCATCTATCAGGGTTGTTCTCTTCCAACGACTCGTCTAATACCTTGATCTTTAGGGACGGATCGCCGCGGAAAGGGTAGGTTGTAAGTAACGATAGAGCTTTGTACTTCGCCTTTGGTTTCGGGAGGAGGCCCCAGAATTCAAAATCAGTGGTGTAAAAGTACTTCCGGTCGGATATGGCGTCGTTGGTTATGCCGACAGCGATGTGGTAGTCCGCCTCTACCGCGTACAGCTGTCCCCAGTATTGAATGTGCCGAAAGTGGTTCTCGACTTGCAGCAGCGTCAGCGAGTTTTGAAGCATTGATATTAGCTCGCTGGTTAACATCATTCCGTTTACATTTATGTATTCCTTATATTCCCATAGTTTATGGACATTCATTTTTATTTGCGCTAGGATTATGTGTTGTCAGAATAAATGTTATTAAGTTGACTTATGTCAATTAGTTTTTTTTTGCGTTGAATTTGCTGGGAATACGACAAAAAGTTTGATCTAGGAGAAATGCGCATTTAAGCATTATGTATATTACTTTGGTAGGCATGACAACTGTAATGCGTTAAATTCGCTTGTAAATATAAAAACATTCGAAGTCAGTGATCAAAATTAATTTAAGCTAAACGAGCATTACATGCAGGAAAGATTTTATACGATTGTTTATTGCGATTTAAGTCAGATACTGTACAACCAATTTAAAAAAATCTTTCAATATCAGAAAGCTACATCTTAACCGGGTAATATTTAAAAGAAAAATTGGAATCTTATCTGAAATGTAAATCAGACTTATATCTTTGTTTTTTTGTAAAAAATATTCGAAATTCAAAACTCTTTACTAATGCAAACTTGTATTATCAACGAGTATCATAAGTTATATTTTATTCCCATATTGTCACGGGAATGAGGAACTACGCGGATGAAACCGCGGAGCGCTGCTAGAAAACAATAAAATAAAAAGTAACGTCGAACACTCAGCACCAGAGCCATTTACCCAAATCTGTCAAAATTTCGCAATCGATATTACTTTATAAAAGTGAGGCATTGAGTTCAAAATTGACAGTGAACATTACGCTACGCTGTATGACCTCCCGACTCTGTCGGTAACTTTCGGTCAATCTCTGCAATTCTGATTCGACCATGCAAAGAGACTAGAGCATTGCCCTGGGCTATTTAGAATTAGCCAATAAGACCCACAGCAAGCCTTTAATTATTTTAACACATTTTTTCGAATTAGTAACAAATATACTTTTAATAATGTAGTACTTTTGACGTGACAAAATCTTATAATTCGATGGAGTCGGCTGCACGCACGAAAAAACATGACTCATGCGGCGTTACCTCGCTCTAAGGCGTTTCGTTTAAGGCTTTAAGGCGACAAAAAGGCACATTCGGACCCGCGTTCGCCAGCGTTCGACATCTGTCTCTACGACGTCTGTAGCGATACGCTCGCACGGACAGCTGCTATGCAATAATACATTTACATAAATAAAATTAAAACGTTCTTTTAAAAAATGCAACCATTCCATCAGTATTTTCTTATGACGTTGTCACGTTCAACTATCGACAGTAAACCGACTTTACAGACAATCTATTTTTTTGTTTTCTAAATAGTCCCAACTTGTTCTAAGTAGATATTGGTACTTAACAGGCGATCTCGCATCATTTTAAATTTAAACATCCAATATTCGTATCAAAAGTCAATACAACAAAAAAGGTAAAAGTTTCTCGTAAAAGGAGATTTTTTGCCATAAATCTAAACGAGATTTTGGTCTCATGTGACAATTACGAACGTCAAACATGTGCTGGCCCTCTGTCGGTCGTAACTTGTAACTTGATCGTAGGAAAGACCAAGCTGACTAGATCCCTACTAACAGGCGGAGCTATGTGTAAAGAAGTTTAAGTTATACTGGTTTATTGTCCGGTATTGGAGAGGCAATTTGCTTATTTTCGTAGATTGCTAGTGATCGTATTGCTTGTTTGCAGACTCGTGGGTGATATTTGGAAGAAAATATTACGGGGTTGGCCGACGTAAAAACCGGTTTCGTGTGTCTAAGGCGGATTTTTCTTTTGTATTTTTGTAGATAATATTATATATGTTTAGTTAAGAGCCCATAGGTCAAGTTTTGTCTTATTTGATTTCATATATTTTAGTTTTGTTAATTCATTCATGGATAAAAACAAAAAATATGTATAAATTATAACAATATTTGAGCTTATCAATAAAATTCTATATACAATAAAAAGGCGGTTTAACTTTTGTTTTAACTCAATTATAATTTAGAAGTTGAACTGCTACTCGTTGATAGATGGCGCTTTCTTATGTGATTACGGGTTTATCTGAAACAACAAAATCTTTTAGTTATACTAAAATATGAATTGAATACAAAATACTGATGGTGGTGGTATTTTTAAATAATTTGTTTCTATCTTCTGTTGTACCAATATTAGGCACTTTTAACTAATGCTATTTTAACTATTCAACACTAGATGGCGTAGATTAGTTATATAGGTATTGAGATATTATCAAAGATGGCACTACATGTATCAAAAACTGCTGGTCCACTGCTGGATATAGGCCTCGTCTAGAATAGAGTAATTTTGTCCATAATTATCGCGCTGGGCAGGCGTGGTGGCAATCACAATGCATTGCGAACCTGTTGCATTAGAGTAATCCGGTTTCAGGTGGATAGAGCGCAATACGTCGCTGCTGGAACATTTATTTAATATAGATAACAAATTAATAATGAATTCGTACAATATCTGATCATGATAGATGTTAACAGAGGTATTAAAATTCTAATACTTAACCCCAAGACAAAATAAACACAAATCTTCACATCAAATAAATGTTAATTAGATGTGGATCGAACCCACGATCATTGGTGCATAAGATACGCAAAGGACATTAGAAAGCGGCGTCGGCCGCGGTCTGTCAAGCGTGATCTGCAAAAAAGGAGTTTATTAAAATAAATGGGTAATTTTTTCTAACATTTGCGCGATCGCTACTCATACTAAAACTGCTCTTTTAACGGCGTTAAAGCGCGTTTTTTAAACTTTTTATATTTTTGTTCAACGTTTCGGTTAACTTACGATTTTCGCGTTACTAATCCGCTAAAAGAATGTAGTCTTAATATTCAAAATTATTCAATTTTAAAATGGGAAGCGCCTATGACTCAAACAAATACACAAAAGAGAAAAAATTATTTATTTATATTCGGAACACAAGACGGAATCACAGCTCTATTACGTGTTGGAATATAACTGAAGAGTATATTGTATAATAGAGTATATTAGTATAAATGGTATGTTCGGTTGTTATTGAAATGCAAATTTAGTAGACCTCATACAATACTCGTCAGCATTAGTACCTCCCTCTCACCTATTTCTACCGCCGAATCGCAGTATAATGGTAACACGAAATTACGTCTGAACTGTCATTTTGTTAAACAAATTGTATAACTCACCACACGTCAAAACTAAACCTAGCAATCTCAAACATTGACACCTTGCGTTCAACATGGAAAAGGTTCACATTCCAACAGACACGTCACCAAACAATGAGTCAGACACACATTGAATGTCAAAAAGTCAGTCAGTCACATTGTGGCGCAGTGAAGCGCACTGGCGCCCTCTCGTGGGAATGGTCGTACTAATATGATTGAAGTATTCAAAGTTGAAAAAAAAGTTGTTCCGGCCGAATGGGTTTGAAAGCTAGCGAGCAATTTGCAAGGTTTAACATAGGATAACTTAACTTAACAAGGATATTATACAGAGATTTAACAAATATTTTATTATTTGTTTGACACGATTTAATTCAAAATGTACACAACCAATTTAAATAATTATTTTTCCATATATTTTGTATTCCATATATTCAGTATATTATGTATCATAAAATCATAGTCAAGGTTAAATATAGTTACTTTATTCAAGTAGGCAAAGCACACGCAGTTTTAAATCATCAATAAAATAAATAACAATAATAACATCAATGTTTCCGAAAAGGTGGTGATTTTATATATATTTATATATAATAAAGACCCTGCTGACCCAAAGGACCATAAAAGTCATCTAGCACAGATAATTTCATTAGGCCCACCTTAAACTAGTCTGCCCGCATTAGAAGAATCTTAAAACTATGTGTATTGCAGGTTCATTATGTGGCCACACCAGAAAGGTACCTCTAAAAAAATCTGGAGGTGATAAAGGTTCCACCAACACCACGTATGTAGTAGTTGGCGCTAATAAAACCCCTACCGGCGTCGGCGCGAACAAACCATTATCTAAAAGCTAGTTGTTGAAGCAGTTCAACCCCCAGCAGTTTTGTCGTCGACATAATCTTTAACGGAATAGTATCTGAGCTTAGGAGATAAGCTTATTTTTAAACTATTTCTTGAATTTATTCAAAAGCAAGGCTACTTGGGTATTATGCTAAACACTGGGCAATCGTGTTGGCAATTGCGAAGCGCAGCTTTCGCGACGGGTATGCTACTGCCCTTTCCCGCTTTGTGCATTTGAGCTGTGCTGTTTCGGATATACCACCATCTGTCGGTTCTAGTACCTTCGTCGCTAACAATACCTGGTGCGGTGGGAGGTACTATTCTATTCTGTCGGTACCCCACAGCTCGGATAAATAGGTTATTTCTTTTTAATTATCTTATATGTTGAAGAGACGTTATTGGCGCTTTCAGGTCCTGAATCTTGATCGATAAATATGAAAAGGGGTTTCAGAAAATAAATACGCCGATAGCTTCTTCATATAAAATGTAATCAATTATGGAAGAAATTAAATGGTACGTATGTAGTGTGATGCAGAAGGATTTAATTCTGCTTTAATATGGGCACATAATGAAGAAAATGTTGTAAAAAATGTTGAAAATGTTGAAAAAACTAAAAGGCAACTCCAGTTTTTTTTATTAGACCTGGTCAGGACTAACAAGCTTACAGTCCGCGTGATTGTTAGCGTCTCCGCAGCTTATAGACCTTGTTCTCCCGTCTACAACTGCCACTCTCCAGCCATATGACAGCTGTCAAAATATGTGAAACCCGTTTGTTTTTCGTTTCAACATTTTTTTATATGAAAAGTTTCGTGTCTGGTATGAGCTTTTAAACTGTTCACTGAACCAATTTTAATTAGTTTTTGCTGCTGCTGATCCTCATACAATTTCTCTTAAGCTAAGCTGGTTTATGTGAATATACCGGCATCTGCTAGCTTCGGCAAATCAGTAGCATCCCTCTTACGCGGCCTAGTACCCCTGGCTACGTTTCTACTCCACGTACATCACGATATTGTATTGTATTTATTATTTAATAATTGTTGCATAAAGAGCATCGATAAGGAATGGTATACAATATTAAAAACTAGGGAACCGCCACGGCTTCGCACCCGAGAGAAGAGGATAAAAATGGGTATTGTGGGTTATCCCTAAGAGATGGGCATATACCACCGCAGACATTTTTTTATGCTGCACAAAACTGTACTTTACTGTCTGGTTCAGCCAGCGTTTGCAATGTTATCGTAAAAAAATAAGTTTATTTACGACGTCATATTAGAAATTTCTGATGTGATGTGGTTCAGTTAGTTGTCAGTGGTTGTCCTCACTTATGCATGTATTAAACATATTTTTAAATAGTCTATCGATTAAAAAACCGCATCAAAATCGGTTGCGTAGTTTTAAAGATCTAAGCCTACATATAGGGACAGACAGAAAGCGACTTCAGTTTATATTGTGTAGTGATTGTCTAATACATTTCAATAAAGGTCGTCTGCATTGGCACCCCACTCTCTCCTATTTCTAACGAATAGCAGTGTTCGCATTGCTGTGTTCTGATTTTAAGGGTGAGAGAGGCAGTGATATTACTGGGTAATGTGATATAACATCTTCAAGTCACAAGGTTGGCATCGCGTTAGTGATATTTTTGTGATATTACAAGCGTCTATAGGCTGCAGGCATGCTTGCTGTCATGCAATCTGTTTCTTTGTTTATCGATTTGGTCTAAAAAATAGAGAAATAAACTCAAATCGTGGCCGCCATATACAGAGACTTCGCTTCAACTAAACATAGGTGAGCTTGTTACTCGCACCGTGTTTGTTTAACACCCAGAGACAACACGTTAAGACATCGCCGGCGAGGTAACTCTATACCGCTATTTACACAAGTGTTTAACTCCTGGTGCGCGAACCACAAAAAGTGGACACGTTTTTTAGAAGTTTGTGACGAGTTCCACATCTCTCGTTAAGAGGGATGAGAGGGGAAGTGTTTTTGATACTTGATGATTCTGTTGTATCGATTTACAACAAGATAGTTGTCTACTAATACTGCGGAACTACTGTTTTAATACAATTTTAGGGTTCCGTACCACAAAAAATAGGACGGAACCCATATCACTTTTATAGAGAGAAGTTATTGATATTGGATCGTCATGATCGTTACTGTTCTGGTAGCTTAGTCGCCTCTTACAACACCTATTCTATTCTGCCGGTACTTCGCGGCCACGGAAAAAACAATATTCTAAGTTAACTTGACATGAGATACGACCGTTTTTGCCGGAAAAATCGCATGTTTCCACATTCTCAAAGACTATGACTAACGCTAAGAACTCGCAATTATTCGTCAACTATATATACAAATAAAAAATACATAACAGTTTTTATTTAATTGGCATATCTATGTAGATATCATTATCATATCAGCCATCTACTATTGGACATAGTAGTCCCCAAGTAATCTCCGATAGGACAGGTTACAGCGTGATCCTGCGGTTGTAGTCAGGTCGTCTGTCCATCTCCTGGGTGGACGCCCTTATTTATGTATGCACGATACAATAACAAAAGAAGCTAATTAATTATTTTGTCACTCTGTCTTGTCTGTTTGATGTAATCTCCGAAGCAGCTGGACCGACTTCAATGGGACTCTCGGTGGATAGTCACAAGAAGTAATTTAGAGTCTTATTTATTCTTCTCAGGGGTACGGAGCTAGGCTACTCTTAAACTTACAGAAAATCTGAAATACGTCATTAAAACTGACTTTTTTAATTAAAAGTTTCACAGTATCCGAAGATTTGTGCACCGATTGCTTTTCTTTCTTTAAATGAGTTCCCTTTTTTTCATAAAAACTGAAAGTTTCAAAGCATATTTCCGAGTCAACCAGTTCGAGCTGAGCGCCGTAGCCTGGCAACCAAGTGTCGTTTCATATTTCCCGCCAACTATTTAAATTGCGACTTTTTAATACTCTATCATGCTCTTAATTCTTCTAAACTGGTTACCACGATTTTTGAGAATTAGTGATTACAGTTTCGGTTCATCTCTAGACAATACCTAGGGATGGACTTTAGTTTACCGGGAGGATTTGCCGCGTCTGGGAATTTCCCTGGTATTAGTTCCCAAAATGCACGAGGCAGCGCAGGGAATATCGGCCCTTATACAACAGTAAGAAGCACGCTGTGTAATCACATAGGTTTTTTTTCTTTCGCAGAATGTGCATTTTTCACATGGGGCACTTCTAATAATGTCAATTTCTCAAAATAAGTATTTCGCAACATGCGCACTTCGCAGAATGTGCACTTTTTTAGGTTATGACAAAATTTGCTTTATAACATGGGTTCGTCCGAAAATAAAAAAATCATGGACAACGGATATTTAAAATAAATAGAACGCACTTAAAAATTATATTAAGTAAGTGCATGGCACTTCGTTTAGTTTGCACAGTTGAATTTGCCGCGTTATTACTTTGATGTATAATTTACTGACTGGTTTGAGTCTGTGGCGCCGGCTGTTACGTGACGAAATATTGTAATTTGAATAAATAAATAACAGTAATTAATAAGAAATAGGAAAACAATAGCTTTTTGTTTCTCTTTCAAGTGAGTTTGCGATTAACTAATGTAAAGGAATGTTTTATAAAATGTTAAAACTGTAAATGATATAAAAGACTCCACAGATTTCAGAGTTACCAACTTAATTTTGGTTATAGTTTTACTTTCCACCATTATATCCAAGCCAAGGATAATTAAAATACGACACATTATATTTATTTAAAAAGAATTACGTTTAGATTAATTTTGAATAAAAGATACGGTAAATGTAATAGAATTTTATTATACAAATTCCTCTATCTACCTTACAAAACATAATTGTAAATCCAAGATATTGAAATAAACAGCCTGTTACTTTTGTGATTTAAATCAATAGTGTCAATTATTATTACTTACCAGCTACCCGGACAGACAACGATCTGTCAAAGATATATTATAAGTATATTATATTTTTTATTAATATAAGGTACCAAGAACCGCCAAGTACAGAATAATAAATAATTAATATAGTTTATACCGCAGAGTAAAATAGTACTTCCCCTAAACCAGGTGTCATAAGAGACAACCGAGGTCCCGTAACAGTCAGATCGCGGTGTGTCCATCTGAAACAGTGTAGCTCAAATGCATGGGGTGGGAATGGGCAGCAGCTTTCCCTTCGCTAAAGCTAGGCTCTGCGATTGCCAACACGCTTGCCCAGCGCGGCAATTATGGGTAAATTCCCCTTTTGGGGGAGGCTGATACCCAGCACTGGACTTAAAATGGTTGGTATATTGATGATGACGATTATGACAGGAACATTGTTTTTGTTTAGGTTGAGGTTAAAAACTAACATCAACATTTTTCCTGAAAACAAGTAATGGACCTGCATTAAACTTGGTTTTAAGACTCGTCTGGTGACGGCAGGCTACAGCTTGGCTTGTTAGATGACTCTTATGATCCCGCCTGGTCATTAGGGTCATCAGAATTATGAATATAATACAATTCAGTACATCGGAATTATCTGAATTAAAATTGTTATTATTTTTGACGATTGGAAAGTGCTTGTAATTGGCTTACTTGAATAAAGAATATTTTGATTTTATTTGAGTAACAAGACTGTTAAACACTTATTTTCATAGACATTAACACACGCAACGGACCTGGTTTTACACGGATCTTGTTTTCATGACATTTAATAATACGTTGGAAAATATCTATATACAATTTCATATAAAACATATTCACAGCCTGCCCTTTTCTCCATTCACAGTCGCAAGAACAAAAGGTACACATTGCCCATTAATTAAACCATTTCAAATCTCACACGCAAATATTTTCCATGGCCGTCGAGCAAGGCGTCAAAAGGGCTATTCCGAATCAAAGGCACAATGCTCGCGGTATCGGATAACCCTTCAAGTTTCCGAGGGCCCGAAACATTACACCGCGCCCTGCAAAGATAATCCAATTTTTTTACAAAGGCCCGTCTCTAACATGCCGTCCCAATCGGATCGTGAGGAGGCACGGTTTTGACAACTGGCAAGGTGCTCGAATGATTTATTAAGTCAAAGTTTGGGGTTGTTCGGGTTGTAATTAGCTGATACTCGTAATTGGTCGAACCAAATTATATTTGGAATGATTGAGATCGGCAGTGTCTAACAATTCGATGTAATTATGAAATTGAATGTAATTAGGATGGGCCTGATGGCGCAGATAGTATGCCCTATCTTGTGCGCCAGGGATTGTCAGGTCGATTCTCACCCAGCACAAACATTTACATGATGAATATTTGTGGTTGTTCTGTGTTTTAAGCGATTTATCTCGTAGTTAGGACAATGTATGTGTAAGGCTGTGTTATGTAATATATAATTGATGGAATTTAGCTGTGGACTTAGTTTGAGAACTGTACTTGACATATTTAGTGTTTAAGAGCGGTATATCCATACGAAACATTGTAGCTCAAATGCACAGGGCGAGGATAGGCTGCAGCATCCCCGTCGCAAAAGCTGCGCTCTGCGATTACCATACTTTACATCTCATCTCCTTTACATACACGAGAAGAGATGTCTAAACGCGCATAATGTCTTCACTTTGATCATAATTTAAATGTGTCACCCACTTCCTGAGTTTTTTCTTGCATTTATGAAATGGTAAAGGGTAAATATTTTGAGCTCTATTGGCAGCGATGCATAAATAATAGCTAATGACGAGGTGATCATCATTACAGCATGGGAAACCCACTGCTGGACAAAGGCCTTCCCAAGAAAGGGGGGATTTTGCCCATAATTGCCACGCTGACAAAATATCTGTCGGTTATGGTACCTTAGTCGCCTCTTCCTACACATGGTAAAGCGGGAGGTATTATTTCACTCTGCTGGTGCTTCACGGCAAAAGGTGAGGTGATGCTGCTTCGCAAAGATGTTCTATTGAATGGATGAGTGAAACAAACAAGTGGTTTATATTTAAAAATATTTTCTCAACATTCCTCCCAAGAGAATTAAGCATTATCTCGTTTGTCAGTAAATAAAGGCTCGACTGAAACCGGATAACGCTGATTGTACATTTGCGTTTTGAATGGCGTCCATTTTAAACTCCGATTCATTACAGGGTTAACACAGGCTTTATTGTAGACCTTAGGTGATGGTGATAAGGTTGTTTGTTTGCGATTGATAGGGGCGTGGTTTCGGCGCGTTTGATCTTGCTCAACCCTTGCATCGCCGCCTCCGGAGGAAAACGGGGCTCGAGTTGCCGTTTCCGGTGCGTTAGGCCGGGTTCCGCTGTTGATTTAAGGAGGTGTAAAGTTAAGACTCTATGGAGTGGGGGTAACAATAGGTTTTGTTGCGTCCTAATGATTATTTCGTTCTACTTTAAATTGAGTAATTGGATCATTGCCTGCTTTCTCTGCTTCGATTTTTTAGTATTCTAGCCTGGTTCAGAGTTATTGTTATTTAAATCCAAACTATTATTAAAAATATGTTGTCTGTCTGTATGTTTCATACTGGTCAGCCAATTTTGATGAAGTCTGGCATGTGGATAGAATATAGCCTAGGGAAGGACGTAGGCTACATTTGTTCCTGGTAAAACAAAAGTTTCTGAAAGATGCAATATAAAATTCATACGTCCGCCATGTGAAAGCTAGGAGAGGACATATATTTTAACTGTTGGGTTAAAAATAAGCTTATCTCCTAAGCTCAGATACTATTCCGTTAAAGATTATGTCGACGACAAAACTGCTGGGGGTTGAACTGCTACAACAACTAGCTTTTAGATAATGGTTTGTTCGCGCCGACGCCGGTAGGGGTTTTATTAGCACCAACTACTACATAGGTGGTGTTGGTGGAACCTTTATCACTACCAGATTTTCTTACTTTCTTCTGGTGAGTCGCGTAATGAAACGGCAGTAAATTTACTTTTAAGACTCGTCTGGTGCTAGCAGACTAGTTTAAAGTGGGCCTACCGATATTATCTGTGTGTCAGATGACTTTTCTGATCCTTAGATCATCAGGGTCGTCTGTATATATATATATATAAATTTGCATATAATCATTTCTTTATCGGAAATATTACTGTTAATATAATTACAATAGTTATTATTATTTATATTATTATTTTGTAGACGTTTTGAAAGTGCTTGTAATGGGCCAACTTAAATATAGTATATTTGACTTTGAAAGATTGATTTGCTAACTCAAATAATGAATGTTGAAAAAATGCAATTCAAATTTTCTTCGGATTTTCATTTAGTTTTCGCCAATGGACGCAGCAGTTATTCCTTTGAGAGTTTACGGTGTAAAATACGTTCTTGTGTAGAAATAAACTGGTATATGTAGATAAGATAAATATTGAAAAAATGTGTCGATTAAATTTCACGGACAAGAATTGCATTTCTGTCGGTATACCTCTTGAGGTAGACCTCGTAAAAAGGTCGTATTTCTACCGCCAACCAGCAGTGTCCGCGTTTGCTGCGTTCCAGTGTTAAAGGTGAGAGAAGCAGTGAAATTACTGTGTGTAAAGTGACATTATAGATATTATGTCTCATGTTGACTTGAAGATTCAAGCCAACAACGAAGTTGACAATGCGCTACAATTTCGAATCATCAATATTTAAAACAACTTACTATTCTGCTCTGCCTCATGGAAAATATATAATGTTTAATTGTTGTATAATCAACTTCAAGGTATTTTTGGTATATTCCGCGGCTATTGTTTAAAACAATTCACATACAGATAACTGTTATACGAAAAACATTAGGCTAATTTTATTTAAAAGAAAACATCAAGGTACCTACCACGCATAAAAGTAAAATTTTATAATCACGAACTAAATCAGCTATGCCGAAAATAAACAAGAAATCATTGTACAATCTTAACCAATTACAATACTAACGCGTTTTTATATCGGGAATGTATCCAAAACAGTTGTTCAAAAAATAAACATGTTTCCATGGCGACAGCTAAATTAGCGGAGCGGTCTTGAGGCACCGTTTATTTTTTCGCTTGCAATCAACTTGCCCAGCACGACTGCGACCTGCAAAGCCTAACTTTAAACCTTCCACCCACCCACTACCGGAATAACTAACCAATTGCACCATATTTAAAGTCGAAATTATCCTAGCAGCGATCTGTACTGAAACCTTAGAAGAACTGCGTGGGATATTGAGCTGTACGTGGTTGTGTTAAGGGTGGTATTGGATGATGGGTGTTTGTGGAGTAAGGAGGAGGGCAGAGGCATCTTTCCTTAAAATAAATTGTCCCCGATATATCCCGGCGCGTATTTTACAAGGCATTTACACCTCGATGGGTTCGACGGACACTGGAACGGGAAAACGCCGTGAAATCGATTCAGTTATTACGAGTCGATATTTTTAATTATTATGCATAAGAAAAAACTTGATATTTCCGTGATGTTTACAATAAACGACAATTATAGTATTACCAAAATTAATTTTATCCCTAAAAAAGTTTTCTTTCTATGCGAAATTACGCAGGCGAAGCAGCGGGTAAAAGCTAGTAATGTTATAAGTACTTGAATTTTTTACAGTTATTAAATACTACATTTTAAAATAGAATATTTTTCGAACAAATTATAAGAATATAATAATTTATAGGAAGTGTACCTTAAATTAATTTTCATGATGTAGCCCTTATACAAAAGTAGTTTGCATTGATACCTCTTTCACCTATTGCTACCGCCAAACAGCAATGTTCGCATTGTCTTCCGGTCGGACGGGTAAGGAGAGGCAGTAAAATTACAGGGTAACGCGCTGGTGATATACGAGTAATGATTGGCTGTGAGGTACCGGCGGAGTAGAATAGTACCTCCCCCTGTAGCAGGTGTCTTAAGAGGCGACTGAGATACCGGAACCGACAGCTGGCGGTATATTCATCGGAAACAGCGAAACTCAAATGCACAGTGTGTCGAAGGGCGGCTGCATCCCCGTCGTGAAAGCTGCGCTTTGCGATACCAACATATATATATGTATGTATGTATGTGCATGTATATGTTTATATGTAAGTATGTTTGTTTGTTGTACTAAATTCACCTTTAACTTCCACCAGCTTTAATATATTATATTAACATTAAATTCAATTTCAACATTATTAAGGTTGCCTGTAAGGAATTGCATTTAGCGATAAGGCCGCCTCTTGTACGTACTATTCCATGTTTTTGTGATGGTCTTGTGTTGTTTTTATTGATGTACGATAAAGAGTATATTATTATTATTACTTTTATTAAATTATTAAAGAGTATATTATTATTTACGGTTAATTCTGTCGTCAATCCCAGCGTCAACGGGGGATTTCATGAGTAAAACCCCGCGTCGTGCCAGCGAGTGAGTGTACGCCGCCCCAGCCGTAACTTAAGCGGCGTATCAAAAGGGCTTATTCGAACACCATAAATATGGCGGGCGAGATTATAACAATTTGAATAATAACATTAAAATAATAATAATGCCCCTCGCCGCTCGATGGAGATGTCAACCGCTAATAGATTTATCTCCGGCGATGCATCAACATTATTACTACACCCGAGTGCGCTTCGTACCGTAACTTTGCTTGGTTTTTTTATCTTACCAAACATCTCGAAATACCTAAATATATGTGACCTATCATCTTAAAAAGCAATCTATGCGTTTCTCCAGCGTGTCGTTCAACTCCATGCGAAATATCACATCGATCCGTTCTCTAGATTTCGCGTGATGCAACAACAAACAAATAAATATATTAATGTTGGTATATAGTTGTTTGTCGATGACCGCTTCATTAGTGCCAGTGATGTACGCGGTGATTAATTATGTCGATCGATACTCATTCGACACAGCATCGGTATTATCGATTCGGCCATTAGACGATTTGTTATTGCTTGACCATAGATCATTCGGTATGAATTATAAGGATGGTTTTAAAAGGTGATTTCTCAATCAGTTGGATCTGTGTGTGTTTAATGTGTTCATTTGGATTGTGTCTCACACACTAATGTGGGTATTATTTCTATAAAACATTGGACAAGAATTAAGTAAATAAGTAATAATTGAAAAGTTACTGTTAGGTATTTTATATTATACTATTAGTGGCCGAGACTTCGTCCGCGTGGAATAGTGTCTGGGGGGTATAGTAGCCTTACTAGATAAATGGAGTATCCAGCAAGAAATATTTTTTTAAATCGGACATGCGGTTTTATTAGACCAGGTTGTCATGCAAGCTTACAGCCCGCGGGATAGCAAGCGTCACTGCAGCATATAGACGCTCGTAATATCACAAGGATATCACTAACGCGTTGCTAACCTTGTGACTTGAGAACATTATGTCGCATTACCTAGGAAATTCACTGCCTCTCTCACCCTTCAGACCGTAACACGGCAATGCGAACACTGATATTTGGTGGAAGAAATAGGTGAGAGTGAGGTACCAATGCAGAAGACCTTTTATGTAAGATCTACCTTAGATTAGCGCGTTCAACAAACAAACTCAGCTTTTTAATGTTAGTATAGATTACTAAGGTATTTTTATTTCATTCTTATCAATGGCCACACTTTATTTTTAGTGCAATTTAGTTTTAATGTTATAAGAATATTTAGATTTAGCTATCTCCGTAGTATTTCCTTTGTTCTAACCAACTATACTTACCTTATAAATAGCTTGTTCAAAATGTCAGCTGTCAAATTGACGTATTATTAAATTATTTCGATGATTTTATGTTTTGGGTTGCTTTTATATAACCTACATATTTAAAAGGAGAAGCTGACTGACTTGAATGGATTTTTGAAAGTTCACCTCACCCCCTTGGTGGTAAAACGGGGGTTCGAATTAGTATAAAAATTTGCTGTTTGAAATTCAATTAAAATTTAGTATAAAGGTTCTTCAGTGAAAGTCATAAAACACGTGTAAAATATTTTATCTGAAATCATCCCTTAAGGGGTAAAAAGGGGGGGGGGGGTGCAAATAGGGGAGCATAGTAATTATGTGAGCTCTACAACTTAACGCGGGTGAAACCGCGAGGCACGGCTAGTATATGTACTGTAAATTGTAAAACCTTTGTAATGTTAACAACAGTATCAATACCAAATTTATAGTATATAGTGGTCCGTCCCGGCTTTGCACGGGTAGACATAAATAGGTAAAGATATTTAAATTATAAGCATGCTAATTAATACGACCATGAATCACTAAAAATATTATACTTATCTTACAGCCTCCCTGTACACTACGTTGGCTGTGGTATTTGTAGGTGGCAAAAAAACGTATTGATTTTCAGGAGATCCTACTCGAGAAAGTGCCACAAACAATTGCTCTCGTCGAGTTAGTTACTCGATGCGCTGCGTCGCCGGCATGTATTTTTATTTTAATTTCAAGATATCTTTTGAATGGAATGTCCGATTTCAATAATTTAAAAAGTAATCATCAGGTATTAAGGTAGATTTGATTATTAAATTATTTATTTGGATAAAAAATTATAAATGGTATGGATAACACGGTCTGATTTTGATCGGCATTTCTATCAATTTGTTAAATGTAAAAAAGTAGTTATAGTGACGTAACTACAAAAGTTAGACATATGGTTTTGCGAAGTTTTTTGTAGATATTGATATATTCTATAATATGGTCCAACATTTTTTTGTCCTATCATTAATACTCTTGGCAGCGTATGCGATGAAAGACGTTTTAAGGCTAATTTTTTTACACCTTCGGTTGGTTTTAATAGGAATTTTTAAATATTTCTATAGAAATCTAGCCTATGTTAGTGATAATGTAGCTTTGTAATGAAAACAGAATTATTAAAATCAGTCCGGTACTTTTTGAGTTTATTCGTTACATACAAAAATACATACCTTTCTTTATAATATAAGTGTACATACCATTTGTAGATTGTAGGTTCATGTCATGAACCTTAATTTTTATATATATTGAGGGCGAAACCGAAAGTGTTATTTTAGCACTATTTAAATGTATACTAATATTATAAAGCTGAAGAGTTTGTTTGTTCAAACGCGCTAATCTCGAAAACCGATCGCTGGATCGATTAGAAAAATTGTTTCAGTACTAGATAGTCCATTTATTATGGAAGACTATAAGCTATATTGTATTAAAAAAAATTAAGGATCCGTTTTAAAATAAATAAATAAATCCTGAAAGTCACTATACCCGACAAAGGCACTACTCGACGCGGACGAAGTCGCGGACACTTCTAGTACTATAAAAAAAAATAAACACAAATTTCCACAACATATCAAACATTGACCTGATTCTATGATAAGTCGCTTAAAACACTTGTGTTACGGCCATCAGACAACAGAGGAATGACAAATATACTGCTTAAATACATATATTTAACACTCATATACAGTACAAACCTAAATAATCAACATATTAGGCCTGGTTGAGGAGCGAATCCAAGATCTTTGGCGCACAGGACTTGATTACTACCATTTGTGCCATCGGGCCCTTCGAAAGTCAATAATTAATAACTTAAATATTTTCCTATATATGAATGTATTTATTTCACGTGACTATCAAAAGAGTGTTGAATTTACAATTCGTAATGATGTCCAAATATTCGCCGCACCTGTGTCAAAATTAATTATTTATTTGTCAATGCTAATTCATAAATAATTAGATTGGCATTCCTCTGTTATAGTATCAATGTAAGTGTACATATTTTAGATTACAAACTAACTTGTTGGAATGTCGGGCTGGTTGAGGTGCGATTAGGAATCATATTAGTCGTTACACTCCATTCATTATGTTAAGACCAAACTAGTTTCCTTAGTGTGGGCTTTTTGATTTATAATAGAATTGTAACATATTTTTTTAAATTATTATTATTAGACTAAATCGACAAAGCATACAGTTCGCGTTATAGTAAGTGACTATATAATTAAAGGCTTATATATATATATATATATATATATATATATATATATATCGACGTGCCCGATGGCGCAGATGGTAGTTTTCCTATCGTATGCGCCAAGGGTCATAGGTTCAATTCCCATCCAGAGCTAATATTTCTAGGACAATATTTGTGTGTGTTCTATGTCTGGGTGTTAAATATATGTATTTAGGTAGAATATTTGTGATTCCTCTGTTGTCTGGCGTCCGTAACACAAGTGCTTTAAGCGACTTTCCACGGAGGTAGGTCAATGTATGAGATGTTGTGGGAATTTATATAGGACTTATATTTAGCCAATACAATGTTTTTCATTAGTTTATAATTGCTGTTCAATCGAGTGAGTCATCAACATCGACAACATCGTCCGTTTGCCCTAATTTGGCAAAGGCGTCCTCCAGCTCCTTCCATTCTTTTTTATTTAGTGCTGTTCTAGTCCATGCTGTTAGCCTTATTTCGTCTTAGCGCCTTCGGTAATGTCTTCCGAATTTTCGTTTGGCGTTTCTTTGATATAAGAATGTGGTACTTTTGTTCCATATCTCGTTGTCTTATTGTACGGCCTGCGCATCTCCACTCATGTTTTGTTTTCGTATGTTTCCTTACTTAGGTTTATTTCTTATTCTATCTAATTTTTTTGTGTATAGCATGTTCCTCTCCACTGTAATCGCAGTCTATAGGTGCACGTAATATCACAAGGACATCACTGGCACGTTGCCAACATTGTGACTTAGAGATATTATGTCACTTTACCAGGTAATTTTACTGCCTCTTTCACTCTTACTATTTGGCGGCAAAATAGGTGAGAGAGGCATTCATACAGGTGACCTTTGACCGCATGAAAATTCATTGAAGGTAGATTTCATATCAATTAATTTTATTCGAAAAATATTCTAAGAAAAAAATATTATTTTTTAACTGCAATAAAGTACTCATAATATTACTAGCTTTACCTGCTGCTTAAGTTTCCTTTTAGGGCTGATGATATTTTTTGTGGTAATACAATTGTTTAAATACAACGGAAAAGCACGTTTTTTGGGATTAAAGGGAGTCTTTGTCTTTCTTCACACTCTCAACTATATTTACTTATAAAATTCATTAAGATAATTAATGAGTAGATAAAGAGTAAAGAAGTAATAAACAAACTTACCTTCGCATTTATAATATTATTAGGAATTAACAAAAAATAGTCAATATTGTAGTATTTGGTCATTTGCATGCCCAGTTATTCATGTGTGTCCAGTGACCAAAATAAAATTATAGATTGTTTTAAAAATAATCGTTTCATATTATTATTACTATTTTTCGTTGAATGTTTGAATGATAAATTCATTCGACTGATTACGTCAAAACTGGCGCGCTTTTGTTTTTTTTACGTGACATTTGGGTGGGTTCTGTTGTTGTTGGGCGACAACACCGTTCCGATACAAAGGCTGAATGCGACTAGGGTGGTTTATTATTTTACGATAGGCATTACACGGTGCATCCCCGAGCCTGTTCTACCGGACAGTGTCAAACAAATAGGATCCATTGTTCCATTTGTCGATGTAAACCTTTTGACATTCAATAAATTACTCCTTAATGTATAAGTTATGCGTAATATTGGAAATTTGTGTCACTAATTTAATAACTTGTTAACTATTTAATAAACGAAATATGTTAATATCCGACGTAACTAGACAGTCAAATATCGGAACCTCTCATCGTTTGGAATTTCATTAACTGCCCTGTAATTATATTAGTTACTATTCAAACGGCTCAATCGCGATCGAGGCGATCATAAACAGCATACTAAGCGATACTTAATGAAAAACCTGAAGTATAAACACGGTGATTTACGCCTTATGAGTCTTATTTAGACCTATTAATTTGCATAATCTGTTCATATTGGAATTATTAAGCTTTTAATTAGGAAAGCGGACGAATGTCTAACAGTGTTTATAAATATACGGAAACATAATTTATATCGAAGTACGTTGGTGTGGAAAACACAGTTTTTGACTCGTCGAGAGTAATCGAAACATAAAATTAAAACATCTATGTAATTAAAAAATGTCTCGTTTTGTCTTCTTGAGGAAATTATAAATATATAAATGGCTTCCGTTTGCGGGTTCACCTGCTACGACTGTAAATATTACGGTAGTAGGAGAACTTACCATTGGTCTCATAACTTAAACGGTGACTATCGAGTGGGAGTCAGATTTGGTTTGAATTTTTTTGAACAAGCTATTTTTAAAGGAGTATAGTTGGTTACAACAGGGGAAATACTACGGAGATAGTTAAATCTAAATATTCTTGCAACATGAGACCTAAATTGCACTAAAAATAAAGTGTGGCCATTGAAGAATGAAATAAAAATACCTTAGTAATCTATACTAACATTAAAAAGCTGAGTTTGTTTGTTGAACGCGTTAATCTAAGGTATATATATATATATAAAAGGTCTTATATAAAAGGTCTTCTGCATTAGTACCTCACTCTCACCTATTTCTACTTCCAAATAGCAGTGATCGCACTGCTGCGTTCCGGTTTGAAGAGTGAGAGAGGCAGTGAAATTGCTGGATAATGTATCTTCAAGTCACAAGGTTGGCAGCACGCTAGTGGATATCAATTTCTGTCACGTGGTCGGCCTTCTTGTTTATCCTATAAAAATCATCGTTGCTATTAAATTCAGCATTTCTCTATGTATACATCTAACGAAATAAATAGGCAGGTACAGATTAAAAAATCTTCTTTTTTTTGTAACATTGATTTTCTTATTGCAAAGCTACACTGTACAGCTAATTTATATGTGTAAACAAATAAGTCGACAATGCGGGCTCGTCAGTTTGTTGTTCACTAGCTACTCCCAAGGAGTATAGTTGCGCATGCTTTCACATTGTTGTGCAGTTCCGGAACGCGCGGAGCCCCAGGGCGTTTTGTCTTAGCCAGCGGGGCTTCGGCCTAGCTTGGGCGTCACGGGGCTACTGCGCGGTGAACTGACCTTGGAATGCTCCGTTATGGAGCTGGATTACAGGATGATGTTGTTTTTGTTGTTGTAAGTTAGCATTCTTTATAGGTAGCGTCATAATTTTTGACGAGCCTCTTGGCGCGACCGGAAGTCGTGGCCCTTATGCGCAAAGATCACAGGTTCGATTCTCGAGAACAAATATTTGTGATTTCTCTGTAGTCACCGTAAAAGCACTTGGGTTACTCTTCGTTTCTTGAAATCAGGTCAATGTATTTATTTAGACGTCGTGAATTGTGAAAAAATATCGAAAAAAAACATTATTAAATAAATTATTAAATAATGTCTTTTTTCTCAAACTGATAGAGTTTGACCTTTGTATTATCTTGCACTTCTACATATCAGAATATGTTTTAAAGACAATAATTATTTAGGACACCGAACAAAATTTAATTGTTTTTACTATTTTGTTATATGTATCAGTCAATTACAAGTCTGTTTTCTTTGCTGGACTCTGTCTATAAGCAACCTGAAAGCTTAACATGAGAATTTAAAAACTGGTTAGCAAATTACATGAGGTAGACCTCATACAAAAGGTCGTCTGCATTGGTACCTTACTCTTATTTTTTCTACCACCAATTTATATATTATCGTATTGCTGTGTTCCGGTCTGAAGCGTGAGTAAAGCATCGAGTTGAGTGGTATAATATCCTCAAGTCAGCTGTGACCCTACCATCACGCGGACTGCAAGCTTGTTTGTCGACCTGATCCTATAAAATAAAATAAATAACGAGACAGTAATGAAAAAGTAAGTATAAGATGTTTAAAAAAAACTATCTTTAATTTAAGAATGATTTTTATACAGATCAAAATTTTCAAAATGGCAACTGTGCAGTGTCCAAACAGCCTGTAGCCCGCCTATCATTACTCCTACGACAATAGCGGATCCCACATTGTCCATACAGTGGCTTGAATGCGTCCTAATGTCCCATTGTATAAGCAGAAACAAAACGCCACGGGGCCCGCGCCCCCGCGCTGCGACCCGGCCCCCGCTGGCGCCCACAGCCTTCCTGGAATGAGAAAGTTTGTTTGTTTGCTTGATTGATTATTTGGTAACAATGCAGTTTTCAAAGTGACTTCACCCGTTGAATCACGTTATTGATCGATCCTATGTTCTCTTTTGACAATTTTTTTTATTGGTCCAAAGTTGCGTTGTGGATTTTCTCAATAAATAATGGCATACATTGACCTGACTCCGACATAACTCGCTTTAACACTTGTGTTACGCACATCAGAGTACAGAGGAATACACAAATTTACTTAATTACATATTTAATAATTATGTCCATGCCTTGTGTGTAGTATTTAGGCTGCGCTGTTTTGGATAGATATACAAAGCCATCTGTAGGTTCCGGTACCTCAGTCGCCACTTTCTACTCGGTGGTCAGCCAAGTCAGTTAGTACAACCAATGGAAGGCTAGCGGGAAGACGCTTAAACGTTCCTAATGAATTATTTATATACTGACGGGCCCGATGGCGCAGATGGTAGTGATCCTATCTTGTGCGTCATGGGTAGGATTCCCGCCCAGAGCAAATATTTTTGCGATCATTTTTGTGTTTGCTCTGTGTCTGGGTGTTAAATAAATTTATTTAAGTAGCATATTTGTGGTTCCTCTGTTGTCTAGCGTCCGTAACACAAGTGCATTAAGCGACTTACCACTGAGTCAGGTCAATAGGTATATGAGATGTTGTGCGAATTTATTTATGTAAACCTAGGCAAACGGAACTACTCGTTAAGATCCCGCGAGCCTTGCGAGGGCAACCGTGGTATTTAAACGCGCGGTCGCCGCCACAGGGCACGCAAGAGTATACGGGCACAGGATCGCTCATTAATGAGCGGCCTCGCCCTCTCGTCCGTTGGCGCTGGAATTGACGTCGGGATAGTCCAGCAATACGTTCCTCCGAAAAAAAAGAAAACGTAACGACTGTATTTTGTTCTAGAGTCGTTTTTTGCGATGATTTACTTATCTTTGCGTCGAAAGTAGAGCGAACCTGTAAATATAATTTAGTCAGAGACCGTTAAGATGTAGGTATTGGTCACAAACAGTTATCCATGACGCGTCCATAAAAGCCACTGACATTTACTGTTGATATAAAAACACGAGTGACATTAAACACCGAAGTAAATAATGTGAAAATTGTAGCTTCCTTCCTAGTGTAGTTAGTGGCTGACTGTGCCTTTGACAAATGATATGACATTTGATATTTGTAATAAAACAATATTTTAGGCACACATTTTTAAGTGTAAAATTATGACGGGCCCGATGGCGCAGATGTTTGTGGTCCTATCCTGTGCGCCAAAGGTCGTGGTTTCGATTCCCAACTAGGGCAAATAATTATATGATGATATTCCTGTCTGTTCTGTACCTGGGTGTTAAATATATGTGTTTAAGTCCGGCGTCTGTAACCGGGTTTTGACTACTTAAAAAATATCTCATACATTGACCTGACTCTGTGATAAATTATTTAAAGCACTAGACATCAGACAACTGAGGAATCGTAAATTTTTATGGTAAATATCCTACCTTCTACGATAAGGATCGTGAGTTCGATTTCCAGCCAGAGAAAATATTAATATGATGATATTTCTATCTTTTCTGTTTCTGGGTGTTAAATATAAGTATATAAGTAATTATTATTGATTATTATTTGTGATTCCTCTGTTTTCTGGCGTCCTTACAACATGTGCTTTAAGCGACTTACCACGGAGTTAGGTCACTGTATAAGATGTTGTGGAAATTTATTTATTTATAATATATAAATACACATATTCAACACCCAGACACAGAACAAATATCATCATATAAACATTTGTCCTAGGTATGGATAGAATCTACCACCTTTGGCGTATAGGGTAGAGTCAATAAACTCAACACCAGCGGATCAATACATAAAAATTCACATAACATTATGTACGTCGCTAGTCTGAAACATCGGGCTCCGTTAATGACTATTCATTCAATCGTCTTTAAAACTATACAACAAGCCTGTTTAATTGGCCACCGGGCGATCGATCAAATCAACATTCGCCCCCTTAATATATAGATCGTAAAACTGAATATTATAGCCAAAATTTTACGAGACCATTCACTGAATTAACGACCTTTTCGTTTAAAACTGGGCGCGACGACGTGAGGTGTCACCATCGATTCCGGCACAGCTTTATAATGAGCAACAATAAAAACGTTTATGTACCATCTTCTGTATGGAAGTTCACACACGCGGACACCGAATAGGTTTTATTAAGTGTAAATCATTCTGCAGATTTGTTGTGGGTCGTGTCCGCATTATTTTAATTTTTAATTCGGCTTCGTGACTACATCTTTTATTTGTCCACTGACCTCTGTATGCGTGGGGTACCGGCAGACGGGCAGAGTAGAATAGTATCAGATGTAGAGGCGACTGAGGTACCGGAACCGATATATGGCGGTATGTCCCGAATGAAACAGGGAAGTAGCGGCATTCCCATCACGAAGACGCATTACTTAATGACCTATTTGTTTTATCATATCAGCATATTGTAAGTCCACTGCTAGACATAGGTCTCCCCGTAAAATAGGAAGCTTCGTTGCGTGTTGGCAATTTTATGGGTATTATACTATTCCACTGTGCCGGTACCTCACGGCAACCTATTTGTTTAAATGACTCTTGTAACACCATAATGTCGTCAGGGTATCAGTCATTTATGTAAAATTGTAATAAGAAAAAAAAATGTAATACGGATAGATTTTTTGTTGTTTTGGCGATTAGAAAGCACTATTTAAATAAAGACAAATTTGCCTTTGAAGTTATGCGCTTCAGTGGCCGCCACGCTTGCCCAGCGCAACGATTTATGAGCAAAATCCCCACTTTGCTAGGAAGGTCTATGTCCAGCAGTGGACCTTTTAGAGCTGCTACGATGTCTGTATATATCTTTTATTTGTCTGTTTATTACTATTGTCCGCTTTTTAATTAAATTTAGCCAATGGAAAAAAATATTTAAAAGGTCACATGTTACTTTTACATCAATGAAAGTTTCCGCGCTAAGCGATATAACGTGAAAATCCCGCGAGCAAAGTCGCGGGCGGGAAGCTAACGGTGAACTTTTTATATGGTCCGAGGAAGTCTGAATTTGTCACAAAGAAAGGCTATGAATGGGCCGTCTATCATTCAGCCGGAAATTACATTCTGACAGAATTATTTTATTTATTAACTTCGTAAAAATACATTATCCTAATGTCTAGATAATTAAAGTAGTAGTTTAGGCTATAGGTGGTTTAGCGGTTGTTCTAGATTCCAAGATTCAATTCACTGTTAGTGTGTTTTTTTTTTAGACCAGGTCGACAAACAAGCAAACAGTGCGCGTGATAGTAAGCGTCACTGCAGCCTATAGACGCTCGTAATATCCCAAGGATATAACTAACGCGTTGCCAACCTTGTGATTTGAGGATATTCTGCCACATTACCCAGTAAATTCACTGCCTCTCTCTGCCCTTCAGACCGGACACAGCAATGCCAACACTGATATTTGGCGGTAGAAATAGGTGAGAGTGAGGTACTAATGCAGACATATTTTTATTAATATTCACACAATATTTCATACATTGACCTGACTCCGTAGTAATTCGCTTAATGCAGTTGTGGTACAGACATCAGATAATAGGGGAATCACAAATAAAATATTTTAATACATGTTTTTAACACCCAGACACAGGACAAACACAATCATATAAATATTTGTCCCGGGTGGGGATCGAACCAACGAATTCTGGCGCATAAAATAGGATCCCATCTGCGCCTTTTGGGTCTGTCAAAACATTTTGTATGAGATCTACCTCATGTCTGTTGCAAAATATATATTAATTAGGTATTTATTTTATATATTTCATAGGTATATTACGCATGCAACACTTTAAAATCTTAACACTTTCGTTTTATGGTGGGACGATACGATAATTTAATCATAAGTGGAATTTATGAAATTTTCTTTACGTATGTTTAGCAATGACCCGTTTTTTGTACTAACAGATTCGGAGTACGCGCACTCATTTGACATTTTCTTGCGTTGCGTTTATTAATACAAATACGTATATAACGTTCATCTATGTTGTATATATATATTGTCTGCACCACTATACACTTTTTCTGTTTTGTGCAATGGTTGACTGGGTTATAATGCCAACTGGCATCAAGTCTGCCATTTTGTAATATTCTATGCAATAAAGTTCAATAAATAAATAAATAAATTTTCTGTTGAATTTCAAGAAATACGTGTCAAATTCAAATATGCTATTCACAGTGTGTCCCAAACTAGCCTCGCCCCCCGTCGTTCGCCGGACAAAACCAGATCAGTCCAATAAATAAAACAATCGCACCATTCAACTAAACCAAAACAAATTAAAACCTAGCATTGTGTGGAGTTCCTTTTGGTTCTCTCTGGGACCATTCAGGAGCGTTATAAAACTTTAGAACTGTGAAAAAATGGTAATATATGACTGCTGTAAAATTTGGCTGGGCAATTTAGCTATCAGCAAGCTATATTCACCCTTATTCATGCTATTATATGGTTGGGAATGTGGTGTACAGTTTGTTATCGATAAGTAGCAGCAAGTGGTCTCTGGTACACACCAAAAGATTTATTTATTGGCAATATAATAAAGTGGATAGTTTGTTGTGGCACTTACAAATGTAATGCTTTGTTTGTGCTCGGCTCTAACGTAAACAATTATAAAATATAATTTACAACTTAGCCGTTTGTGAGTCGCGTGGAAGAGTTGGACTGTTCTTTGTGTGTTGAGGTTAATGATTATTGATTTTTGCTTGTTTATTGATTAATGGCATTTAGAAACGTCATGAAAAATGACAACCATTTAATTGGCAACAGTGTTGGGCAAGTTGTAATTGCAATTGTTGGTAGCAATGTAATATTTTTCTATTTTGTTATGTTGGTAACACTCCTCTCCGCACTGTCATGGCCGATATTGTGCAGTGTATAAAAAAAACGTCTGATTAAATAAATAAAAGTCTGCTTTAAGTTAAACTATTGTTTTACTTACATTTCTACAGGTTATGGGCCCAGGCACATAATCCTGAGAAAAAGTAAAACAATCAAAACTTTTTTTCGTCAAAAACCAAAAAGTGAAAATTGTCCGCGTGTGGTTGAGGTTAGAAACCGGCGGGAAGAAAAAAAAAATACTTGCGAGTGATTGAAGCAAGGTCGGGACGAACAGACAGGAAGATGGCGGACGACAATTCTTTGAAACTCCAAACGTACATAAAGCTCGAGGGAACATCCAATTGGAATATTTGGAAATTCCAAACCATCGTTTTGTTACGGAGTCAAGGCTTACTGGAAGTGACAGACGGAAGCAGGGTGAAACCGGAGGAGGCGGTTGAGAAGGCTTTATGGGAAAAGAAAGACGCGAAGGCTCAATCATGGCTTGTTACAAGAATGTCAGAAAGCGTGATGATGCATATCATAACATGTACTACGTCAGCCGAAATGTGGCGAAAACTTGCGAGCGTGTATGAGCAAAAATCTGAAACAAGTATACATATCGTACAACAACGCTTCTTCCAATACAAGTACGAGGAGGGCACGGCGATGTCTATGTTCTTATCTAAAATAGAGGAATTAAGAAACCAGCTCAAACAGATGGGAGAAGACATTTCAGAAAGATTCGTAATAACAAAAGTGCTAATGTCTCTTCCAGATGCCTATAAACATTTTGTGTCGGCGTGGGAGTCCGCGCCCGACGATAAACAAACGCTAGAAAATCTTGTCGCGAGATTACTGATTGAAGAAGAACGTATTAACGACAAGGAGCCGCAAAACTCGTCAGCATCAGCGTTTGTAGCTAAGAAAAACATTAAGTGCTATAAGTGCAATAAGCTGGGACACTATCAAAGTGAGTGTAATCAAAACAAGGGTTCGGGACATGACAATAGACCGGTTAAAAAGTGTTATTATTGTAAAAAAATGGGACATACTAAAAGTGAGTGCTACTTCAAGAAGAATCGGGAAAAAGACAGTACGAGTAATGCATTTATGGTGATGAACTCAAATAGTAACGTTCAAGAATCTAAGTGGTTAGTGGACTCAGGCGCTAGCCAACATATGTGCCGTGATCGTAACCTATTTGCAACATACTTAACGATGAACAATAAAACAGTGATAGTCGGAAATGGCGAGGAGATTAGTGCGCTCGGGTGTGGACAGGTGGCGGTACAGGTCTACAACGGCCGCGGATGGGTAAACACAACCATAGACAATGTACTCTTCGTTCCGAAATTGAAAACAAACTTGTTATCTGTCAAATGCGCTACAGAGAGGGGTTATGTTGTTAAAATGGACAATAACTTGTGTAAAATCTACAAAGGAAATACTGTGAGTGCCGTAGCGAGTCGTAACGGAGATATGTACTATATGGACGTGCGTTACAAATGTGAGATAGCGAACGCGATTGAAGTGAAATCTGGACTTAAAGAGTGGCACGAAAAACTTGCTCATCAAAACTTACAGTATGTGCGAATGGTGCTTAAAAAAAACAACATTGAAGTGAAAGACTCTGACTTTGATTGTGAGGGTTGCTTGGAGGGCAAAATACATCGTTTGCCTTTCAGTGCCAGTGAAAATAAAACGAGTAGGCCATGTGAGTTAATACATGCAGATACGTGCGGGCCTATGGAGGTGCCGTCCGTGGGAGGATCCAGATACTTCGTAATTCTAAAAGATGACTTCTCTAACTACAGGTCAGTTTACTTTGTTAAAGGCAAAGATGAAGTTAAGAAGTGTATTGAGAACTTTTTGTACAAGGCTGAAAATGTAACCAAACACAAAGTATTGTGTTTTAGAAGTGATAATGGGTTAGAGTTCATGAACAAAGAGGTTCAAAATCTGTTTGAGAAACGTGGAATAACCCATCAAACCACGGTTCCATATACTCCTGAACAAAATGGCAAGGCGGAGCGAGAGAATCGAACTCTAATAGAATCAGCACGTACAATGTTGTGTGCAGCAGGTCTACCTAAGAAGCTGTGGGCAGAAGCTGTTCATACTGCGGCATTTGTACTAAACAGAACAAGTAAAAGCAATGAAACCGGAAAGACCCCATATGAAACGTGGACAGGCAAACATTTTGATATAACAGGCCTTAAAGTCTTTGGAAGTCCTGTGTATGTCCATGTTCCAAAAGAGAAGAGAAGAAAATGGGATCCAAAAGGGGAGAAAGCAGTCATGGTCGGCTACGAGGAAAATGTCAAGGGCTACAGAATATTCTTCTCAGAAAAGAACACTGTTGAAGTTAAAAGAGATGTCATATTTCTAGAAAAAGGTGAAAAACAGAAGGAACAATTAGTTATACTGGACACTACAATGGAGGAGAAGAAGGTCATTAGTCAAGAAGAAGCACAGACTGAAGAGGAAAAGGTAGAGGAGACCCTTAATATGTCTGGCGAAAGTGACAGTGTCTACATACCGTGTTCCAGTGATGACGAATTCAGCGATGATGATAATGGAGAGATACAGACGCGTGAGAAGAGTACTCGAATTAGGAAACAGACTTCATTTTACAAGTGTCATCATGTCTATGTTGAGGGAAATGAACCGAAGACTTACCAAGATGCCATGCAACGGAAAGATGCGAGTAAATGGAAAGAAGCAATGCAGAGAGAATTGAATACCCTCAAAGAAAATAATACTTGGACTATTTGTGAAGAACCTGTAACTGATAAGACTGTAAGTAGTAGGTGGGTATTTAAAATCAAAAACTCTAATAGTAATGTAGAATATAAAGCGAGACTAGTGGCGAGAGGTTTTGAGCAGTGTGATACAATGGAACTATGTGATTTATATGCACCAGTAGCTAAATTGTCAACTTTCAGGTTATTTATTTGTATAGCAGCAAAATTAAACTTGCCGATCAGTCAAATGGATGTTACAGGTGCCTTCCTATATGGAGAAATTGATGAAAAAGTGTATTTAGAATTGCCTGAAGGTGCATATTGTGGTGATAAAAATATTGTTAGATTAAATAAATCTATATATGGGTTAAAAAAATCACCCAAATATTGGAATGACAAATTTAATTCAGTCATTATGAAACAAGGTTTTGTAAAATCAAAAAGTGATTCATGTCTGTACACAAAATGTGAAGGCGACGCCAGAACATATGTTTTACTGTATGTAGACGATTTATTAATATTTGGAAATAATCAAAAGCAGATTTGTGACCTTAAGTCATTATTAAATAATGAATTCAAAATGAAAGATTTGGGATTAGTTTCAAATTTCTTAGGTATTCATGTAAAACAAGATTTAGTTACAGGGATCACTGAACTTAATCAAAAGGAATATTTGGAAAGTGTATTGCAAAAATTTGATATGCAAAATTGTAAATAAATATGTACACCAATGGATCTGAACTTTAACACTAAAATATTAGAAGATAACAATGATTCTGTGATTGATAAAAACATTGAAAATAAATGTAGAAAAATTATAGGTTGCTTGTCGTATGCTGTATTAGGAACAAGGCCTGATTTGTGTATTGCTGTGTCAATTCTGAGCAGATATCAAAATAATGCAAATAATGTTTTATTAACTGCCTTAAAAAGAGTGTTAAGATATGTAAAACATACAATAAATTACAAACTTGTCTACAAATGTAATAGCAACTTATTAGTGGGATACTGTGATGCAAATTGGGGAGGGGATTTGAAGGATAGAAGGTCGACAACTGGATACTGTTTTAAGTTCGCAGATTGCTTAATTTCATGGTCATCTAAAAAACAGGCCAGTGTCAGTCTATCTTCTACCGAGTCAGAGTATATAGCTATAAGTATGGCTACTAGCGAAGCATGTTGGTTGATTAATTTGCTTAAAGATTTTAATATTGTAAAAGTGTGTCCTGTCACAATATATTGTGACAATCAGAGTGCTATAATGGTAGCGAATACTGAAAGTGTCAAAAGATTAAAACATATTGATATCAGATATCATTTCATAAAAGAGTTGATTAAACGTGGAAAATTAATGTTAAAATATATTAAAACTGAAGACCAAACCGCAGATATGTTCACAAAAGCATTAAATAAAAATTTATTGTTAAGATTTATTAAAAACTGTGGTTTGTATGAATAAATATGTGACTGTAAGGGTGTATTACATTGAGAGGGGGTGTTGGTAGCAATGTAATATTTTTCTATTTTGTTATGTTGGTAACACTCCTCTCCGCACTGTCATGGCCGATATTGTGCAGTGTATAAAAAAAACGTCTGATTAAATAAATAAAAGTCTGCTTTAAGTTAAACTATTGTTTTACTTACATTTCTACAGCAATTAAAGATTAACGATTAATTAAATGGTAAATGTTACCACAACAACTAATAATTAATCAATTGTACCTAATTGTGAAAAAATATAATTAGCAATTATTTAATTGTTAACTGTATTAGTAACAATTAACAATTAATTAATTTTTAATTGTTTTGTTAAATAAATATGTAGTTAAATAAATATGTTGGCAAGAAGTAAAAGACCGATCTAAATAATAATTAATACCTTCAATTGAACATGATTAGACAGACAATAACAATTTAAAATATTTTGTAATAATTTAAATAACACTTTAGTACCACTCTCTTCTCGAACATGCTGTCCGACAGTTTGTGACTCTTTGTCGCAGATTTGTCATTGTCGCAAAATAGCTCTTTGGAGCTCCCATGCTCAAGTGTAAGAGTAAGAGAGTAAGGTATAATAATATGATAGTTGCCTCTAATATTTTTTTGTATATTTAGAATTAGTAATAAGAAATTTTCGTTAACATATTTTCTAAAGTCTTATTTAAATTGTTAGGCTATATATATATATATATATACTTTGAAAATATACTTGTCTCACTTATAGCTTAATTTTCCTAAATCTTTACTAATTTCATTTTCATACAGAAAGTTAGTTTTAATTATTTTATCAAACAACTAAAAAAATTAATTGCAAGTATTTAAATTGTGAGTTGCAATTATCACACGTTAATCAAATTAATTTAATTGCAGATGCAATTAAAAGTTCAATTGCGATAAACTTAATTGTAATTAATTAATTGCAATTACTTTTTTAGTCAATTAACAAGGTAATTGACAAATTAATTGATTAAAGCCCAACACTGATTGGCAACAGTTTACATAATTGTGTTTTTATGTAACTATTTTGCTCAAGTTTTATATTACGTGACTCTTCTTGGTTATTACATGAGACCTCATACAAAGGTCATCTGCGTTGATACTTCACTGAAGGGTTAGGATGGCGGTGAAAATACTGGACAATGTGACAGAATATCTACATGTCACAAGGTTGGCAACGCCCTGGTGTCCTTTTGATATTACAAGCGTCTATAGGCTGATGTGACTATACATGTTTGTTGACTTGGTGTAATAAAAGAATAAGAGTCCACGCGAACTTAAACAGTCTACAGACTGAATATATTTTTTTTAGTTTTTTTTTTTATTAACCGTGTATTTGGGAATCTTGTAATATTTATTGTGTGTCAACCACTTCCTATTAGATATAAATTAATTGGGACAGGTATTGCTTGGAACCCAAACAGTTCCTTGAAAAACAGTTTAGCTCGTGACATCTTTAGTTTACTCTTGTTTGTAATACGTATTGTATTATGCATTAATTCTTCCTATTCAACCTCACTGAGACCAACGACAAAATTGCTTTGAAGTCAAAGTCAAATATACTAAATTCAAGGCCCATTACAAGCACTTTTAAATCGTCAATAAAATAATAATAAAATTGTAAAAAACAATAACATTAATATTTCTAATAAGGAAGTGATTAGACGACAATACATATAATACACTGATAATTTCTTTAGGCCGAACTTAAACAAGTTTACCGGCACCAGATGAGTCTTAAATCTAAGAATACTGCAGGTTCATTACTGGACCCACCAGAAAGGAACCTGCAAGAAAATCTGGTGGTGTTAAAGGTTCGACTAACACCACCCTATGTAGTATTATATATTAATATTTATTGTCTTCTGAAATACATAATACCTCAAAATGTAAAATGGAAATATTTACAATGAAAAAAGTAAAAATTTTCGAATAACTATAACAAGCACATCTATTGTCAGTTATTAATTAACCAAGTTATGTACAAACAACCAATTAACTACACTATACACAGTTCCATACCAATTATTACCGGAAAATATTTTCAACTAAACAAATTGATATCCATCTGACCATTTCACGGACATCACTGTAACCCGAACAATTAACAATTACACCATTTATCTCGCCGCGTAAATTAATCATGGAACTACGTAATTGGTCGGGTATCAACTTAGCGGTATACTGGAACTTAGAATCGGAATGGAATCCCGGGTCCTAGTTATCAGGCCGGCTATAAATGAATCGTCACAAAAAAGATTAGGATTTAGTGCGTCGCTAAATCATCAGCGGTGAGTTTAAATGGATTGTAACCTTTTAATTTACCAAACATATTTTAATTATTATTTATATGTTGTAGCGTGGTGTAATGTCAGCTGGTTCAAAGAACACAATTCCAAATTATTAATATTTAAAAACGGATTCTATGTAAATGTATATAGCTTAATTGTATGCGCTTTGGTACCTTCATAGATGTGTCGTTATTGTTGACAATCGAAATTGTTTGAAAACACGAAGTAATATTTTATATTGTTTATTACAATATTACAACAAATATTAATTCAATTACATTATTTAAACATATCTTACCTGAAAATACAAAGAAATCACATTTAAAGTTCACTTATATAGCCACTTCAATTATATGTTTTATTGTAATTTTTTATAATTACAGATTGCACAAACGTCAATCCGCCGTTGAATCACGTGACACGCTTCCATGTGCCCTCTGTTGACTTCTATTCGAAGCTTTTTGAATTTAAAATAATTAAATGACATTTCATGTGAATCTATGTATATATTTTACTTATTCATATTTGTTTTCTTTTTGTTTTTTTTTTCATGACGTTTTGTTTACTAAGAAAAAATGATATTGAATGACTATTAACATTGTATTGGTTATGAACGGTGTGAACTACAGTATAAAACATTTGCAGCACTTGTGTAGCAATTACAATAATTACTTAGTCTGTTAGCCAGTCAATCAGTCAGTCAGACGGCTTCTCATATATATATATTGATGACCAGAGTCCTTTGTCCCTTACCTCACATCCACTTGTAACCATTTTTTCATCTAAATTCCAAAATTCCACTTCACATAATAACTGTGGAAAAACAAAAAGAAGCAAAATGGTACATCAAAAAAAATTATCGCCTCGAATCACTAACCCGCATAATTACAGTACTAATAATTATGTTTATGTTTCCGATGTTGAGGTTCCACCCTGGGCCCGCGGAGATTCCTATCTCTGATATTAATTTAACTCATATCTCTTTGGAGCATGGCGTGACCATCAGCTACACTTTGAATGACATAACACATAATTTCTTGATACCGTTCGCTATACTCATAGTAGAGGGGCCCGATGGCGCAGGTGGTAGTGATCCTATCTTGCAAAAGGTCGTGGGTTTGCGTTTTTGCCGTGAGGTACCGGCAAAGTAGAATCGTACCAGGTGTCGTAAATGGCGTCTAAGGTACCAGAACCGACAGTGGCGGTATGCAGGTCCATGCAAAAAAGTCAAGCTTCCTCTTCACGAAAGCTGCGCTCTGCGATTGCCAACACGCTTGCCCAGTGCAGCAATTATGGGCAACATAACCCCTTTTTTGGGGAGGTCTATGTCCAACAGTGGACTTTTAATCTGATTCTATTATTCTAACTGAATTCAAAATGTACTGTAAAAATTTAAAAGATTTGGGTAGGTTGATCTGTTGCCTACCGCACTATACCTTTTCAATTTAATTTATATAAACTTTAAATGTCATGTTTATCCTAAGAATTAATAGCTCTAAAAATAGCGATATTTCCGTACAACCCTTACCCTCCCTTTCGACCTCTTACAACTCTTATTTTTGATATACTCGTATATAGATTTAAAAAGAATCCTTTGTCCTTTTTTATGCTCTAAGATAGTCTAGTGTACCAAATTTTATTCTGTAGTTTAGGTGTGATTGCAAACAGACAGACAGTCAGATATATTATTACTAATATATTTATATATATTTATCGGGACCTGATTCTAAAGAATATAATAATGTTAAATCTGGAGAATTGTACCCATCTCAAGATAATATATACCCTGCTTCAGTTCAAAGATTAGGTCTTCCACAACTTTGTTTTTTATCTTCACTTTTCTCTCCTCTTTCGGTCTTTAATAATATTCAGTTAACACTCTGTAAGTAATTTTCTCTCTTTGCTAGATTTAAATAATTCATTTTCTGTAATTTTGGATAACATAAATATTAATACGGTTTGTTAGTTCCGCAACGAAAGAGGTTCCATTAACACTAACTTTTTAGTATTAATGGAGCCTTTATCACCACCAGTTTTTCTTGTGGGTTCCTTTCTGGTGGCTCGTGTAACGAACTTGCATTAAGCTTAGTTTTATGACCCGCCTGGTGCCGGCAGACTAGCATAAGGTAGGCCTAATTTAAATGTTAGATGACTCTGTGTGGACATCAGGGTTGAATATAGTTGATATTACGAGTATAATAGAATTTAGTAGGTACTACATACTTAAACTTACTAAAATAAAAGTGGATCTATTTATTATTTTTGATGTATTATTTTTGATATTATTTATGATGATGAATTGCTTGTCTTGGGCCTACTTGAATAAAGAATAATTTGATTTGATTTGGTCTCTGCTTACTTACAACTATTTTCACGAGACTTTTGACGAGACGAACTTTTGGCATCAGACATCTAATGGTGAAATCGCGTATCTCTGGATTCGTATACTAGGTACCACCTAGTGCTTTCTCTGAACCAGGCGACTGAGGTACTGGAACTGACCGATGACGGTATATCCATCCGAAACAGTGTAGCTTAAATGCACAGGGCTGGAATGAACAGCAGCCAACACGCTTGTCCAGCGCGGCAATTATAGTAATTAGGGATTTACCATCCCTCCTTTTTGGGGAGGCCTGTATCCAGCAGTAGATTTACAATGGCTGATATGATGATACCTCTGTTGCCCATAAAAAAAATTATTGACGATCTCTATTCAGGTGGATTATATCACTCCTTCAAACCTAGATCGCTTGTCATAATTATCTTGGGTCAGGACATGTTGTTCTCAGGGAATGAAATGTCACGTCGGGGCACCTGTTGACGCGCGCTGTAATTGATGAGCGGCCCCGGGACCCCTGCTGGCGTTTGAGGGTCACGCTTCAAAAGGATTCCAAGTTGTGAGAGATCTGCCTCAATATGAGATGGGAGCTAGGGCCGATTCAGTCGATCTGCTTTGTGACCTTCAAAGTAAGGTAAAGTCTGCACACCTTCATCTGATTTATATTCGTGTGTTGCTGTCTTTACATTTGTTTCCATATTAGGAGTCAAATGGCATATCAAAAACTGATTTCAACCAAATATGGGCACTTAGTCTGCTGATGTATTTACTTAAGTATAATCTACATCAGATTTTGAAATATAGCCTTCGATAGTTAAATAGTCAATAAATAATCAATCCCCAAAGAAAGGTCTACAAAATTCAGCCCCTATGGGGGTAAAACGGAGGTAAAAAGTAACTACGTAAATAAAATTCAGTGTGAAGACTCTTCAGTGAAATTCATTCAATACGTGTAAAATATTTTTTCGCAAATCATTCCTTTATAGGGTAAAAGAGACGTGCAAAGTTATTATGAAAGTTCTACAACTTATCGCTCCATAATTTCCCGTATCAGTCTTTAGAAATGACTATGCAATATACAACTAGTAATTTCATGAAGAATTTAAATTTAATTTCTATACTAACATTTGAAAAACATATCAATCTCTGACAGCATCCGCAGACATCGTATTAAGTGGGATAATGTTAAGAAAACAGATAATTCATCAGATCGCTAATCGCTTGTGCCTCTGTCGAGGTCTCTGTCGGCAGGCCGACGTCTTCGCTTGCCAAAATAAAACATTAATATTGTAACGTCTTAATACCGGCACCTGCCTGCGGCCAAACTTATTGTTTATAACCGATGTTACAATAAAATAAATGTTACAACCTGTGCCGGCCCGTGGGCGGGTCCATATTGTTTTGGAGAGCTATGGCGGGATCTCTCTTTTCTGATGTTATTGGTTTTTTTTTGGTGGCCGTATGGAGTTATTTTGGATTATGTTATAAATGCGAATGTTTTTATGAGGTTAAAATTGGTTTTGAATTTATGACCATGTTTGTTGCTTTTCTGCATTGTTGTTGCTGTAAGGATATCCCGAGCGTGTCACCATGTGATTTGAAATCAATATCACTCATCTACAAACCGGGGCACAGAAATTGAAATGCTGTTGTGATTCCTGTTTTGATAATTAAAATGAATAATAAATACTATATACAAATACAACCCTGTCGGAGATTGCATTAGAATTTTTTTTTTAGTAAATAACATTTTCTCTTTATTCATTATATCAGCCATTAAAAGCCCACTGTTGAACATAGGGCTCCTCAAGAAAGAGGGAGTTTTGTCCATAATTGCCGCGCTTGGCAAATCTGATGGCAGTCGCAGAACACAGCTCTCACGTTAAAGATACTGCTACCCATACTCGCCCTAAGCATTTAAGCAATACTGATTCAGATACCGCCTTCTGTTAGTTTGGTACCTTAGTTGTATCTCAACACCTGATATAAAGGGAGATACTATTCTACTGTACCTCTCTCTCTTATAATATAAAATTCTGAATTGTTCAAGTAATGAAACGAATCAAATAAATAAAATGGAGTGACAGATTAAAAGTAACCAGGTATGAGTCACCAAGATGTTGCACGATCTAGCAGCTGTCACGGTAATATATTGATATCATATTTTCAATTGATCATCCATTCATTTAATTTATTTAATGAAGTACAAATATACGTATTCGTCGTTAGCATTGAATGTTTAAGTGCCAAAACAGATATTAATGAATAATAAATATAAACATTTATTGCGGTGCGTCGTGACGACGGATCGTGGGCCGTAAATAAAACAACCGACTTGTGGGATTTACTCTAGTTTTTTTGGTGATTCTGTACCGGGAATACAAATCCAAGGGGATTAAACGTCTGGGATTATTGATAGGAGTATTACATACAATGTGGCTAAGCATTTTCAAAATAATTGAAAGCACATATCGACGGTCAGAAATTCAATTGTTGTAAGGGACATTCAATAAGCAAACATTTTTGTATTTATTTATTTCTGAAAAGGGGATTAAATTTTAATAATATCTGTCAGAAACATCATCATCATACCAGTCATTGGTAGTCCACTGCTGGACATAAGCCTCTCGAAGAAAGAAGGTTTTTTGCCCATAATTACCGCGCTGGGCAAGCGTGTTGGCATACGTAGAGAGTAGCTATCGCGACGGCAATGCTGCTACACATACCCTCCTGGTGCATTTTTGCTGCACTGTTTCAGATGGATATATTATGTTTAAGCTGTTTCTAACTAGGGCCATGAGGTACCGGCAGAATAGAATAGTACCTCCTACCGCACCAGGTGTCGTAAGAGGCGACTAAGGTACCGCAACCGACAGATGGCGGCACACACAATAGCAAAACTTAAATACTACTTAATTACGTGGGAATGGGCAGCAGCATTCTCGATGCAAAGTTGTGCTCTGCGATTGACATCACGCCTGCCTAGCGCGGCAATTTAGGAAAATATCCTCTAGTCTTGGGAAGATGATCAAAGACTGTATGTCCAATACAAATACAGAGGAATAATTTAGAAAATTTTTCTCTAATTGTACTCTGGCCCCCCTCAATCAAGATTGAATATTAATCCATTTGAAAAACATGTAACACAAAATAAGTGTTACACAGTGTAACGAGGCAGCGGTATTACGAGCTAGTGGGGTGAGGATAAAATTACCAACACAAAAGACCAGCCAGCTCTCCGCGGGGCGCCTGTTAACATAACAATGCAACACCAACACGGAACTAAGCATTTTCAACTTTGTTACATTAAAATAAAGCCTTTGTAACATGCATGCGTATATTTGTCAAGTCCTCTACAACTCTGTTATGAAAATACCGAGTCGTTAGCAATTGTAACGTGTTTGTTAGTGTAACGTTGAGATAGTTATCAGGTCATTTTTACCGGCGGCGTTTGGGGTTGATTGTTGCGGGGATCGTGGACCGATTTTAATGAGATGCATAATTTCTATTATATCCGTTGTTCCAGAAAAAATGTGGGGTAATGTTGCGTTAATATTGAAATTAAACACATGCGCCAATGTCAATAATAAATGTGTGTTATTTTTTTACATAGTGTGTATAACACATACATCGCACCTGTGTCGGATCTTGCCGTACCTCGTATTAGTCCTTTCATACACGCTCGTTTATTCTTGATACTTCTGACCTGGCCCTTCTTTAATTCCTCTTCTACCTGGTTAAGGTACTCTTCTATTCAATTCCGCTCTGTGTATTTATGCAGTAATTCTACTTTATTCCATCCTTTCTACATGACCAAACCATCGCAACACGCCTTTCTCTATTGTTGTCACAACATCAACATCATTTACATAACATCGATTTATGTTCTGCATTTTAAGATATCCTGGTTAGAATGAACTGATCAGAGTTTGTCGTGACACTTGAATATTAACATCAGCATGTGTATTCAAGTTTGTATTGTTGTATATACTATCTGTACATATAAATAAAATTAGAGTGTCTGGTAGTAGTATTAAGATAACCGCTTTTTATTACATATGTACATATGAATGTATATAGGACATTTTTTTTTCAATTTTTGTTTGTCTGTCTGTTTATTCTGGCTAATCTCTGGAACAGCTTAACCGATTTAGACTGGTAGATAGCTTATGTAATAAAGAGTAACTTATATAACATCACGCTACCACAGAAAGGAGCAGAGCATTAATAAATAAAGTGGCAAAAACGGGCTAAAAATATAAATAATAATACGTTCGTTGCGTGCGCTGAGTGCAAATTTGTAGTTCGAAAGAAAATATGCTGCAAAAAGTCGCAATTCCTCGCGCACGAAGTCGTGGGCATAGCTAGTATAACATAAGAATGCGTCGGTGAAATGTATGTACGCGCATAACTCTAGAGTGACTGCAATAATTTGGAATATTATTTTTTTGTTGGTTTTGTGAGTGTTAGGCCCAGATTTTTGTAACTATCAAAAATGGGAAATATGTATTATGTGATATGTGTATGTTGTTTAGAGGTTAGAGTTCCAAGAACGGGATTATAATTTCCATGGTAACGGGATCGATTGGATAAAATATTACCTATACTGAGCAGGCTTCTCGTATGTTATAAAACCAAAGTCTAAAACTATACTGCAACAATTTACAAAAATCTTTACAATAGACCGAGAGCTACGTATAAAAGGTTTTAGCGAATAATGATGGGCTCGATGGCGCTGATGGTAGTGATCCTATCTTGCGACCGTTAGAGCAGAGAAATGGTTATATGATGATATTTGGGTTTGTTCCGTGTCTGGGAGTTAAATATATATATTCAAGTAGTATATTTGTGATTCCTCTGTAGTCTGGCGTTCGTGACACAAGTGCTTCAATTGACTTACCACGGAGTCAGGTCATAAGATTTTGTGGTAAAAAAAGTGTTAGAAAACAATGTTCACTGATCGAGGTTAAATCGAAACGCATAATAGCGCCAATAGAATTAAAAGTACGCATATACTTACTCATGCAAAAGTGGATGAATTATATGTCTTTACACATAATCTATTGGAAATACTCATTAATCAACACCAAGAAAAACAAAAATAACTTCACAATAGCGAAATAATGTTAGTTTAAGTGGCCTTATCGCCAACAGCGATTCTTCCATGCTTTATTTGGTTTTGCCGCTAATATTAAACAAGAAACAAACAAATGTTCAGCATCATCATCGTTAAAACAGCCATTGGAAGTCCAAAGCTGGAAATAGACGTTTCCAAAAAAAGGATTTCTTTCTCATAATTGCCGCGCTGGACAAACGTGTTGCCAATTGCAGAGCGCAGCTTTTGCGACGAAGAAGCTGTTTCCCATTCACTGTTTCGGATAAATATACCGCCGCCGATCGGTTCTGGTACCTCAGTCGCGTCTTACGACATCTGGTACTATTCTATTATGCCGGCACTTCACGGCAAGTGTTGCCATGCGTCACCTCATAGACAACAAATGTTGCCATGAGTAAATAACGCAGGTGCGTTTTAGAGGAACAAGTATATAACATAGAGAGAGATCCTGATGCCTGATCTTACAAATAATGTCAATATTATTTTCCCAAACGTTATCAACAAGAGGTCATTAACGGGGAAATATAAAACAAGCAAATAAAAAATGGTCGTTAATATTTTATATCATTCTCCACCTGTTGTTGCGTATTGGGGTATGGTTTAATTGGCCCGTATATCATTCGGATCGGTTTATGGCAGTGTTATCGTATTCACTTTGTTTTAAGCGTAATATAGTAGTGTGGGGACAATCGTTAAGAAGCGATTCGTATATCAATTTTACTATCAAATGGTCGATGTCGGAGGCAATGTGGTGTCCGACTTACTGCAAGCGTCACAAGAATTTACTTGTGTTCTAACTCAGTTTTCTGTTGAAGGGTGAGGAAGGCAGTGAAATTACTCGGTAATGTGACATAGCATTTTAAATTACAAGATCAGCAACGTGTTAGTGATATATGCCCTAGTGTTAGCGTCTTTAAGTTGCAGTTACGCATTCTAATACGCGGACCGTATGATTGTTCGACTTAGTCATGTAAAAGAATATTAAGGGTCCTTATTAAACCTTGTGATTGCCTTAAGTCATGCCTCGTTTGATCATAAGCTATTTTGAATCTCCCCAAACAATAAAAATTGTTCTAATAATAATAAATCAATCACATAACATCTCGTACATTGACCTGACTTCGAAATAAATCGAGGACAAAATCAAATATAAACTCGAAATATACTTTTAAATTTCATCTAATCACAGACAATTTTAAATTGTAATAGAAAAACAATAAAAGCCTGATTACAATGTGCAGACAGAGTCACATATGACATCTGTCATCGGGCAGCAAGTCTATCTTATGCCTATACTAAACTGCCATCACTGGACTGGTCTTATATCTAAATTTACTGCAGGTTCCTTACGCTATCCACCAGAAAAGAGCCAGCAAGAAAAACTGATGGTGATGAATGCCCTATGCCACCTTCGTTGGATTGGTCCAAACTCCATCATCATGGGCAACAGTTCTTCGCCTCCTCGTATCCTCAGTGCAGCTCAAATGCACAGATTGCTAACACTCTTGTCATCGCAGTAATTTTGGATACAGTTCTTCTTTAATTAGGGAGGCCTATGTCCAGCAGTTGACTTCCAATGGCTAATATTATGAGATTTGCATGTGTGTGTATATTCTATTTTACATCTTCTGAAGGGACAAGTGACGCAAAGGTATGAGGTGTGACCTCATCCTAACTTCCCACACCATTGTTAAATGAAAAATACATTTAGTAATTCATACGAGGTCCGATATGGGTCGCCCGGCCCCGGCCAGCCATGGGGTCCACAGCCATAAATGTCTAAAATTAAAGCTGTGTCCTAAAACCACGGTGACACCCGCAATTGATGGCCGCCATAACATTTTTAATGGCAATGCACACTAACAAACCCACCATGCTTTCCCACTGTTTTTAAAGTTTTTATTTACAACCGCTTTGTTGGTTCAATTTAATTGTGTTTTCGTAATAAAAGTTAAATGTTTATCGGCCGATCGTTTGGCTAACTTTTATTAAAACATTATGTTTTGAATTTTGATTCGACTATAAATTTGGCGAGCGCGTTTTTGGTTAATTTAAGGGCATTTCCGGAGCAGGCTGCTTTTATTGGGGAGTTTATTGTTGTCCGGGAAATGCTATAAAATCATTTTTGATTCATGATACGCGTTTGTGTTGGGACAAATAATTTATTTACCTATAATTTTTTAATTTGTTTGATTTCTTTCCACTTACAAAGAAAACTTGCTTGGAACTAAAAATTGTTTTTTTATTGGACCAAGAATATGTTAAAGTGTTGTTTTATATAACTTAGGCAACAAATACGCTCCGCGTGGTAGCAAGCTAATCCTTACGTGTTGATCGCATCCTGCAGACACTCATAATATTATCACAAGGATATCACTATCGCGAAGTCACCTTGAATACCTCATTACCTTCAAACCATAGCACCGCGAACACTGCTATTTGGCGGTAGAAATAGAACCTTTAAAAAATTTTTATTATGAATTACATTAAAAATATCGGTAGTATTGTAAATATTAAACCATATGATGAAGTAGGTACCTAAAGGTAGGTAGTAAGAATTGTTAAAAATATGGAAGACACAACTGTTTGCACAGTTTTTAATTTATATTAGACACAACTCATAATGCTTGTGAATGGTTTATTTGTTATCTTTTAAAAAAACAGCTGAATATATATTAATTACATACATACATCACACCTGTGTCCCATCGGGTTTGGCAGAGACAACGGATTTCCACTTGTTACGATCTTGGCATATCTATCTTGGTTCCCTTATTCGCGTTAGTCCTTTCCTACAGGCTTGTTTTTTCTTGGTACTTCTGACCTGGCCCTTCTTTAATACCTCTTCTACCTGGTTAAAATATGTTCGCCTAGATCGTAATATACCAACTCTCGCATTCACTTCCACTCTAAATATTTGTGCAGTCATTCTACTTTCATCCATCCTTTCTACATGTCCAAACCATCTCAACATTCCGTTCTCTATTATTATCACAACATTATCTTTAACACCATAACGATCTATTTTAATTATTATATTTCTCATTGATATATCTTAATTTGGATTTGAATCGATGAATTGAACCCTAGGGATGAACATGGGTTTGCAAAGTATATTTTCTTACATGACATTAATCGCTTTTGCTTTGGAAGAGTAACGAACCTTCTCGTTTACAATAATTAACTATATCCAAAGTTTCATGAAGTAGCCGACGAGGTAATTGAATAATCAAAAATAAAAACTCCACTACAAAGTGGTTAGTGACCGTCGTTTAACGGCTGTAATGTAATTGATACAGCCAACTATCAGGGATAGACACATTCCCTGTTTTATTGGTCGTAAAAAGTTTATAAGCCGATATGCTGAAGGCAGAGTAATTTTAATGGCGGCCCACCGCGTGTTAATTTGTGTTTTATTGTCGCTTTAGTTGCTTTTTGTCGCGGACTGTTTTTTATTGGCCGATGGCGGCCGTAAAATGTACCTATGTGCATGATTATATTTTTACGATTCAATAACTAAAAGGGCTGAATGTGAGAAATTGTTTGCCGGTGAATGAGATATATGTCAGTGGCAGTTCAATGCCGCGAAAGTAGCAGATGTAAATAAAATCTACAAATCAATTGAAACAGGTGAGCCTTAGACTTACTCACTAATGGTATATATGTGGTTTCGAAATCTTCCTGACAAGGCAGCATCATCTTTTTTTTTACAAATTCTTCATTCGGCTCGAAAATGTACGATGGCGTAAATGGGCTAAATATACTAATATTATTAAGCTGAAAGTTTGTTTGTTTGATCGCGCTAATCTTAGGAACTGCTGGTCCGATTAAACAAAACATTTTAGTGTTGGATAATTCATTTATCGGAAAAGGCAACTATATCCTTCATATTTACTATTTCACCGTGGACGAAGTCGCGGGCTCTGCTAGTTTTTAATAAATGTATTTCCACAAAGCATTGTTAAATACGCATTTACCTTCTCATGAGTAAAACTATCTTTTAGTTTTTCAGTTGATTGCAGATAAATAGACAGACAATACTATTATATGTACGCACAGAAATGCCGTATTGAATTATACTTTTGTACCCGCATGTACACAGCAAGTGTGCTTGTAAGCTAAAATTTCAATACTAAACTCATTCTATTCCCTTAATAACTACGCACAGTTGGACAAACAGGCTTATTTCAATCAATCTTTAATCAATTAATTGGTTCTTCTTATTAAGCATTCATAAAAATTAAGCTCTGACACTCATAATTGGGATTAAGAGGAAGAAATGTATGATGATATCGTGATAACAAATGCCAGCCAATTAACCAATGGAGCGAGCGGTGCGCACGCGCCCCGGCTGTGGGACCACTTCCTCTGATCTTTGACTCGGACAATTACGGGCATCTGCCGTCTTGGCTCGAGTAAGACCTGCCCAATTGAACCTGCGTCACCCTTCGGTGTCCCCACCGGTGAAGAGAGCGCGGGCCGCAGCGGTTCAAGCTACGCTGGACTGGGCGATGCATTAACCAGCTTATTTTTGCATGCGACATCACCTCTTCGTCAGCACTATTAAGGACTATTATAGCAACGTCATTTGTAAGCGTAAAGTTGTAAGGAAATATGTTACTCAATCCGTTATTGTCACGACTCACGAGGATATGAATTGAAGTGGTTCGCGATCAACTAGGTGCTTCCGTCGCATCAGCATCAGCTGTTTTCATCGAATGCGATGAGATGAGACATATTTGGACAGCGAGTACAATGCGTTTTCCTTCTTACTCTGAGGTGTAGATTATTCCGTTCTGTTTTGTCTCTTGCTAAACGTCACTCTGAGAGCTGTCACTGCACCGAAGTCAACATGGTTGCCTTAAATTCGGAGTTGGAAAGTAAAAAGAGTTAGTGGACTTGATAATCTCAAAGTGATCGATAGATTGTTTTAATGATGAATACATTTTCAATTTGAGAAGTAGTGGAAGCTTGACTATGGGTCGAGGTGTTTGTAATAGTCAACGTAAGACACCGAAGGAAGAAACTTGTAAAACTAGAATGGTTTCTCAAATAGTCGCATTCCCGGAATATAATTCCTCGAAAGCATTACCTTTTATTAATCATTCAACTTCTCAGAGTGAACCAGATCACGCATTGTTCATATATAATGACTCATCTGTGCGAGGAGATGTTGTTTACACATATCCTTCGATCATGCATTCGCTTCGGTGGAGTCCAACCGTAAAAGAAATCTCATCAGAAAAGACTTCACGAACCGATTTGTTTCATAAACCATCATACAAGTGCAATTGTAAAAATTGTAAAGTGAGCAACTGCCCATCGAGAGTGTCTTCCTCGAGTACAATAAAACCGTGCGCTTTTAAAGACAATATAATGACGTTTAGCGATCGCGGGACCATGACTCCTAAGTTGGCTGACATGTGCTGTGGAGTACTTACTCCAATCCCGACCGCTTCACAGACATCAGACGTGTGTTTACCGCCAGAGGTGGTCGTTAGAGAGAATAGAACATGTGAAAAACTTCCGCCAATTCTAAAGAAATCGCTTGATAACAACAGCCAAGGCTGCTCAGGAGGGATTCGTCTGGAAGCGGTAAGAGATACAGACCATGAGGCTGAATGTTGTGATCATCAGAATCGGAAGTCACGCAAATCTTTATTCAAGAAGAATAAGACTCCTCATGAGAATGTAGAGAGTGGAAGAAGAGTGCTATACAATGAGGGCATAGAAGATATATCAGCGACTAATTATAGACGTGCTCGCTCGCCAACCAGGTCGCCTGTCACCAGGAACTTAAACAGAAACACTTGTGCTGTTACAATTCGCAGCAGAGATACAGTTGATAACGAAGACATACCACACAATCACAGAAACGAATCCAAGTACCACCACAACTGTAAAAGAAGCTTTGAAGGACCGTTTATTTTTGATACTGAAGACCCAAAGTATATGATCGACAACAATGTGCCAGTGGACAAAGGGTATACGAAAATGCCAGTAAAGCATTACAGACATCCGAATATAGTATACCCGAGGAAGGTTCTTACGTCAGCGATGGATATCGAAACATTTGTGGCGAGGAAGCACGTCCAATCTCCATCCGCAGCAAATAAGAAAACTAGGAAATTTAAATTATTTTGAAAATACATCCATCCCTACTATCCTTACTAATATTATAAATGCGAAAGTTACTCTGTCTGTCGGTCTGTCTATTACAATTTCCGTTATTTTTTAATTTAAAATCAGGGTTATAAGGGGTTAAAAAGGGGGATAAAAAGTTGTATGGAAGTATTGCTATTTATAGATTTAGAAACTTGAAACTTATTTTTCAGGCCATTGATTCGATAAAAATAAACATGACATTCAAAGTTTATATAAGTTAAGGTAAAGAGGTATGGTACCCAAAAAAACTATTCCCCGCGGATTAAGTCGCGGGCACAGATAGTGATTAATAAATCAATATTGAATACAGACACAAACATATGATCTATTGTTTGTTGCGTTTTTAATTTGTTCCTAAAATAAATAACTAAGGATCTATGAAGACAATACAATTGAATTAACTAAAAAAAATACATATATAATTTTAGTAGAACAAAAGCTACACGTGTAAAATGAAAATTGAGTTTACGGTGGCTCGTGTAAGCGAAATGACGGAAAAATAAAAATCGTTAATTAGACACTTGTTCAAACAATACGAATGTTGTTAAATATCCTTACAATTGTGTAAGAAAACTGTAAATTCGACAATATTTTTCTGAAATAATAATTGAAAAGATAATACAACCTTACACGATGCCTAACATTGTTTGTGCTACAATTAACTACGCTTGTTGGCAAGGACCTATTTTGTGATGTAATTATAGAGTTAATTTTTCCAAAGCAGGTTTGTTTAAAATACTCAATTTTCAATTAGTTAGTGCTCATGTTCTTTTGATTACATTGTAAGTCAACAAGTGCCTGTATGATAACTGCATTCTGCAAGAATTTTCATCATGCGTATTGTGATCTGTAGAACAGGCAGGTTGATTACCGATTTTCACGAGGTAGGTATCCTTACACAGGTCGTCTGTTGGTACATCAATCCCACCAATCTATACCGCCAAAAATTAAACATACCATTTCTACCGCCATAAATAGTGTTCGGGTTGCTGTTCACCTGTCGTTTTGTATGTGTTTTCTACCCCTTGTTCCGGTTTGAAGAATGAGAGAGGCAGTAATCGTACTGGTCATGTCCAAACACAAAATCTTCTAGTCACAAGCTTGGCAACGTGCTAGAGATATTCTTATGGCTGTGGTGACATTGTGTATCAACTTAGTCGAATAACAAAATATACTTTTGTAAAATATCTTTGAAATACTTTTGAAGAATTGACATGACGTATACAGAAGTAGTTACTTCAGAAAATTAACCTACTAGAGGTAGACCTATTGTAAAGGTCGTCTGCATTTATATCTCACCCTCACCTATTTCCACCACCAACCGCCGCTCTGTTCAGGTTTGAAGGGAGAGGCAATAAAATTACTGGGTATATGTGACATAGTATCTTCATTTCACAGAGTTGGCAACACAGCCACAATGATATGACAGAGTCTATAGGCTGGGGTCTCGGTAACATCAGTATCGGTGACAGTATTTGCTCGGATCAGCCATTAAGGTATTAAAGCAATGAGCTGAATGGGCGCAATGCATACATCTGCTGAGTGCAGCTGGAGAAAGGTTTGATTGGGTAATCTGTGGCAATTGAGCCGCAACCGGCAGCGAGCAGCCGTCCTCAACTGTTGCAGCTAATTTGTATCGTCTCAATGTAAACACGAGTTAAACATTCTGAAAGAATTGATGAGTTTATCGTTGATATGTGAATGACAAATCATTTTTCTTTATTGGAACAACTCGATTAACAAGCAATACATAATAGAAAGATATAAATTGCGTGTTGCCAACCTTGGGACTTAAAGATTCAATGTACACATTACCTAGAAACTCAATGCCACTTTCACCCTTCAAACCGGAATTCAAAAGCAGCACAGTAGCAACCCAAGCAGAATAGTACCTCTCTCTGTACCAGGTGTCGTAAGAGGCGAGTTAGGTACCAGAACCGACAGAAGGCGGTATATCTATCTGAAACAGTGTAGCACACAAATACACAGGCTGGAAATGGGCAGCGGCAGTCCAACACGCTTACGGCAATTATGAGAAAAATCCCCCCTTTTTAAGGAGGCCTATGTCCAGCAGTGGACTTCAAATGGCTAAAAATGATGATAATGAATGAATGTTTGCCAGCAGAATAAGGTGAGAGTGAAGTATTAATAACATTTGGTACCTCGTGTGTTGCTAGTTTAGTCTTTATACTACTAAAAAGACAGATTATTTCGTCGCTTTAACATGTTGAGCAGCCCTGAAGTCGGGCACGCGTCGCGCGCTGCAATCTGCTTATCCATACGGCCCCTGCGAGTTATCTGCATTTCGCGTCTTTGTTTTGCACAAGTGAATCAGCTGTCAGTTGAGTAAGTATTCTGTAAAGTTCCTACCGAATATCGTTATGTCAAATTTAACATAGACGGTGGCGCCGCCCTCATGAAAGTAAAAGTAAAACTGTATTTTGACATCAGTATAAATATATGTAAATGGAGAAGCTGACTGATTGACTGACATCAACCAACGTTGGGTCGCCTTAATTAAGGGTTAGAACCTTGCAATGCACATAGGTCTACAAAGTAGGGAAACACTAAAAAAGTCTTCGTAAAAATTCACCCCCTAAGGGGGTAAAACGAATGAACGATGAACCAAGTTAGTATGAATTTTTGAAATTATTCAAATGGAATTCAGTATGAAGATTCTTCATTAAAATTCATCCCTTAAGGAGGTAAAAGGACGATGCAAAGTTTAAAAGTTCTACAACTTAAGGCCGGTGTAGCCGCGGGGCACTGCTCTTTAATAATAAGATATAAATTCTACCATAAATGAAAAATATGTTGAAATGGTTTGGATATGTAGAAAGGATAGATGAAAGAAGAATGACTGCACCATATAGAGCAAGTGAATGGAAGAGTTGGTATAGGACCAATAGCCCATAGCCATAGTCCTTAGCCAGGTAGTAGAAGCATTAAAAAAGAGCTAGGATAGGAAAGCGAGTAAAGGAAGCAAGAGAGGTATGCCCGACGGGATTCAGCGTGATGTATGTATGTATGAAATAGAAATAAACACAAGTTAATACGTGTGACATTTACAAACTTTTAAAACTTTGCCAAGATACCATAGATTTTCAACATCATCATACCAGCTATTGGCAGTCCACTGCTGGACAAGGTTTTTTGCTCATAATAGCCGCGCTGGGCAAGCGTGTTGGCAATCGCAGAGCGTAGCAAACGCAACGGGACTGCTGCTGCCCATCCCTACTCTTTGCATATGACCTGCTCTGTTTAGGATGGATATACAGCTAACTGTCGGTTCTGGTACCTTAGTCTCCTCTTACCACACCTGGAGCAGAGGTAAGTACTATTCTATTTGGCTGGTACCTCACGGTACCATAGATTTTAAGAGTAAATTTTGTCATGCGAAGCTCAAATGCATAGGACAAGGATGGGCAGCAGCATCTTAGTCTCGTAGCTACGTTCTGCGATTAGCCCCAGGCTTGCCCACCGCTGCTACCCATCCCCACCATGATACATTTGAGCTATGCTGTTTCGGATAAATAACCCACCATCTGTCGGTTCAGGTGCCTCAAACACCACTTATATAACCTGCTAAGTTAAAGTACAATTCTACTCTGCCTGTACCCCTTGGCTGAATTAATATATATATAAATGATGTCTTAATATCCGTCTGTCCGTCCCCTTAGATCCATCAAATAAAGGTGCGGTGGACACAGTAGTTATATTATGGTAATTATATTACTTTTGAACTGGGGGTTGCTATCTGTGTACCCCATCGCATCGTTTTGGGCATGCTGTTTTGATAGCAATATTCATAATTTTAATTTCACTAGCTATATTAAGTACAAAGTGAATTGAAAGAACGGATCGTTTCTTGGAATTTGGAATTACAAAAGATTATTTTTTATGACGGGCCCGATGGCGCATAAGGTAGGGATCCAGTCTTTTGCGCCAGGGGTCATGGGTTCGATTCTCACCCACGACAAATATTTTTATAATGATATTTATGTTTGTTCTGTGTCTGGGTGCTATATAAATGTACTTAAGTAGAATATTTGTGATTCCTCAGTAGTCTAATGTCCGTCAAGAGCTTTAAACGATTTTCCACGGAGCCTGGTCCATTAATGAGATGTTGTAGGAATTTAAATTTTGTAATCTACATTTAAATTTATATTTATAGATGTAGAGGCTTGGCTTTTAGAAAGTTTACCAACATTATAAAATTGTTTTAAAAAAATACACAAGTCTATGTTATGTGAAACGGCAATCGATCATCTCTCGCAAAGTCGACCATGCACGAAGTTCAAGTTTTATCTGTATCAGTAATACTGCTGGGTTTTATGCTGACGCTCTGTATTGGTTTCCAACAGGGAGACAAATGTATAACGAAGTTATACATATTGACGGATGAAATATCGTTTGGCTGTAAAAAATAAAAACGTAAGCACTTAATGAATTTGTGTTTATTGTTAAATGTGTGTGAACCTAAGCAGTTAAGCGAATACAAAACTTAAATAGAAAACACGAGCCAGGTCTAGTATAAAGCAAACTGTCAATGATTTTATAGATATTTTTTAAATATTAAAAGTCAATATCTTCTCAAACTGATTTAGACTAAGTCGTTAAAATATACATACATACGGGCATATACACATATACTTGACGGGCTGGATGATGCATTGGTGGTCCTGTCTTATGCGCCAAGGGTCGTGAGTACGATCCTCAACCAGTACAAACATAAATGTGATGACAATTTATGTTTTGTTTCTATTATTATTTTATTCGGACGTGCCTGATGGCACAGATGGTAGTGCTCCTATCTTGTGCGCTTAAGGTCGTAGTTTCGATTTCCACCCAGGACTCGTTTATGTGATGAACACTTCTGTTTATTCTGTGCCTAAGTTTTATATACACTTATATATTTAAGTATGTTATTTGTGATATCTCTGTTTTCTGATGTCTCCAACACAAAATTTTAAGCTACTTATACCGGAGTCAGGTCAAGTTGTGTAAATTAATTATTAAACATACATCGCGCATGCTGAAATGTCTAATACTCCATGACCCCAATGGAGTCACAGGAGTTACTGACTACTAGGAGTACCCGAATACAAATCTCGAATTCACTTTATACTCATAACAATTATGGGCAAAATTCTCACAATCTTGGGGAGGCCATGTCCAGCAGTGGACTTCTAATGGTTGGTATGATGATGACATGCACTTTTGAATAGTAACAAAAACAATTGTAGGTACCTCTGACTCAACAATCCGCTGTAAGAGTTACATCACATCTGTCATCGTACAGCGAGCCTGTCTAAAGACTGGATTGGTATACCTGGATGGGTCTTACAAGTGAGTTTTCTGTAGGTTCATTGCGCTATCCACCAGAGAAGAACTTGCAAGAAAAATTGGTGATGATGAAGGCTCCGTGTCGAGTTGACAAACAGGTGGTGTCAAAAGTGAAACAGTCTTTTGTGATTTAAGTTATGAAAATATCTAATGAACGAGTTAGCTTAGTTTTATACTACCAACTCGCTCCGACTTTGGATAATAAAATTAATAGTAAAATTTTATCCCCTTACTGAAGGAGGTCCGCACTATTTTTACATGAGGTATATCTGTATTAGTATATTACCTGTTTTTTCTGTCAAATATCAGTGTTCGCATTGCTGGGTGCCGGTTTCAAAAGCGAAAGAGACATAATGTCTTCAAATCACAATGTTCTCAACGCATTAGTGATATCCGTACTCTTGTGATATTACAAGCGTCTACAGGCTGCGGTAACACTTACTATCTCGCAGACTGTATCATGTTTGTCGACTTGGTCTAATAAAAAGGTTTAATCTCGTTTTGGAACTTTAATCGATAAATTACTTATCTGCATATAAATATTAGGCGGATATTGTACGGAATCAATAGGATTCCTGTTGATTCCGTTCAAACACAGTGACAAACAAATTATCCAACTCGTTGCAGTCATTGTAGTTATATGAACACACGCATTTGGGTTATACATTGTTATTTATTTGGCTCCATCTGAAGAGGTTTCGTAGCACAGAGGTCAGTCTCTGAAATAAACTACGTAATGATTCTTCACAACCAGTTTTATTGTACTTAAATAAAAATTTATTAAATACGTAAATGTGAGAGATAAAATGCATTATCTATACAAATAATAATATTTATAATACATATTCGGATAAAAATATTTTGGAACACTTTAGGAATTTTTATCTAATCCATATTTATTATTATATCAGCTGTAGGACACCCACAGGACGTAGGTCTCCCCAAGGGATGTCCAATAAGATCGATTGAATGCGGCCATCTGTCACAACGATCCTGCAGTTTTAACCAGATCGTCTGTCCAGCTCGCGGCTGGGTGTCTTACGCTGCGCTTGCCGGTACGTGGTCTTATTCCAGAACCTTACAGCTCCATTGGCCATCTTGTCAATCTTCTTTACATATAATTGCAGATCCGCAAAGCTGTACCGGTAATTTTTATTTTATGGACCTTTCATTCCTAATACATATTACCTGTTTAGTTTTGATATTATTACTATATTACACGCCTTCGTGCGTGTGATAGTAATCGGTGGACGCGCAGGAACGGGCGTGGCCGACCCTAATGGAGCCCGCAGGTCGACTGCGCACGCGCCGACTAATTCGGTTATTATAATAGACACAGACGGCAATTAAACCACTAACGAACGCCAGTGTTTTAATGTCTAAATTACAAAATTATTAACACCCTCGATAATTAAGGATATGTTTTCAGTATTAAGTTTTGTTTTTGTTGGGGAATTCGACTATGCAACTTTTGGGGTGACTATATAATACTCTTACCTGTTACATGGTTACACCGCTTTACTTTTGCTTCAAGATGCCATAATTTATATTGAATAACGTTCATACTTATTTTCCGTATTAGGAGTAGTCGAGTCTGCTCATTAAAGAGCCACTTTATGCCTGAACAAAATTATTACGTGTATAATAATTTTAAGTAGATGTACCGCAATCTGTCGATTCCGGTACCTCAGTCGCCGTTTATGACATCCGGCACAGGAAGAGGTACTTTTCCACTTTGACTATGCGTATTCTATTCTATTCTTGAGATTTTATTCTAGCTCAAGTGCAACAGGGCGGTGATGTAAAACAGCGTTCTCGTCACAAACTTTCTAAAACTTAAGTTAATACAAACTCATGGATCATAGGTTCAAACGGGACAACGCAGCGCAAACGTGGATGTTAAGCAATTTTTGCAACAATTCGTATAATGATGGGTGACCCGATATTCATCTCAAGTTCCTCCGTGAAACAGAAAACGTGTTGAACTATTGGCCCTGGGTTAAAATTTGATGCTCTAAAAACCCACAAATTGAACCCGCGTGGTATATTATGGCCGCGTACCTGAAAATGTCTAATGATCTTAAGGATAAGCAACTCGACATTATGACGTCTGCTTTGAAGATTTCATACCACTGAGGAGAGCAGCCAACTTGAATTATGCGATCGTATACGTATCAATAATCAATCGATTGATCAGAGAGACCCGTCACATGCCTCGGGTATCAGCAGATGACATAACATCGGTTATCTGATCCGACCCCATCTCTGTCGCGGGCACGTCGGCTGGACTGTTCCCGATGTATCCCGAGATCCCGGGATCTTTAAAAATGTACCACACTGTTTTTGTTCGTAATTTTGTCGATCACAAAAACAAAAACGCGTCTAAAAAGAGTCCTACAAATAACTTAAATTGTATGAAACTAGTAATAGAACTATCGGTCGAGTAGAATAGTACGTGCCCCTATTCCAAGTGTCGTAAAAGACAACTGAAATAATCATATCAGCCGTTGGAAGTCTATTGCTGTATATACGTTTCTCCAAGAAAGAGGTAAAGTTCCCACTCATAAATGCCGCGCTGGGCAAGCGTGTTGGCCATCGCAGAGCGCTGCTTTCACAACATCCCATACATTTACTTGATTCCGTGATATGTCGCTTAAAAGCACTTGTGTTACGTACATCAGACAACATAGTGCATATCAGCTACATTGTTTCGGATAGATATACCGATCACCTGTCGGTTCCGGTACCTTAATTTTTCTTACGACACACGGTGCAAGGCCCGTACCTCAAATACTTAAATAATTGCCTCAATTATAACAGAGCGAGGATGGATAGCAGCATTTCCGCCGCGTACACACTGCTATTGCCACCAGGCTTGCGGCCAGAGCGGAGGCCTGTGTCCAGTTGTGAACATTCTATGACTTCAAAGGGTACACCTCATAGAAAGATCCTCTTCATTGGTACCTCACTCTCACCTATTTCTACCGACAAATAGCAGTTGAACTGCTGTGTTCTGATTTAAAGGTGAGGCAAATGAATGAAATGAATGGGTAATTTGGCATAATATCTTTAAGTAACAAGGTTGGCCAACTCGCCAGTGATATCCTTGTGTTACGACGATAGTCTAAAGGCTGCAGTGACGCTTACTATCACGCGGACTGTATTCTTGTTTGCTTACTTTATATTGTTAAAAAAACTGTGATCAAACTAGAACACAGTATTGCTAAAACTGCTATTTGGTGGTATTGGTGAGAATGAGGTACCAATGCACAGGAACTTTGTAAGACGTTTACCTTATGTAGAGTTTAAGGATCTTTTTCTAAATCGTAATATTTATTGTTTAATAACTAGCAACAAATAAAATTTTGAATAGTAAAAAAGAGGTTGCCGTGAGGTACCGGTAGAGTACTCAAGCGCAGCAATTATGGGGGCTAATAGGTGGTACCCCTTTCTCGGGGAGGCCTATGTCTAACAGTGGACTTTCAATGGCTGATATGATGAAATAAACACTAAACTATATATTTATTAATTTTTATTCTCTAAATATGGAAGCAAATTAAAATTTCTTAAAAATATTCCTTTATTCTGTGCAGATTTTATTAAAACCGCTACATAAATATACTAAATTCTACATTTAAAATAGATTACCACAAATTAGCAATTCAAAGATCAAAATAGGAGATAGTTATTGATTTCTCACAAAGAACACCTCGCCGACAAACTAAACAAATGGACACGTTAAAAATAGAAGATGTTATTAAAACATAGTTAATGATGTATGATCGAATAATTCAGTTGCCGGCGGGGGATCAAAGCTGTCGACGGTGACCGATCCGATGATAGAAGTCACCGCGCCAGGAGTCGCCAACTTACCTGCCGCTCGCCACACTCATACCTTCGACTTATCACTACGCAGCATAAAGCAGTCACTTCCCGCTGTCTGTCTGTGCCTATGTATGCTTAGATCTTGATAACTACGCAGCGGATTTTGACGCGGATTTTTAAATAGAATAATACATCAATATATACTATTTAAAAGGTAGTGTCTGCTTGTAATATAAACATAACTGCTTTTTATTAGATACACGGAACATACACGGCGTATACACGGAACATAAAACCAAATATATATATATTTTTTAATTTTGTCTGTTTGTTTTAGGGTAATCTCTGAAACGCCTCGACCGGTTTGGATGGGATTTTTATTGACACATATACGATATAATAAGGAGTAACTTAATCAAAAATGTGGCAAGAACGGGAGAAAGATATACGTTTTGAGGAGAATATATTGCCCAAAGTCCGTGTTCTACGCGGACAAAGGGCACAGCCAGTGTAAATTAACATAATAAAGTAAACACTCATGATATTAGATTTTTTTTATTTCTTTGGTTATAATGTTGCATGCTGACTGAACCCGACGAGATATATCAAAATAACGTACTACACTATTGTATATAATCTAATTGTATAAATCTATAATAAAAGAATCTACAAAAATGTCCGTATGTGTCGTGTGTGTAAATTTACGCTTTAGCGTAATTTTATTGCCGCCTGGGCTCGATGGCGCAGATGGTAATGATCCTATCTTGTGCACCAGGGGTCGTGGGTTCAATTTACACCTAGAGCAAGCATTTATACGATGATAGTTGTGTTTGTTCAGTGTCTGGGTGTTAATAAATATTTAAGTAGTACATTTGAGATTCTTCTGTTGTCTGGCTTTAAGCGACTTACCATGGAGTGAGGTCAATAAATGTGGTCAGTAAATGTTGTGGAGTTTATTATCCATTATATAGTAGATAAATTCCAGGTATCTAAGTATAATATGTGCTTTAATCTACGTATCTCGCAATTAGGTCAACGTATGCTAGAAAAAGTATACATTAGAAAGGTTTGACAAAGAGCATATTATATAGACCACATACAAAAACCAGTCTGCATTGGTACCACACTATCATCTATTTCTACCGCCAAATAGCAGTGGCCGCATTGCATCGTTACGGACTAAAGGGTAAGAGTCAGTGAATTTACTGGGTAATGTAGCATAATATCCTCAAGTCACAAGATTGGCAAAGCGTTAATGATATCCTTGTGATATTACGAGCGTCTATAGGCTGCAGTGATGCTTACGATCACGTGTATGCTTGTTTGTCTACCTGATCTAATAAAAAAACAAACATTACAAAGATTTGACAAAACGCATAATATAAAGAATCAGCCTATAATTAAGACAAACACCGTTAAAAAAATTATAACATGTCAGTTTGACAGCTGTCATTCTTAGAATGACAGCTGTGAAACCTACATGGTGACTCGCTTAAGTTAATCAGTAAGCTATATAAAAAGGATAAGAGATGATATATAAATAATATAGTGACAGATAGATCAGCCATGACATAACTTGTATAAAAGAAAAAAGGATAGCAAGCAACCAGATGTCATCTATCCTATTCTAACCTTTTTACATTGTGTTGCGTTTTTTCAAGAATAAGATAAGGAATGCTTTATATTGTCATGATCATGCCAGCCATTGGAAATCCACTGCTAGACATAGGCCTCTCCAAGAAAGGGGTAATTTTGCCTTGAATTTCGAAGCTATATATGTATGTTAGAAAATATTATATGAAAGTAAAAATATCACAAGTTCACACAGTAATTTCAAAAGTGATCGCGACGGACTGAAACCTGATAGGGAGGAGAATGCGGCGGTGTCCCGCTTCATTTGCATACAAATAGCCTTCATTGTGGAGCGGTTGACGTGTTAATTCGTATTAATTATCGCTTAATTCAACATAACTCGAGCCGCCGGTAATGAGCTTTTCATTGAAATGTAAAATTATGGATATTGTGTTTGTGTTGTGAGAACGTGCATCGGCTATAATCCATAGGGAACTGGGGACTTACGGTTTTAATGGGATATCTTAGATGTTTCTAGAGTTTATTGGCTAATAAACTAAAAAAATATAATTTACTAACACGAGTTTTCATCGGCGAAGATGCCATTTTGTATCGTATCCCTCAGGAACTCTTGATCAAAAGTTCCTTTGTCCTACCCTGAGTTTCAAACTATACACATACTAAAATAAAGTGTTTCTTTGTTTTATTAAGCCATGAGGTACCGGCAGAGTAGAAAAGTACTTCCCCCTTTATCAGGTATCGTTAGAGGCCTTTAAGCTAATAGAACTAACATATGGCAACAGTGTAGCTCAAATGCACAAACGCGCTCTGCGATAACCAACAGCACCAGCTATGGGCAAAATTACTCCTTTCTTTGGAAGGCCTTTGTCTAGCAGTGGACTTCGAATGGCTGGTATGATAATGATGATTTGTTTGTCATGCAAAGCCTCAAAGAACATTTACCTCATCATCATTATCTGCAATTTATCGAGTAACAGAGGCTATAGATTTCGTCGGGGAGTGCCGTGAAAGTGATGTTTTGACAGCAATAGAGAGAGGAATATTAGTAGAGTGAATAGAAGAGTTGGTATAGGACGACCTCAAGTAAATATACCGCCATCTGTCAGCACCGGTAATTTCGTCGCCAGTCACGACTCTTGGTACGGGGGGGGGGGGGGGGGGCTATTCTGCTATAAAGATGATGATGACACAGATGTTTTTAATAATCGATTTTCTACTTTTAAGAGAAAAATTTCAAAAACTCTGGCGGCTGAGCCATTAGCCTCCATATAAAGAGCGGGAAAATAATTCATCATATTGATTTTTTTCTGGTTGTATTCTTTATTAGTATTTGCGTCTTGTTAGATAAAAAAATAAATGATACATGTCGTGTACACATCTCTTAGGTTACCGTCTAGTTAATATTATATTTAAATATTTATATTAGTATGTATGACAGTAATATGTAACTGTTAGGTACACTATATATATATATATATATACACATATAAAAATTAATAAATAAACTAGTATACAATATGTACCTGTGGACCTGTATTTTCAAAATATGCAAACAACAGCAGAATCTTAAACATAATACTAAATAAATATTTCAACACTCAGACACAGAATAAACACAAATATATAATAAGAACGCAAAATTAGGAATCTTCGGAATAATACAGATATTATAATATTACATATTGTGTTGCTCTGAAAAATCAAAGATTTTATTTAACACAAATTCACATTATAACAACAAAAACATTACTATCAATGCACATTCCTACCTAAAAAAATTGGTTGCCTGTAAAGTCGGTATACGGGCGAAAGTTTTACGTGACAACGACTTTGAGTGGTAAAATAATTTTAATGTGAATATTCATTCATATAGTAGGTATAAGGATGAAATAATAGTAACAATTTAAAACATTTATTTATACAAAGAATTATATTTATAACATTAATTTATACAAAGAATCTCGCACTGAATTTCATATTAACAAAATTTTATTTTTACCTTTACACATACATACGTATTTACATACAAATATACATACAATAACTTGCAATACATTTTGCGTAACACACGTTACAATGAGAGCGAGTGAGAGGGACGCGTGCCTCTCACTCGCTCTCATTGTGAGCGCGTAACGTGAGCGGAGCGTAACGCAGTTTCTTGAAGTGTCACCCGGCAAACCAATTTATAAGACGTTGTCACGTCAAAAAATCAAAGAAACGACATTTAAAGTTTATTATTGCCGATTCCTCTTTCAATTAATTATTCTAATTATTTACTTACTTAGTCTCACTAGCGCCATATTTGACAAACTCTGTTGCTCCCCCCACATACCGTCATGTATGACATTTGTCATAGAGGATATAGGGATAGAGTAAAACTGAACTGTTTTATCCGTACACACAGCATAAAGAATTCTAATTCTTTACATATATATAAAAAAAGGTTTGGATGATGATCAAATCCACGACCCTTGGCGCACAAGACAGGATCACTATCATCTGCGCCATCGGGCCCGTCAAGTACATAACGCTGTTCCAAAAAATGAGTTTAAGACATGCTTTTATTGAAGATAAGCAATTGTATATATATACATACACATACATACATCACGCCTGTGTCCCACCGGGGTAGACAGAGATTATAGATCTCGACTTGCTACGATTTTGGCATACCTTTCTTGCTTCCCTTACTCGCATTAGTCCTTTCATACACGCTTGTTTATTCTTCGTACTTCTGACCTGGTCATTCTTTAATACCTCTTCTACCTGGTTAAAGTACGTTCGCTTAGGTCTTCCTATACCAACTCTTCCATTCACTTCCGCTCTATATATTTGTGCAATCATTCTAATTTCATCCATCCTGTCTACAGTATAAATAATTGTACATAATAAATAAATATGGAAATGAAATTTTAAAATGTTGTCGATCTCACCTCGGAGCGAACGGATCAATCATGGGCCTTCGTCGAGCGTGTCGCGGGCGAACCCGCGGTCGGTGCTAGTCGAGCTGACGGCCTTGTTACAGGCCTTTCATACGTTGCGCAAAGTACACGTGAGAAAACACTTGCCAAGTTAATGATGCACATACACATCGACATCTTCTATTCATTTTTATTTACATATATTTCTATGATGCCTGTTTAAATATTCATTCTGAAAAATTGAATCGGGAGTTTTTTAACGCTTTTCGATCTTTTTCTTAAAAAAAATATGCTCTAAATTTATTGTGTCAATAGTAGAAAGCCCACTGCTGGACATAGGCCAACAGTGGGCCAAGAATCGGAAATTTATACCCAATTGAAAATTAACTCTTAATACGCTATAATGATTCCTGGAATTTTGCGATAAAGGCGCCATATTATTTTCAACTGACTTCAAAAAAGAAGGTTTTCAATTCGACAATATTTTTTTGTATGTCACTCGATATCTTTGAGAATTGTGAACCGATTTTGAAGATTTTTTTTACGAAAAGGTGTATACTCGAGATGGTCCTGTTGACGCCACGTCAGGATCTGACGATGGGATCCCAGGGAAATCGAGGGCAGCCATGAAACTGTATAGGTATCACTATGTGTTTTAGGTATTGTCTGAAACTATTCAAGCAATTGCTTCATTAAGTTGATGTTATTTGTAAAAAATTTTTTATTATTTTTACCGCTTATGCTGCCATATTGTAAAAAGATATTTATATATACTATACTAGCTGTGCCCGCGACTTCGTCTGCGTGGAATAGTTTTTTGGGTACCACACCTCTTTACCTTAATTTATATAAACTTTGAATGTTATGTTTATTTTTACCAAATCTGAAATGGCCTGAAAAATAAGGTTCAAGTTTCTAGCTCTTAAAATACCGATGCTTCCATACAACTTTTCATACCCCTTTTCGACCCCTCACAACCCTTATTTCGAATGAAAAAATAACCTATGTTCTTTCTCAGGGTCTAAAGATTGTATGTGCTAAATTTCATCAAAATCGGTTAAGAGGTTTAAGCGGGAAAGCGTAACAGACAGACAGAGTTACTTTCGCATTTTTAATATTAGTAGGGATTAGAGAAAAGACACTTAGATATAGTAATAGGTTAATATTTTCATAATTCTCTTTGAAGCATATTATCCCAAAAATATAAACGATATAAATAAACTATACGATGATAAACTATACCGAACATTTTTATTGCAAATTTACGCCAGGCTACGTATCTTTAGGATGGAAAATCTTCTGGGCAGGAGAAACATTTGGACATGTTTTAGGTGCTTCACTACGCACTGAAACGTTTATTTGTAGCGTTACCTATCTCGTATAAGTTTCTCGCAACCCAACTTTTGTTTCCTTCAGCAATGACACCCACACAGGAACAAATAAAGTCGAACAAATAGAGTCATTATTCTACTCTGCCACACGATTTTAAAAATGAGTGTAGTAAAACTAGCTGTGCCCGCGACTTCGTCCACGTGCTGTAGTTTCTTTGGGATCCATACCCTTTTACTGTAATTTATACACTTATTTGCAAAAAAACAGGCGGTTTGATTTCAATTCTTCTTTAAAAAAATACGGTACCTTACCGTATACATGTTACTAGCCGGTTATAAAAATACCGTGGTATTTAAAACAGTACGTTCTAAATTCAAATTTTCGTTTGATGCTCGATGCACTTTTTATCTTACATTTTTGGTGCGAAGTTCCAAAAGATGATATCGGTTTTCATATAATTTAGTAAATTTTTATGAATTTATTTCATATTCCTAATTGCCAAATCAATTATTGCTGTTTAGCTGTCTCAATAATGTTAGAGAAAGTGGTGAAAGTTACCAAAATTATTGCGCGAGAGAAGGGCTGGTCCTGGAAGAAAACCATGTACCCAACCACGGGATGATCGTTTTTTTGAGTGTCGCGCATTAAGAAATCGCAAGTGTTCGTATGTGGACCTTAAAAACAACCTCGAAGAAGTAAGAAATGTGCATATTAGTCTATTGACGGTCAGGAGGAGGCTTTTCGCGATCAATATACGCAGTCATCGCCCGGCCCGCGGCCCTAAGATACTCTGTGAGCACAGAGTTGCCAGGCCAAAGTTTGCTCGAAATTGTGAGTCATGGACTCAAGAAGACTGGAATAGGGCGAAGATCGACGTCGGCGAATGCTACGAAGACAAGGAGAACGCTTTGCAGAGGCTTGTTTTGAAGAAATCACACCTTATGGTGGGGCTCTGTTATATTTTGGGCAGGAATTAATTCAATGGATCGTACAGAGTTAGTCTTCATTGAAAAAGGCTCACTGACTGGACATCGATACATAACGGAAGTTCTAATTTCTCATGCACAACCCGCATTGGCCGCTTTAGGCGAAGACTCAATTTTTAGGGACGACGACGTTCGCGCCCACCGGTCTGGCGATGTGGAAGCGTATGTGCAAGAGGTCGGCATTCGTTGTTTGGATTGGCCAGCTCGAAGTCCCAACCTCAATCCTATTGAGCATGTCTGGGACGTTCTAAAACAACGTGTGAGATCAGTACAACCGCCTCCGCAGACCATCAGAGAGCTGAAGAATGTGATTACTGCGGAGTGGGAACGTATTCCGCAAGCAAGTATCCGGGATATCCTCGCTAGCATACCTAGACAAATTCAAGCTGTGATTTTAGCTAGGGGGGTCACATTCGATACTAAACATTTATATGCTTTTACTTTATTTAAGAAAAAACAAACAAAAATCTTTGCCAAATTTTACTTCGGGAGCATATGAACTACTAGCGAGCAAACACTACTAGTGAACTTTAGCATTAAAACCCATAAATTTTATCAAAATTTTATGATAATACTGACGAAAACGATTATTTTCTTATTAAGTCACAAAATTGTGAAAGTAAAACTACCTATAATTATCAAACAAACTAATAGTAACATTTGAAATGGTTCATTGCTTAGGTGCTCGTTTTTGTATTTATTTATGTATACAAGTCAATAGCTTAAATAATAAGTTTTAAGCTTCTAGCTCTAACAATAGCGATACTTCCATAAAACTTTTCATCCCCCTTTCGACCACTTATAACTCTTATGTCGAATGAAAAAGTAGCCTATGTCCTTTTTGGAACTATCTGTGTACCAAATTTAATTTAAATTGGTTAAGTAGTTTAGGCGTGATTGCGTAATAGACAGACAGACAGAGTTACTTTCGGATTTATAATATTAGTAAGGATGGATAGCATTATATCCACCAGAAGCTGTGTGGCTCAAATGCAACACGCAGCGGCATTCCCTCTGCGATTGCCAACACGCTCGCTCAGTGCAGCAATTATGGGCAAATTCCCCCTATCTTGAGGAAGCCTGTGTCCAGCAGTGGATGATTTACGGCTGCTGTGATGATGATGACTTATGTTTGAGCCCGATGGCGCATTCGGTGGTGTCCCTGTCTTTATCGACAAGGTTCGACACCTAGATCACACATTTACATGCTGAATATTTGTGTTTGTCTGGGGTTAAATATGTTATCATCATCATATCATCACATCAGCCGTTGGAAGTCCACTGCTGGGTATGGGCTTCCGCAGAAAAGGCCCATTCTGCCCATAATTGTCAAATATATATTCAAGCATTATATTTGCGATTTCTCTTTTGTCTGATGACCGTGACACAAATGCTTTAAGCTTCTTATCTCAGAGTTAAGTCAATGTATGCGGTGTTGTCTGAATTAATTTATGAATATAAGTCGGGTCTAAATTAAGGAAGTCGAACGACAACGTATTGCTGTACAGCTCTTAATTAACAACAATTATTATTTCACTTAATTGAATGGATTTTGATGGATGACTGACATATTCGAAAATATCTCTCAAAAGGAGACATCACTCATTCGGCGAGTTATGTTATTACCATTTGACATATATGTTAATGATCCGATGACGGTTTGTTTGTCAACTTTATTGATTTATCGGCAATTACCGTGTGTTTTGGTGAATTGAAATGGCACAAAAAGTCCCGACGTCCAATCATTTCGGACTGATTGGGGTTTTTTGCGGAGGACGTTTTTTTATTAAAATGCCATTAAAATAACAGGACTTGTAATTGTTAAGATATTATCTTTGAATTTTATTAGTATATAACTATTATACTATTATATACTAATAAAATTTAAAGACAATCCCTAGTACCCCCCCCCCCCTGTACCAGGTGTCTTAAGAGGCGACTAAGGTACCAGAACCGACGCGGATGGATAGGTATACCGATGGCGGTATACCTATCCATCCGCAAACGTACATGTTAAAGATATATCAAATGCCAAACCCTGTCGCGAAAGCTGCGCTCTTCGCTTTCTTTGATTTCCAACACGCTTGCCCAGCGCGGCAATTATGGGCAAAATTTCCCTTTTTTGGAAAGGCTTATGTCCAGCAGTGTACTTGCAATGTCTGATATGATGATGATGATATCAATACTCAATTTAAGTTCCGCAGTATTGCGGCCAACACAAAAGTGGTCGTACTCAAAATTCTCATGATGCTCCTAAAATATTACCCAACAAATTATTACACAATACTGCAGTATACTGTAATGGTACAGTCACCGCCACGCGTCACGGTCGATTACCCATACCGCGGCACATCTTTAAAAAATGGCCAAACATTTTGATGATATTTTTTTTCCCAAGTGTCCCCGACTTTAAGATCACCATGTCGCTGTCATGATTGGTTTTGCTCGTAATGTCCAACGGATGCCGCCGCCTTTGATCTCACCGCCCACCTGGCTGACGCGCAAACGAAAATCACCTATAACACAAAGTACTAGAGTACAGAATCGAATCTTAATTGATTTACGAAGGTATTTAATATCTTTATTAATGTGGCCGAGTTGAGATGATCGATGATAACTAATTATTAGAAACATTTCGTTGACCGTGCGACCCGCCTTTTCCCGCAGCGAGCGAATATAGCCTTTATCTCTTTTGTACTTCAGTCGTGGTTCCTTTGGCGATGATTGGCAGACGATAATCGACATTTATTGTGTTTGGTTATTGTTGAGTTTACCTGTAGAGTTAGGGGAGATTAGACTGGACTAAGGGGTTTGAGTTAAGCCTTGTTTTTTTATTTATTTGTTTATCTCTGAGTGAAAGGGATTCAGTTACAGGTGACGAGCTTATCTAGGCTTTGTAAGGCAATACAACAAACAATTACAAATTAAACATTGTCACAAACACTTCATACTGTGACAAAGCTGTACTCGACTGCACAATTACTGTTTTTGTTGGGTCTGAGTTAGGCATGGAGTCTCTTTGCACGATCGAATCAGAAATGAGGAGATTCTTAACAGAGCCAAAGTGGCCAAGATTGCCCGGCGGATTAGTAAGTGGAAGTGGAAGTTGGCAGGGCTTGATACGCAAAACCGATGGCCGATGGGATCGTTAGGTTCTGGAATGGAGATCGCGTTGACTCCCAAAACGGACAGATGATAATTAATGAAATATCTACTCTCGTGTTTATTATAAAAGGAATCTTAAACTTTGACTTTTGCCGAAGAACATATTATTGCTAACTTTGTTTTAAATTAGACAATTTCTTTTTTTAGCATTAGGTCATCATTCATCATTGCAGCCATTGAAAGTCCACTGCTCGACATAGGCCTCCCCAAGAAAGGGGGAATTTTGCCCATAATGCAACGCAAAGTGCAGTTTCGCGGTGGGGATGCAGCCCATTCCCACCCTTTGCATTTGAGCTACACTGTCTCGGATGAATATACTGCCATCTGTCGCTTCTGGAACCTTAGTCGCCAGTTACAACACCGTAAAGAGAGAGGTACTATTCTTCTCTGCCGGTACCTCACGGCACGAGGTATTAAAAGTATAATCTTAATAACACAGAAACCTCCCGTGTGTAATACACCACAAACCTGTTCTAGAGATATGAACTTAATACGGATTATTATGACGCTAATACTAGCTCAATGAAAGAAGCTTGTTTGCTAAAAAATAGCTCTTTATTTTATATATTAAATTTTCGCATTTCGCATTCGTCTGTTCAAGCAATTTTCGTTTTATTATATAGATTAGGGCATCAAGATTGTATGTAAGACAAGCGGCATTTGATAAGACCTCTGAAATTGAACTAGTATTAGAAATCTAGTAGACAGGCCAGCTGCGATCTTGTCCCTGATACGCGCCGGTCGGACGGCGCGCGCCATTGGCACAATAGTGGTATCTTGCTAATGGACTAGCCCCATCTCACTGTAGGGTTGCTGGTGGATATATATATTACATAACATTCTCTATGATATATAATATACACTTGCAATATCGCTACATGTACGTATGATACAAAGTCACTTCGCGCTGAAATTCTGTCCCTATGTATGCTTAGATCTTTAAAACAATGCACCAGATTTTGATGCGGTTTACATCACACCTAACAGGTAGAGACTATGGATCTCTAATTGTTACGATTTTAGCATACCTCTCTCGCTACCCTCACTTGTATTATTCCTTTCATATACGCTCGTTTATTCTTGGTACATCTTAAATATCTCTACTACCTGGTTAAGGTATATTGGCCTAGGCCGTCCTATACCAACTCTTCCATTCACTTCCGCTCTATATATTTGTGCAGTCATTCTACTTTCATCCATCCTTTCTACATATCCAAACCATTTCTACTGGTCTATATCTGTCACGCTATTACGCGTAAACTACTAAACTGATTTATATTAATTTTGGTACACAGATAGTCTAAAGCTTAACCTTGTAGAACCGGTGGAGTAAAATAGTAGCTCCCTCTGTACCGGTGTCGAAAAAGGTTTTATGGTACCAAAACTGACAGATGGCGGTATACCTATCCGAAACAGAGCGGCTTAAATACTACTGAGTGAGGATGGGTAGTAGAATCTTTATCACGAAGTATGCTCTGCGGTTACCACCACACCTGCCCAGCGCGGCAATATCTTGGGAAGATCAATGACCATTGTTGGGCTTTCTATGTATGATATGACTATAGCCTAGAGCCTTCGAAAGGATATAGGTTTCTTCTTAGTGCGCAAAGTAAAGGGTTGAAAAGTAGTATAAAAGTGTCGTCATTTCCAAAACGGGAAGTTTATTTTTTAAGCTATTGATTCGTTACAAACAATATGACATTGAACGTATATGAAAGTTATACTCTGTATGTAAAAATAGCGATAGGTAATAGCGGATGAAAGTTAAAAAAATACACCTAAAAACATGAATCGACGCAGACGAAGTCACGGGCATCGCTAATACTTTTCTATGTTATAAAAGTTAGCAAATAAGCATACGGTCCGCTTGATTGTAAACATCACAAAGATATCACTAGCGTGTCGCCAACCTAATGAAATTAATATACAATGTCACATGATCCAGTAATTTCACTGTCTCTCTCACCCTTCAAACAGGAACACAGCAATGCGAACACTGCTATTTCGCGGTAGAAATAGGTGAGAGTGAGGTACCAATGCAGGCGACCTTTGTAAAAGGTCTACTTCATATAGGTTAAACATATTTTAAAAAACGAAATAGGAATTAAATGCTAAATGACAGGTAAAACTTTATAATATGAGACAGATTGGCAACCCTGAATCGACCACCGACATCCGATAAAAATCTAAGCTTTGTAACAATTTAGTCTGTAAAGTGATAGTTGCAATTATTGTTATTTACACTGCTATTGTTTTTGATGCTTCAATTAAATAACAATAAAAAATAATGCGACGGCTGTGTGCTCGCTCTAAGTCTTTAAAGCGGACGAAGTAGAGGGATTGCGTATAGTAGATTTTACTTCGTACACATTTATATTAAGTCAAAATTTATGGTAATAATATAATGCAACTATAGAAGGGCCAGGTCAGAAGTACCAAGAATAAACGAGCGTGTATGAAAGGACTAATGCGTGTAAGGGAAGCGAGAGAGGTATGCCAAGATCCTAATAAGTAGAGATCCATAGTTTTTTGCCTACACCGTTAGGACACAGGCGTGTTGTATGTATAAAGTAAATGTTCTACTCTTCTGTCAGGTAGCGGCATAGTAGAATAGTACCTCCCTCTGATCCAGGTGTCGTAATAGGCGACTACCAGAACTCACATGTGGTGGTATCTCCATCGGAAATAGTGTAGCTCAAATACCCGGGGCGGGGATTGTGGCAGCGTCCCCGTCGCGAAAGTCCCCTGCGCTCTGTGATTGTCATCACGCTTGAACAGTGCAGCAATTATGAAAGAATACCCTATTCTTGCGTAAGCTTTTTTCCAGCAGTGGACTTCAAATGGCTGATATGATGATGACGATTGTATGATAAAATTTTTATATCGCTTACATTAACCTAACTCTGAGATTAGTCGTTTAAATCACAGGCGATATCAGACAGACAAAGGAATCACAAGAGAATCGAACCCACGAAAGCACAAGTTTGGGACTTTACCAAATGCGCCATCCAAACCGTTAGAGTGGTCTATTGCTGGACATAGTCCACCCCAAGAAAGGAGGAATTTTGCCCATAATTGCCGCGCTGGGGGAACGTGTTGGCAATCGCAGAGCGCAGCTTTCGCGACGGGGATGCTACTGCTTGTCAGCGCTCCGTGCACTTGAGTTACACAGTTTCGCATGGATATACCACCATTTATTGGTTCTGGTACCTCAATCGCCTATTTCAATAGCTGGTAAAGGGGGAGCTTCTATTCTACTCTGCTGGTACCTCATGGCTAATAATGAGTTGTGGAGTAAATGCAATATAATCCCTACAATTTCCTAGTCATCTCGTCAATGCAAAGGCACAATGAGTGAAGCGAATAAATATTTGAAAATATTTTCTCAATATTCCTCTGTACTTATACGAAACGTATACTGCGTAGAACCCAGACACTTAACACACGCCAACTGGCATTTAGTCCGCCATTTGTAAATTTTGTAATATTTTGTACAATCAAGTTCAATAAATAAATAACAAATATAAATGTTCATCAAATAAATGTGTATCCTGTACAGTGATCGATCCCCCGACCTGAAGTGTATAAGATTCTATATTACCGAATGCGCCTTTGGATCCGTCAAACTCACTTATATATAAAAATTTTGTGTCACGGTGTTTGTCAAAGATAAACTTTTAAATACTGAACAAAACCTTACATTTATTTTCTAACTGTGTACAGTTTGATCCAAACTTAAAGAAATTATATTTAATATCTGAATTTAAAGTTACAATATTTTTCATTTATTTATTTAGAATTAGAACAACCGACATCTGTTCTTGAAAAACATATATACGTTAAGACAGGACAAAGTTTTTCAAATCCTAATATAATCATTACATCAGAATCGTTATGATCTATCACAGCAATGCTTATGTAGTGATTCTTAACCGATGCCCTAAACAAAACAATAGACAATACTGTATTGTAGTCTTAAAACTAACCATTTAAGATTGACGGGCCCGATGGCCCAGACGGCAGTGATCCAATCTTGTGCTCCAAAATTTGTGGGGTTGATCTCCCTCCTGCACAAATATTTATTTGTTGAATTTTCTATTTGTTCTGTGACTGGGTGTTATTTATATGTATCTAAATATTATATTTGTGATTCCTCTGTTGTCTGATAACAGTAACACAACCAAAAACACCGTGCTAACTAATAAAAGCTACTTATTTCGAAGTCAGATCAATGTATGCGATGTCGTGTCTTTTAAAAAAAATGTCTATCGTAATTGTTCTCTAGTCTAGATGATATGGATGAATTATATTTTGGTTGAAAATACCTCCTGACCGGTATATTGGCCGTGCGGTACCGGCAGAGTAGAATACCGGTGTCGTAAGGCTACTGAGGTATTGGAACCATCCTGTTCTGCGATTGCAACTATGCTCACCCAGCGCGGCAATTATGGGCAAATTAACAATGAAGTATTTATTTATATCGATCTATTTATGTAACGTGATAGTAAGTTGCTATCTTGGGCTGTATGACTGTTGAAACCAGTCGTATAAAAAGGAGGGCCTATGGATGTTGTCACTCGCCTGATTGGTCAGTCAGTCAGGTCGTGTGAGGGTTACACAAAGGCGACGCGCTAGTGACGCGCGCAGCGATCCGTGAGCGGAGCCCCTTTGGCGTCGCCGCTAAAACTGATTCCATGTAGCATCCTTGATACGATTATCTGACTCTTTTTTGTCTGTGAGAATCATTTTATAGCTAATTGAATGTAAAAACTAAAGAGGTTTTTATTTCAATTTCAAAAAAAGTAAATGAAGTGACATTGATACAGATTTGCCGTCAGGTACCGGCAGAGTAGAATAGCAACTTCCTCTGTACCAGGTGTTGTAAGAGTCGACTAAGGTACCAGAACTGTGTAGCTTAAATATTTGGGGTGGGGATGTGCAGCAGCATCCCCGTCGCGAGAGCTGCGCTCTGCGATTGGCAACACGCTTACCTAGGGCGGCAGTTATGGGCAAAATTACCCCTTTCTTGGGGAGGCCTAAGTCCAGCAGCGAACTTCCAATGATGAATTAAATTTTCAGAATCCGATCTGAAATGGTTTCCTTGAATGGTTTCCTCCCAATACATGACCTTTGGCGCACAAGACTGGATTACTACCATCTGCGCCATCGGGCCCATCAGTACTGCCCAGTTTGAGTGTGTTTACAAGTATAGTTTGAGTAAATTAAGGTAAATTCACACATTTCATGCATTTAGTATATATTATGATCAAGTGCATGAAGTTTGTAAGTTTGTGTTTGTCAATCATATAAAAAAAGAATTAAAACATAGATAATAGGTATATACGTGTATATTTATGTGTGTTTTTATCATATTCCCTAAGGGTTCATACAAACCCTACCTGAAACAACCATTTATGTGATCAGCACTCAAGTTTTTATCCTGTATCTTGGTGTTAAATTCCAAAAAATAGAATTACTTATTTTTTCATGTTTCAGGTTAGTGTAAGATTTTATAGAATAACCCAAAGTACAATTACAAATATGCCTTCATACAAATTCAAGAATTGCGTAATTATTATAGTAGGCGTAGGCTTATTTCTGCTTGAAAGATTATATTAATGATGAAACTGCTTGGGATTGAATTGAATTACTCTAACATTAAGATAACGGTTTGTTCGCGCAAACGCCTGTATGGGTTCCAATAATACCTACTGTTAGGTGTTATTGGAATCCATATCACCATCAGCTTATCCTGCAAGTTCTTTTCTGGTGGCTCGCGTAATGAACCTGCTATAAACTTAGTTTTAAGACCAGTCTGATGCCCATCATAGACTAGTATTAAAGTATTACACTCAATGACCTATTTGTTTAAATGACTCTTATAACACTGTCAGGGTCATCGGTCATTTGTGTAAAATTATAATTAGTAAATCTATATTCAGAGTTTGTTTTTTAAGATTTGAAAGCGCCTTTGATTGGCCTATTTTAATAAAGATATATTTGACTTTCTATATATATATATATAACGAGGGCTATAAATTGCTTATCCCGTAATTAGATCAATGTTTGTGATCTTGTCCGAATTTATTTATTCAGCACGAGTTTATTGCGATGTTAAATATTCTTTGGCTGTTTGTAAAAAGACAAACAAGCTGCATTGTTGATAATGTTTGATTAAACAGAGAGCCCGTTTGACCCCCGGCGGGCCGCAAATAGCCGCGGGTAGTGTTACATTAACACCTCCGCGCTCCGGTAATCCCGGTTATTAGGGGTGCGGTCGGGAAATGATGGAAATATCGGGATAACATTTAAGAGATGCCGCTGACTTCTCAATTCGTCAAGAACATTAGGACAGAGTTTACGATTCTACTAAAGTTAGTAGTACAACGCTGTGTAGCTGTGCAGCTGTGCTGGGTTTAAAAATGCAGGTTTGAGTTTTGCCTGGGACTATAGGATCGCTATAGAGCACCATATATTTGCCGCGTGAAATTCCTTTTACGATTTTATTTATATAAATAAGAATAAAAATTTATTTATTTATCAAGTCTCACTAACAACATACATGTTAAAACTTATCCTAATTACATAGTATTTGTTATATATATACGCTAATATATATGTCACTTACAAATAAGCACAACATTCTTGATATATATATATAGTGACATTTGTAAATTTTAACATTTTATGGTAGTTTGAAAACTTAACCTAAAGTTGAACTATTGGTGACAAAATCTTGCTATTATTTCAATACGCCATTATGTTTGTGAAACACCTTCGCTAGTATTGTATTGTTTTGAAACCAACTTGATTACCAAAAAAAAGTTGTTGTGTTCCAATCTTCCACTGTGTGGTTCTAGTAAGGCCGAATAGTACTTCCCCTGTGCCAGGTGTCTTAAAAGGCGATTAACGTACTATAACCGACTGATGGCGGTATATCCATCCGAAACAGAATTGCTCTAATGCATATGGCGGGGATGGGCAGTAGCATCCCCGTCGCAAAAGCACAGCGCGACAATTATGGGCAAAATTTCCACTTTTTTATCTATCTTAGCTACCTCACGGCTAACATGATATTCCATTTGAAATGGTTATGTTTATGATAATATTGTAAAATTTATTATGTAATAAATAAAAATGCAATACACTTTATCGAAGTTGGCAACCCTAAGTAAGCCCGAAACGAAATTAAACCCCTGGGTAACCCAACGCCGCGCGAGAGCACAAATCGGCTCGGAGCCGACTGGGCCCGGATTGGCTTTCTGCATTTTAACTTTTTGAACTCAATGCTAATATTGGGCAAAGTTAAACTTAAGATAAAGGCCGGGCCAGAAGTACGAAGAATAAACGAGCGTGTATGAAAGGATTGATTCGAGTCAGAGAAGCGAGAGCGGTATGCCAAGATCGACGTAATGTAAAAGATGATGTTGTGGCAACAACAGAGAAAGGAATGTTGAAATGGTTTGATTGTAGAAAGGATGGATAAAAGTAGAAAGACTGCACAAATGTATAGAACGGAATTGAATGGAAGTTGGTATTGGACGACCTAGGCGAGCAGACTGACAGACAGAAATTTTAAAAATATATTCACACAACATCTACGTTGACCTGATGCCTTGGTAAGTCGCAGAAGCACTTGTGTTACGGACTTCAGATAGCAGAGTTATCACCAATATAATACTTAAATACATATTTTTAGTATCCAGACACAAAACAAACACAAATATTATCATATAAATATTTGTCTTACGCGGGGATCGAACCCACTACCCATGCGCATATGATTGGATCGCTACCATCCGCGCCATCGGGCTCGTCAAGAAAGGATTTTTTAAAGTACTGTATATATTTTCATATGCTGATGCATATGTGAAAAAGGTGTTATTTTGGAATTACAAACTGACACTTAGCTCTGTGGCAATGTTGCTTCGCGATGCTTGTTCTTCTATCTTTTCCCGTATTGTTTAATTAGAGAGATATATATACCGTTATCTGTTGGTTTTGGTGCCTCATTTACCTCTTATCATACCTAGTACGGAGGGAGGTATTATTGTAAACACCACATACTGGCAGTGTCGTTTCTTAAAGTGATGACCCACGTATGCTGTCAAAAAAGACTTACTCTGGCATCCAAATAAAGTTCTAATTCTGTTTCAAAAACGTCGTCATTCTTATACTTTGTACAATACATTAATATATATGCTTTCAAGTCAATACAGAAGTTAGAAGCTTGTAACTCGATGATCGGCAAGGCTAATAAAATCAAAAATATAATCCAAAGATACGTAAAAAGGCCACAAAAGAAACTATTAGTTAATTTCTTTAAAAAACATCATTCGAAGTCAGTGAGTGTACCAGGCGCCTTTTCAAGTTTGCATTCACCGACTCAACGTAAAAAGTACGAAAAATCCCACGTTTTTTACAATCTCGTCGCGAAGGAGTAGGTATATGGGCGCTTGTCTAATTTTTGCTATGTTCGTGACATGTCTGATATTGTTGCTTAAGGGATTTGTGGATAAACTCTATTGTGCGATGTATATCGCATTTCTGAGGTTTAAGGTGTCAAACAGGCCGAGCTTTCGGTAGTAGTAGCTCGCTGTGAGAACTGGGAACAGGTGGGAACGGGTTCAATGAAAAAATCGGTATTCTTATCGATAAAGAAACTATTAGCTGTATTATGCGGGCGATGCAGTATTGCATTACATGGGTTACTTGCTGCGTAGAGTGACGTGAAGTCTTAGGTTCATGTCTAAAGGGTAGGGTATATTTGTATCCTTACAACTACACTAGCATAGCGATCAAATATACTAGTCAAAACAAAATAGGGGCAACTTAATTAGTTTGACATTTGGAGAGATTTAAGTGTACTGCCGTGTGGTACTTGCCGAGTAGAATAGTACCATCCTCCGTACCAGTTGTGGTAAGAAGATTAAGATACCGAAACCAACAGATGGTGGCTTAGCCAGAAACAGCGCGTCTTTAATACTGCAAGGTGAGGATGGGCAGAAGAATCTTCGAAGCGAAGTTGCGCTTCTGCCCAGCGCGATAACTATGGGCAATAATCCCTCTATCTTGGGGAGGGCTATGTCCAACAGTGAACTTTTTATGGCTGATATGACAAAGTGTTAAACATTATGAACACTTTGAGAGTATACCACTTGCAGTTGCATATAATATGGGGGAGTTTGATTTATTTGGTAAGCACTTGATTTAGTAACCACTTGAAACTTCTTGTTGCCAGCAATTTGTTGATATGATTTAACTATGCTAGTCTACAAGCAAGCGAGGTTTGTATGCGACAAGTTCAAGTTATGGAAATACTTTATGATTTATTTTGAGCGTAGTCGCGGGCAGATTTTTGTATCTGATAAAATATTTTATCTTGTACGTGATAACATGTTTAATAGTAGGTACTTCTTCCATTATATGAAAATAAATATGCGCTCTTCAAATATCATTTATTAAGATTTAGTCTTACCTCTTTTTTATAAGTTTCAAATCATCCGCAAACAAATATAGGGGTAAAATGGGACCCAAATGTGAACCTTGACGTACCCCAGAATATAATTCCCTTAATTCAAATAATAACCACTGACGACAAAATAAAAGGATTGCCCAGTGTCGTAGGACTTAAACCAATTTTTAAAGACCTAGATAAGCCATAACCAGATAATTAATCCAAAAGCTGTTGGAAGCTGTTGGAACCCTGTTGAAAGCCTTCGAAAAATTAGTGCAGATCGTATCAATATATTGTGTAAATCAATTGAACTGACCAGGTTTTCAGTGTTAGCTATTAGGTTTATTATGGTGGACCTTCCCGACGTGAATAATGACCATGCTGATTGATGTACAGTAATTTACTGAAAGTTCTCAACGAATGGACAAACAAGAGATTCGAAGCTCTTGAAATTAAGTCTCATCCAATTTATGTTCCGGAACTATTATGGATATTTTCTAATGCTCTTGGCTTTAGGGAATGGGTAATAAATTGAATGCTTTTTTCTCGGTCTTTCTATTTTAAAGGGCCCCATTTTGTGGGCCCCATAATTTTTCTTTCATCATTCCACAAAAAAATCCTAGTGAAATGTGTACACTCAGCTTATTCATACGTTTATAGCCTGCAAAAATCAACAAAGATCCATCACTCGATCGTCACGTAATCGAGTTTACTCATCATTAATCATTGATATCGATTCCCATACACCGCCCGTAGACGATTTATTTTTTAATAATATGACAGGTAAATGCTCGGCATTTAGTGTTCGGCTCTTACTTTTTTTGCTGCCAGCACGTTCACAAACCCTTTTACACATCCTAAAATTTTCAACACCTTTATGCCGTTTGAGTTAAAGTTCAAGATTAATCGTTATCTTGTTTCGTGGCTGCAAAATTTCGCTGTTGTTTTGTACCTTTTGCGGCGGCATGACTCAATTAGAGAGGCCGCGTGTATCGGTTTTATATCTCGATCGATTCGGGCCCGATTTATTAATTAATCGATACACAAACACCGAGCCGTCATCGTGCGATAGCTTTCTTCGATACTGCAGGCGTTTTAAGACCTATTAAGACAACAATGATAAATCAAGCCAGAATATACAGATATACCTACATTAAATTAGTTGTTTTGTAATAGTCGTAGCATTACGAGCGGTGAGGAATGATTGTGGTTTGATAGGAACGAATCTAATTGTACAATATGGTGCAATGTGGACCTTAATTGCTTTGGATGATTGGTTATCGCTAGTGGTTGTGTGTGTGGTTGTTATTGTAAAATCTGTTAAAATGGCCGACGTACTACGTAAGTACTTTTTAAAAGTGACATTAGATGTTTCCTTTTTTTGTTATTATTATAATTTGTTTTTAATATTACAAAGTCATCAAACAAGCATACGGACCGCTTGATGGTAAACATGACTGCAGCCTATAGATACTCGTATCATTTCAAAGATATCACAACCGTGTCGCCAACCTTCTGAACTGAAGATACAATGTCACTCCTTACCTAACAATTTTATTGCCTTTCCAACCCTCCAAACCGGAACACAGCAATAATTATATATAATAATAAATTTTACATTGATCAAACCTGCCTACAAATCAATCAATTTCTGAGAGTTCATTGGTACATGTTCAGTTCAAAATAGACAGTAAAATTTTGTCAGATTTATCTTAGTTAATCTGTTGATTTATTGGCATTCTATAGGTTATGAAACAAATTTTATTATTTTTTTTGTTTTAAAATTGTTTAAATAATGCACGGTTCTTGTGGAATATAATTGTTTTAGTTTCTCCTTGGAATCGTGTACTTTTGGGCAGCAAAATCTTATCTTTGTTATTTTCTTACATCTAAATTACAACTACATATTACCTTAATATGTCAGCCCCTTGTTAAGGAAATCAAAAGCGAATAAGTGTATTATATACTATAATTCATGTTGTACTAAATTTCATCCAGGTTGTTTCGCTCCTCTGGAGTCCTAGAGTTATATATATCACTAGTCGTAGGGTACCGGCAGAGTAGAATAGTACTTCCCCTAAACCAGGTGTCGTAAGAGGCGACTGAGGTAGCGGAACCGACAGATGACGGTATATACATCCGAAACAGTGTAGCGTAAATATACATGGCAGGGATGGGCACCAGCATCCTCGTTGCAAAAACTAACCTCTGCAATTGCCAACATGCTTGTCCAGCGCGGCAATTATGGGCAAATCCCCCCTTTCTGGGGAGGCGGATATTTGCGCACCCCGAGATGGAAACTATATCAACACAATAACCGATATATAGTTCATTTAGGCAAAATTTCAGGCAGATAATATTATATGCACATGATCATCATATTTGCCATATAAAGGACTAATGTTGGACATAGGCCTCCCGAAGATTGGGAAATTTTGCGTATTTTGCCGCGCTGGCGTGGCGGCACTTGCAGAGCGCAGATTTGCGATGAGGATGCTGCTGTCTATCCTCGATCGCCACCTGTGGGTTCCGGTACCTCAGTCGCCTCTCACGAAAACTGGTATAGAGGGAGGTACTATTTTACTTCGTCGGTACCCCACTATGTATTATTTTCCAGACAAAAAAAGTTAATCAGTTTACTGATTTAAAAAGATGTGTATACATATGTATACACATCTTTTTAAATCAGTCGGACCATGCAGAAAAAGGGGGATAAATAAATATACATATGATGTGGTTAGTCAGAGCTGGTGTTTTGTCAACACAGACCAACAATGACTGTTTATTGTTTGTATAGATTTTACCAACAGCTTATATTAACTGTTAATTGAGATGCTACAATGGCTGTACCTTTCTTTGAGCACAAAAAAATAAAAATATTGAGGGATTTCAGACAGTCGGCCCGATTTTGGCGATTTGAAAAACCCTTTAAAATTTCGATGCTCTCAACGAAATCCGATTATCGTAAACATTTATTTTAACCCCAAGTTAATGCGGCGGAAAAGATGCCTATACAATTACTATTATCTGTAGAATCGTTAGGCACTTTATTTTTTTAACGGCAACAAAGAAACAATTTCTAAAACACGAAGAAGTGAATGCGATATCTTTTCAAATATTAATCCTTTGACAATGGCTGGCCGGTTATAGTCTATGGTTTTTTGATCGGAACACGTTGAATGCAAGACAGGGTTGCTACATAAAAAAGCAGCTAGATATATGCTGCCGATTTCTGGAATTATAAATAAAAAGTATGCTTTATACCAACCATATGGAATATCTATATAGACAGACACTATTGATAAAGCTTATATGATAATAGTTTTAAGATCTGAATTGAATAACCAAATAGACAATCTATAACATTTATTTCTGAGATATATGAATTATAAATTCTCATTGATAATCTCAAAATTAGCCCTGCAAAGTCCCATGCCGCTATATGGTGTCATAGTTAATTGGTTAAATCAGAGTAGAATTGTAACTTCCTCTGTATCAGGTGTCGTAGGAGGCGCCTTAGGTACTGGGTGGGGATGGGCATCTGCACCTCCGTCGCGAATGCTGCGCTCTGAGATTGTGAACACGCTTGCCTCCCATTCCCCCATTTTTTGGGAGGCCTATCTCCAGTAGTGGATTTACAATGGTTGTTATGACGATGATCCAGGGACCAGGGTCCAATGTATACCACATTGGACCTGGCCTTCCCGCGTGATCAATGAGCCTGCGATGGACCACCAGACCGCAGGTTAAAGAAATCTTTAACGTTCCAAGACATTTTCCCAGATATAGGTACTAGTGCAATATTTTGCACTAAATTCTGTAGAACTAGACTGAGCCTTGAGAAGAAGTGTGGTTCGTTTAACCCGTTTGTATAATGAACTCTCAAATGAGATCTCTCTTATGTTGTTATCCAAATAATGTAACTTTATTTTATTGTAAAAGTTGAATAAACCGCTTTTTAAAGCCATTAAAAATGTTAAGGTTTGAGTAATGAACGGGTAAGTGTTAGAAAATATTATCTACTTTAAAGGTTTTTAATAAGCGATGCGACCGATTGGTGCAAATGGTAGTGTGATCTTGTCTTTTGCGCCAGAGATCGTTGTTTCAATACCCACCCAGATATTTTCATATCTATAATATAAGTGCATTAAGCAACTTATCCTTACTTCCTTACTAATATTACTAATATTATAAATGTGAAAGTAACTCTGTCTGTCTGTCTGTCTGTTACGCTTTCCCGCTTAAACCTCTCAACCGATTTTAATGAAATTTGGCTCAGACAATCTTTAGACCCTAAGAAAGGACACAGTCTATCTTTAAATTCGAAATATGGGTTTGAAGGGGTCGAAAAGTTGTATGGAAGTATCGCTATTTTTAGAGCTAGAAACTTGTAACTTATTTTTCGATATAAATAAACATGACATTCAAAGTTTAGGATATAAGTAAAGGTAAAGAGGTATGGTACTCAAAAAAATTATTCCACGCGGACGAAGTCGCGGGCACAGCTAGTATTAGATAAAAATATATGTATTTAGTTATTTTTTTCAAGATTGAAGAGTATGAGGTAGACCTCATACAGAGGTCGTCTGCATTTACACCTCACTCTCACATTTTTCTACCGCTAAATAGCAGTATTCGCATTGTCGTGTTCCGGTTTGAAGAATAAGAGAGGCAGTGAATTGACTGGGTAATGTGGCATAATATCCTCAAAACACAAGGTTGGCTACCCGCTAGTGATATCCTTGTGATATTACGAACGTCTATAGGCCTGTATGCTTGTTTGTCGACCTGGACTAATAAAAATATATCATGAAAGTGCTTCATGACTGAAGTATTGGTATTACTTTGTCGGTAGCCCTGCAGAGCGGCGTGTGGGTTTAATGGCAATCCTGTGGGGATCCGGAGCTTTCAGCCCTTCCAAGCAGATTCGTTTCGCGGGCGGTGGACATAATTTGAGGCGTATATAGGACTCATTGATTCTAACTACTAATTAGTATATATCATATTGATGAATGGTTGATTTGAGATCTTTTTGGTTGATTTGAGATAATTTTTTTTACTAAAAATAACGTTTTTGTTAATTAATGGGGGTCATTTTATTATTTGCCGTCTTCAAAAAAATAAGATGATTATTTATCTTATTTTTACTCGATATCCCTGAGAATATAAAGTATATCGATTTTGATAATTATACCTCGAATAGTCAACGTTAGGATCTGATGATGGGATCCCAGAGAAATTGAGAGCAACCCTCACTCGTATTATATATAGGTATGGTATTATATTTTTGGTATTTTATAAAACTGTTTTAGTGTTTGTATATGTAACTGTTTTTAAAATCAGTCGAATTTTGAATGCTTTTTAAGTCTTCGCCTGCTTTAGAATTCGTTAAAAAGATTGGTTTTTAAATGATATACTATCGACGCCGTTAGAGTTTCTAAAGATAATTGAATATTTTATAAAAATATAGAGTTTATATTACATTTAGTTTGCAAATGTTTCACGACGGCAATGCTGGTGCCCATCACCGCCCTGTGCATTTCAACTGCGCTGTTGCGAATGGATATACCGTCATCATTTAGTTCTTGCACTTTAGTCGCCTCTTACGACACCTGGTGCAGTGCGCTATTCCGCCGGTAACTCACGGCCGATTCAGTCAATTACATTACAATTTAATATTTTACAACATTTACTTGTTTTTAATTACTAATAAATAGTCAATTAATTTACTTCATCTAATTATGCCGATGTATCAATTTTAGCGAAGTTAATATGGTTCTAGAGGATTTTGTATATGAGAAATAATACACTAACAATGTCAAATTTCACCTCCATACATTCGCGCAATTTCCTCGAAACTGAGTTCAATATTTTAGGTTTCATCATCATCATCATACCAGCCATTGGAAGTCCACTGCTGGACATAGGCCTCTCCAAGAAAGGAGGTTTTTTGACCACAATTGCCACGTTGGGTAGGGTCTTGGCAATCGCAGAGCGCAGCTATAGGGACGGGGATGCTGCTGCTCATGCCCGCCCTGTGCATTTGAGCTGCACTGTTTCGGATGGATATATCGCCATCTGTCGTTTCTGGTACTTTAGTCGCCTCTGACGTGACTCAGCGCAGTGAGAGGCACTATTCTATTCTGCCGGTACCCAACGGCATATTTTTTTACGTGTTAATATATATTACACTGCCTGACTCGATAGACGTTGTCCTGCCTTAACTTATGTTTTTCAAGACAAAAATATTGCGACTATAGATTGAGATATAAACGATCCTATCTCTCAAGATCAAACTGTACACAGTAGACAAAGTTATTATAATCGGTTCAGTCGTTTAGAAGTCTAACGGACAAACATGTGTTCAGGTTAAAGGATGAGCCGGGCATTGAAATTACTGGGTAATGTGTCATAATATCTTCAAGTTACAAAGTTGATTGCTCACCAGTAATATCCTTCTGACTTTACGAGCGTATATAGGCTGCAGTGACCTAAGCAATTGTTTTACGGAAATCAGACAACAGAGACACCAGAAACAGGACAAACGCAAATAGCATCATATTTATGTTCGTCCTGGGTGGGGATCGAACCCGCGACGCTTGGCGCACAAGGTAGGATCACCAATTAAAATTATTACATATAAATAATGATTATCAAGGCGTTATTTATTTTACAAAAACTATCTATAAAAAGCTTAATTATCCGCGTTCTAAAGCATGTCAAAGGTAGTAACAGTGCCGACTTTTCCAGTTTATCCTGCGTTTCCAAAAGGCGGGTCACCCGACACACTCATCTGAGATTGTCTGCACCGTTGCATCTTTTGCACTTATTAAACATATCTTATATCAAACAAATCTGCTTATCGGCGACTCTACCACTTCCTTAACACCACGTAATAAGGTTCAAATCAATCTCGTAAGTAATGAATCTTTAAGTTGAATTTAAAAGCAGATGTGTTACGTCTTTGTTGTATAATTTTCGCGTTCCGGTTCAGTGAGGGATTACTCCAAAGGGTTGGGTGTTATTAGATTACGAGCTCTGAGACGTGGTACAGTTTGGAGTGCTCTCAGCTCGGGTAGGGAATGTGCTGCAGATGGCTGCGGCTTTCGCACTTCGTGTGTAGGTGTTTGTTCGTGCTTGCTGGCATGTTGTATCGGATTATTTCGATCAATTCATTCCTAACTAGCGACCCGCCCCGTCTTCGCACAGGTGCAATGAGGACAAAAAATAGTTATTGTAGGTTATCCCTAAGAGCTATTATGTTTATGTACGACATCACATTAGAATCTTCTAAAATGACCAGTTTTTCTCTACTATATTATGCATGTATAATACATATACACCTTGAAATGCCATAGCCTACGCGATGCACTCACTCACTCAGTCTTCATTTAATGTAGATACACCATTTTGAGTCAGTAACCCACCATCTTGGGGTGGGTACTAGACCATTTCGGAGTATGGGCCCACCCGGCCCCCCTTTATATACGCTTATGACTGGTAACTAAAACTTATATAAACCATAATAAGTACCTTCATAAAAAGTCAGTGTTTCTTTACATGCCTCTTTATAAAATCGTCAACGACAAATGACCACGCTCGCGTTATTTCGGAGAAGCCCCGACGTATTCCCGCGTCTTGTTTATTTATTGGATTAAATCGTTTAAGAACTTAAACGTTCAATTATGCCTCTAAAAGGAATAACCTGAGATATCCGTGTTAACAGAACAATAAACATTATTTAAAACTTAATCCTAACAATACAGAATGCTGCCGTCCATTTCCGACCATAACTCTTCACGTTACGATTTAAAATCCGTTGCAAGCATAAAGGTAGGGTAAAGGGCACAATGGTCGTCATCACATTAACCCTGTCGCCGCTCATCCTTGATTTACTGCGGTAATTTATTCCGCGGCACAGTCGACACAAACATGTGTTAGATGCGACACCGTCCTTTATGATGGCTCTGAATGACGTATCATTGGTTGCATGTATGCTCTTGTTGTGATCTTTGTGTCCTTTAGATAAGTTATGTCAAGTGCTGTACCTGTATATTTTTATGAAATATAATAATTTTTATTTAAAATTAAAGGAATACAAACTGTAATAATATTTTTATTAAAAAATAGATATACATAGAATTTTATCACTGATTTGGATAACAATGAATCTAACATGGCATGTACATATACGCCTAATATTTTGCAACCAATAATCAAACTGTACAAACAAAAACTCACCATAATGACATAAAATATTAGAAGTATTAGACGAAATTTCAATGAATTCGACATTTTACTAAAAAGATTTGATTTTATTCCGGGTATAATTACTCTCACTGAATGTTGGCTTGCAAGTGACGGAACACTTCCTATACTAAAAAATTATTCCCCACTTGCTACAAAAAATCTACATAACCAAAATGATGGTGTTGTTGTTTTCCTCAACAATAAACTAGATACACATACATACGAACCAGATATATCAGATGCCAATTGTTTAGTAACTATTTTGAATAACACTGTTGCTCTTATATCTATCTATAGATCACCATCTCACACACACATAGAACCTTTCTTAAATACTTTAGAGACACTTCTGCATACTCTAAATAGATATTCCAATATAATCTTAATTGGAGAAATAAATATTAACATTAACCCTGATTCTGTCAATAAACAAGCATTAAAATATCTGAACCTATTAGCAACATTCGGTCTTACTCCCACATATTACTTACCTACGCGTATTGATAGTTGCTTGGACCACACAATAGTTAAAACATCCCACCCCTTTTACACATATGTGATACAAAGTAAAACACGGATCATTGTTTACTAGCCATAAATAAGAAACCACATAATTTTACTTGCCATAAATAAGAAACCTAAATAAATAAACCAACCCATTACAGTCTCAAACAACAACTACAGCCAAATAACATGTGATCTAAAGGAAGTAAATTTGTCATCAATCTTGGAAACTAATGATCCTGAACAGGCTATCAACAATTGAATCACTATAATAAGCAATATTATACTACAAAATACAGAATATAAAACTTATTCTAAACGCAAAACTTCTTAGAAACAAGGGATAACAAATGGTTTGTTAAGATGTGTAAAATACAAAGATAAAGTGCATTCAAAATTAAAGAAATCACTAAACAATGAAATTCTTAAAATATCTTACAATAGATACCGAAATTATCTTTCTAAAATCATAAAAAAAGCTAAAATTAGTTATGAAAAAGCATAACTTGAATTGGCTAGCTCTTCTAGTGTCAAAAAAACTTGGGAAGTCATAAAAAAACAAAACACTTTACAAAACAGCAGAACATAGTTACTCCGACCTATTGAAACTTATTAATGACCCAAAGAAATCTGTGGATGACAAACAAGTACTTCTGTAAAGTAGGAAAGATACTAGCAAATAAAATAAAAGAACAATTTCGATCACAAAATACTACTCCCTTAATAAATCTAAAACCGAAAGTTCTTTTGTATTACTGAACACTGATTGCAAAGAGGTTGAAGGAATTATAAACAGTCTCTAATCTAATTGTGCTCCCGGTTGGGATAACATTTCTAACAAAATAATAAAAGATAACGCGTTGATATTGGTCCCACCGTTTACTCATATAACCAACCTATGGAAACCTATGGAATGGAAACCTACTAACTTTAAATGCATATAAAACAAAATTTTTAACTTTTCCGATTACTAAAAAAACTCAACCACCTACAAATTCTTTGCATCTCTTCGCCCACCGGATAAATTGTAAATTTAAAAATATTTCTTCTGTTTGTCCGAAATTAGAAAATGTTTCAACATTAGATTCTTTATTAACTTTTAACCCTCACATAAATATTTTAACGCTAAGAATTCGGAAATTAACTTCAGTTTTTAGAAATGCAGGACATATTTCTACAGAAAAAAATTTAAAAACATTATACGTAACTCTATGTCAGTCTCTTCTGTTGTACTGATTACTATAAAACGAATATGTTACCGCTAGAAAGGGCACAGAAATTTGTGCTCAAAGTTATGTACAATAAACTAACTCATAGTGGACGAAGGTATGTGGATTTCCGAAATTTACATCAGCCATGTCTTACACGGTTCGCACAGCGATTTTCAAATTTTGCAGGACCATTTATTTATAATAAAATTAACAATGAAATAGATATTTATGACATGAATAAACACACATGCAACACCACAGCAAGGGAATGAATGGCTCTGGACATTGGATTACAACAAGACAGAGGCGTTACTAACAATATCATGCTAGACTGGACTATATTTTATGTTACTATTATTGTTTATGTATATTGTATATAGACAGTATACCTTCATATTTTATGTATTTATGTAATATATGCGTAAATAACATGTTGTATTAATAAACCTTGTATTATATTAGACCATATACACACACATTCACACCTACTTGCACACTACAGAGCATAGGTGCCTATAAGAACAGGCTAGACCTGGTTTAGGTTTTTAAGTATCAAGGTGTATTTTAGTATAAGTTTCCTTTTATTGTTAAATAAATTTATTATTATTTCTGAGAAATATCTATTACAACCTTTTCCATACTATGACCATATATTCAAATGTTTTCTATCATTTATGTCCGCTGGTTACAAAGAAACTATGTTTGTACTGCTTGCAAATGTGGCGAGAGCTCCAGTTGTAAGGTGAGGTAACGGCAGATTATTATAGTACTTTTCTCTGTATCAGGTACAGATGAAAGCAGCGACTTAGGTACCGGAACCGACATATCGCGGTATATCCACCAGAAAAAAGTAGTTTAAATGTAACAGGGCGGGGATGAGTAGTAGCATTCTAGCTGCAAAGCTGCACTCTGTGATTGTCACCGTGCGAGACCAGGCAGCGTGGCAATTTAAGCCCGATTTCTCGGGGAGTACCTATGGGAGAAAGGCTATGTCCAGCTGTGGACTCAATGGGTGATAATGATGAAAAAGGTTTGGGTAGTACTTATCAACTTCGGTTATAATATCCAGTTCACCTGTACACCAATCTAGCGGTCTAAAAAACACAGTTGTTTTTCTATCTATTATCTTAAAATATATCGTTTGAATTCAGCATTCCTCAACAAAGTCCTTCGGCTCGTTTTAACTCAACCTATCAAATTTCGAGATAAATATTGAAAGCATTGTCTAAAACATCAAGCAAAGCATCCAAACAAATTTTTATGCCAACACAAAGCTTATCTTGGCATGAGGACGTGTGGGAGGGAGCGGCGCGGGCGCAGCAAAGCCTCGATTGAGACATCCGACACGCCATCAAACGGGCCGCTTTTCTATAGCCCTTAGTCCAGGCATTGGAGTTTTTACCCTATTTATATCAATAAAATTCTTAATCATATTCTTTATTATAAGGAGTACACGATTCATTTTTGATTGTGCCCGTGACATAGTATTCGTGTTTGATCGAAAATGTATGTTGGTAAAACGTTATCCATTTAACCCTTGAGTATTGTATGAAATTTGTCAGATGCGTGGTGTCGGTGGTTTTTTTGGTGCGGACGAAGCCGGGACCAGTGCTAATGTGTCGAAAGGTACAATACCATGTGTAATTGGTATTGTTGTGACTTTTTCTATGTGATCTTTTTTATCTTATGTGTGATTAGAACAGATGAGAACGAATGCGTTGCGTGTTTTGACGCTGCGCGATACAAAGGACGACTTTTTATCGATTGAAAGATTAAGTTCGCTGCGTGGAATAACTTCGGAGTGGTGTTTGTTTTCCAACCGAGCTGTTAGTTGTGGTGTGCCACAGATGTTCAATAAAAGGTAATTACATCGAATCTGCATTGTTAATCACAATTGGTCAGGTTTTATTATTTGACTAGATCGACAAACAAGCACACCGCCGAGATAATCAACTTCACGGCAGCCCATCATCATATCAGCTATTGGGAGTCCACTGTTGGACATAGACTTCCTCAAGAAAGAGGGAATTCTGCCCATAATTGCCGTGCTGAGCTATCGTGCTTACAATAGTAGAGCGCAGCTTTAAAGACGGGGATGCTGCTGCTCATTCCCGCCATATGCATTTGAGCTACATTTTTTCAGATGGATATACCCGTCATTTATCAGTTTTGGTACCTCAGTCGTCTCTTAGGACACCTGGTAAAGGGGGAGGTAATAGTCTACTCTGTCGGTACCTCACGGCCACGGACGGCGGCCAACAGATATGTCAAAAAAACCTAGTAATTCTACTGCCTCTCTCACCCTACAAACAGGAATACAGTAATGCGAACACTGTTTGGCGGTAGAAATAGGTGAGAGTGAGGTACCAATGCAAGCGAAATATCTATAAGGACTATCTAGTAAATACATATTAGATGATTCATGACAAAATTCAAAATTTGGCAACTGAACCACGTAACTTTGATGGGCTCTGATACTAGGCTGAGATATCCACAATGAGAACGTATAAATTGCATCTTAGATTGTATAATGTTTGTATAAATATTGACGGGATAGACGGCGCATGATGAGTTATGACACAACGTTTGAATGACGCACATAACATTAATTGGCTCTTGGTTTTGGTGTTTATATCTACTGTTGGTCAAGTCCTCCCAGAAAATGTGGGAACGTTACCTATAATATCCCCGTTAGGCGAGCGTTGAGGCAATCGTGGAGCGTCGCGTCGCGGCAGGAATGCTGCTACCCATTCGATCCCTGTGCATTTGAATTATATTGTTTTAGATAGATATATCTGGTACAAAAGATCCACCTGGTTGCACCAATAATGAAAAACGCAGAAAAGGCGAGCTTGAAACAATAATTAACGTTGAATTTTTAGTTTGACCACCGGGCGACCACGACACCCGTATAATATATGTATTATATCATAAGACATCAGTTCGTGGTCAGTGCGCGGGCGCAGTAATTCGACGAGCGCGTGCGTCGGTCGCGACCCGCGCCCGCGCCCTCCCTTTGCCCTTATTGCCCTTTTAACCGCAGTGTAGCATTATTAAGTATGAAACAAGAGTCTCCAACTACACACCGAGATGCATCGAAAAATATAAAGAACTAGCGGTGCTCCGCGGTAGAAATTGTAAACTAACTTTGAAACCCCTTTACCCCCTTAAGGGATGATTTTTATAAAAATATTTTACACGTGTTTCATAACTTTTAATGAAGAACCTATATTATGTACGTAATTTCATTCGAATAACTTTAAAACTAGCAAACTTCACACTAAATTAGGTTCCCCGTTTTACCCCCATAGGGGATGAATTTACTAATATCCTTTTTTCCTTCCCTTATATTTGGGCCCTGCGTTGATATGTTAGTGAGTCAACTGGGAGTAGACCTCGTACAATGGTCGTCTGAATTGGTATCTCGCTTTCACCTATTTCTACCGCCAAATAGCAGTGTTCGCTTTGCTGTGTTCGGGTTTGAAAAGTGAGAGAGGCAGTGAAATGTATTGAAGTAGTAGTATTGAAATGCATAGTATTTTGAGTTCAAAGTGTTGGCGACACGCCAGTGATATCCTTGTGACATTACGTCATGATGACACCAGCGTCTTATAGGCTGCAGTCACGTTTACCAACAAGCGGACCGTATGCTAATTTGCTGACTACATACATGAAAAAAATGACAGTCATTTTCTCCTTTAATCTATATAGAGACTGATAACTTAATCAAGTTAACTTTTTTGTTTAAAAATAAAAGTCCTTGAAGAATATACTATATTATCTGTGGATGCTTGCGACGACACCATTACAATGCGACTAACAACATTATGCCGTGATGTGCCGTTGGGGTAGAATAGTACCTCCTCCTGTACTTGGTATCGTACCTAAAAGGAGGCTGACACACCAAGTTACCATTGCCTCCAACCAGTGCGGCAATTATGGGCAAAAATATAAGGTATATGTCAATCAGTGCACTTTATATGGCTATTGTATCTGCCAGTTAGCATAAAATTTCTTATATATGTATATATATTTGTGTATTTCGAAATTTATGGTGTATTTCGAAATGTTAAATTAGTCTTTGAATGTTTACAAAAATAAATTCTTGATATAAATTTATGTAAATTCACTCTTTTCGTTTAATTTGACCGGTCTGTAAGTGTTAAACTGGACGAGTCGTACTTCCCCGTCGTGTACTGCGCGCAGGCCGGCGGTCGGCCGTCTCGCCGTGTCGTCAATAGATGTTGATTGCTTTACCAATTGACTACGCTTGTTTGGATTTAGGAATTTTAACACATAAACACTCGCTACTGATAAGTCGAGATAGCTTGGAGTATCATCAATATAAAACATCAGTATCACGCTTGTATTTTTCCGGTGAACCATATCCTATATGGTGGTATGCGACATTATGTGGTAATTTACTTCAGTGATTATAATATTTTCTACATTCACGCAATTTTAATTTTAATGGAAAAATGGCTTTAGAACACTATCTGGTTAACATTTATTTCTTCGATATAATTGCTTATAGCATATTATATATTTATATATTTATAGCATATAAGCAATTATTTTTCAGAGCGACAAGATATTGCAAATTACACAACAATAAAATATAATTGTAAAGATTAAATAAACCGCGGACTGAAGTATCTCTTCCTGTACCAGGTGTGTCGAAAATGTTACCTAGGGCCTAGGGTATATCCAGCATATATATGATGATGATGTACTCCGATTAAGGTGATAGGGTGCCTTTATTTTTGTCCCTCAGCCCCACTAATCTGCTTAGTTAATCCTTCTCAGTTTTTAGACGCGTCCAGTAATGGCAGTCTGATTTATAATAGTGTGATTTTACATGGGACGTTGCCTGCGCTACCTGCTTTTTTCAATACAAAATAGACTTGTAGTAAGGCTTGATTGAAGAAGAAATAGTACATATTGATTTGATTTCTTTATTTTAATCAAAAGAGTGGTATTAACCGCTACATACCGATGTCTTGAATAAAAGTTCGTGTGTATTTTTAAGTATTTTTTTTATTATTAGACTAGGTCGATTAACAAACATACAGCACGCGTGATAGTAAACGTCTCTGAAGTCTGTAGACGTTTGTTATATCACAAGGATATCACTAATGCGTTGCCAACCTTGTGACTTGAAAATATTATGCCACATTACCCAGTAAAATCACTGTCTCTCTAACCTTTCAGACCGGAACACTGCTATAGTGAAAATGAGATACCAGTACAGACGACCTTTTGTATGAGGTCTACCTTATGTATAAAAAGTTGTTAGGTTGGTAAATAGGTACTTTTACTCGTGCTTGTTTACAAGCAAAAATCATACAATAGGTTAGGAATCAAAACATTTTATTTTCATAGGTATACATATTTGTCAATGAAATGAAATCTCACGATAAAAGGTTTGGAGTACTGCACAAGTGTATATACTCGTACATTATGCTGAACAATCTTTCTCCCGTGACTCCGTCTGTGTTCCCACTGAAAACTCCACAAATGGCGTGCATAAAAATTGTGTCGATTATTCCTGAGTTTTTGAGTGTTAAAAAACCAAATTTTTTAACACTCAAAAACTGCACTTTCAGTAATCGTGCGTTCTCCCAGAATAAAGAGTAGCCTATATCACCTCTTACGCCTAAGCTATAAAAACTCTACCTACTCTATCTACGGTACTCTAGACTTGCCTCACAGACCAAAGTTTAGGTGATATTGTATTTGTAGTTTTATTCTCCAGTTTCTCCGCATCAAACTATCGCAATGCAAACATTAATTGTAACATCTCTTTTATTTGTTTATATCTCGCAATGGTCCGCCATCTTTCTTGTTGAATCAAACAATAACACTAGTACAATTTTCTTGCAAGGTAAACACTGCTCGTTGAGCCAATTTCCTCAGTGATGTAACTCAATTGCGACGTACAGCGTGGGGCACACATACAATACACCGCCTCCTCCACCGTGCCCCCCAACACCCCGCGGGCTCCTTCGCCCCCGCTCGACACGGAACACAATTGTTGTCACATTCCTTAATATATTCCGTCTCAGCTTCTCAAAGTTTACTTTGACGGGCCCGATGGCGCAGATGGTAGTGATCCTGTCTTGTGCACCAGGGGTCGTGGGTTCGATTCCCACCCAGAGCAAATATTTATATGATGATATTAGTGTTTGCTCTGTGTATGGGTGTAAAAATATATGTATTTAAGTAGTATATTTGTGATTCCTCTGTTGTCTGGCATTCGTAACACAAGTGCTTTAAGCGACTTACCACGGAGTCAGGTCAATGTATGAGATGTTGTGGGAATTTATTATTATTATTATTATTATAAAAAGTCTACTTTGTACACTTAAAAATGAGCGGGTCGTGAGGTAGCGGCAGAGTTGAATAGTACCTCCTTTTGTACTAGATGTCGTAATAGGCGACTAAGGTAACAGAGCCGTTGGATGAAAGTATATTTATTCCGGAACAGAGTAGCTCAAGCAGGTCGGGGATGGGCAGCAACGTCCCCTTCGCGAAAGTTGCGCTCTGCGTTTGCCAACCAACACACTTGCCCAGCGCGGTAATAATGGGGTAAAATTTCTCCTTCCTTGGGGAGGCCTTTATAGAACGATGTAACGATTTTAAGTACTATTCGGTAACTCTGTGAAAACACTGTAGAGTGTAGTTTTTTTACCTCATTGTAATCAATACCTGTTAATACTTGGGAGATATGAAGTGAAGATGTAATATAATCTGATACTTTTTAAATCTACCGATAAAAAAAGAAGAGAGAAATCAGAACAAAGAGATACAGCCGGATCAGTAAAAAATTGAGCGTGTAGTTGTTTCTAAGGACTAAAAAACAGTGTATTAACATATGAAGTAGTAACAGATGGCGGTATATCCATTTGAAGCAGCATTTTCGCCGCGAAGGTATTAATCTAAATGTATCACCAGGCGTGATATTATGGGTGAACAGTGGGCTACTAATCAAATAACACCTTTAAATTTTGTACAGTCAATCCGGTTAACATTGAACTATCCGGGTTATTTTTATCTGTCCTTTTTATAGTAGAATAAACATATTTATCTTGAAAATATCGTGAAAACAGTCAAATTCACCGTGAAAACAATTCTTGCAGTCGATTAAAACCTTAATCTCGGCTGAATTCGTTTTTTAGTCTACGAAAAAGGATGATTCAAAGTTTCCCTAATACTTCAAATGATACCCGAATTCACTGTATTTTATAAGCTTTTAATAATTTAATGCATCACCTAGATCAGCTGAAGTTTGAGCGCCTCGGTAGAGACTAGAGCGAAGGAAGTGGTACAGGATTGCCCGCCAACAATTGTACCTCAAGTGAACACATCCTCATAAACCGCTCCAAGACGCAGCGCGGGCGCACGCAGCTCGCTCGCCGCTTGACGTGTATCCTACTATCATCGACTATTAACCGTTCGACACTTCGCCACATTCTATTTTATTAGTCATGTAGAAGAGTTCCACTGTTTCATATAATTATGTCTATATACGAACAGATATTCTGTAATTTATAGGTACATAGCCATACATAGCCGTACATAAATCCGTAAGAAAATTGATTAACATTGTGGACGTTACATACTTAGTTAAAAGTGGTTTCGCATGTTTATAATTCAGACTATGATGACCGCATTCCTAAAAAGTTAACACAATTAGTTCATATAATCGATATTTTGACGTTAAAAGTGGATTTGACTAACGTTCTTAATTAGAAAAATTAAGATTGTTTTTAAATAATGCATCAGTCAACACTATTTAGCCTGATTTTGCAGTCAAAAGTGGTTTTGGTCGGTTATAAGTTTTGATTGTAACACATGCAACATCATACACATTGTAATGTTTGCTTTTAATAATGTAAGTAACTTACATGTTCAATTTTTAATTATCTGTTGGCGATCACTAATTAATCTGATATTAAAATCCATCACACCAGCCTAGGATATCCACTGCTGGTCATAGGCCATAGGGAGTCTGACCACCATGTGAATACAGGTGTGCGTTTACAAGTGTGTGGTCTTCGTTCCATAGTTATGGCATAGGCCAGTTTGACACTTCAGTTTCGGTGCGCTTTGACGATAACTTTGGTTTAATTACATATCTCCTCAATCCTGATTCGATCCCACTAATAGACTCCGAGCATTGCCTTCTATTAAACATTTCAGATATATATTATATTCAATAAATATTATTTTGTTTTCTTTAATATATTTTTTTATTTTTTTGGCAAACCAGTAGTTAAGTTAGCAAAGCAAAGTAATTATTTAAATTCACGGTGTAACAGTGAATTCATATAAGTTTAATTGATGGATTTGGCGCTTATTTCTATAGTAAGGGGAGGAAAATAATTTCGAAAAAAGGCCTCGTTATTTATGGTGTTACCAGGTTTTAAATTAACTTTGTGTCTGACAAACATTTTCGATTATTTTCAGCTTTTTATCCACGTTTCAATGTCAGCAGAAGTTGTAATATTTATTAGGGTCGCTTTCGCGTTTTTTCTCGCAGATAACATTTATTTAAAGCACAAAATGTGATGCGGTAAAATTATAGAGAAATAATGTATAATGTAGTAATAGAGAAGGCGTTAATATACTTATTTCTCAAAAATATTTGATTAATTAACAACCACTAATACAGCAATACTTCGTAAATAACTATACAACACATGTGTGCTACCGATTCTCACATATCTATGCCAAACTTGGACACTTAATAAAACACAAAATGCATCAGGCAGAATAAGAAATAAACCAATAAAGAAAAGTACGAAAATAGAATATGGGACAACAATAATAAGAAAACTTAAGTAAAAACTTTTTTTTTCATTTCACAAGATTCAACAGCAATTCTAAACTGAAGAAAAACATATATAGTAGTATATATAGGTTGGGGATCCCCGATAGGGGGAAATTTTGCCCATAATTGCTGCGCTGGGAAGCGTTTCGGTAGAGAGCGCAGCTTTCGCGATAGGAATATTGCTGCGCATCCCCGCCTTTTACATTTGAGTTATACTTTTTGGATGGGTATACCGCCACCTGTGGGTTTGGTCCAAAAAAAAGGCTAATATGAGATTACAAATTCGTAAATATATTTCGGACATCGCGGTGTCGAATATTCTCAATAGACAGAGGCGCCGCCCTGGTGACATTGAATAGAACTAACGATTGACAGATCAAGCAAGAATTATGTAAGATAGTTTATAAATTAAATTCCTAATTGCACAGGACACATCACAATCGAGAGAAAGTGGTTTGCTATTTATATTTTTGCACATTTCCGATTTCAATTAAAAAAAAAGAAGCAATACCTGCCCGATAGTTTCCTCTTTGTTTTTAAATGATTGTTTTTTTTTATATTGGTCTACCGCGATACAAATTCTATAAAACAAAGATGACTTATTGTTTTGAGCTATTGATACATGCAGATAGATTTATGTGTCTGGGTGTTATTTGTATGTAGAGTAGCATAAAACCACCCTTTGTACCAGGTGTGACAGACGGACGACAGATGGCGGTATATTCATCCGGAACAGTGTAGCTCAAACTAGTCGGAGATGGGCAGCAGCGTCCTGTCCGCGAAAGCTGCGCTCTGCGATTGCCGACACGCTTGCCAAGCGCAGCAAATATGGGCAAAGCTCCCCATTTCTCGGGGAGTCCTATGTTCAGCAATGGACTTTCAGTCGGTGATATGATGATGATGATGAAGTATCCTATTTATCTGATATCCCTAACACATGTGCTTTAAGCTTATTTCACAATCAGGTCAATGTTTAAGATGTCGTCATATGAGAAATAATAGTCGTTATGTTTTTCATTTCTAATTTCCTTAATTGTGGGAACGCGAAATAATAATTAGCAGACATTCCATCATTAGGCTAATAACCATAATTATACTAAGGTGTAACTAGATTTGTTTGTATAAACTAACTGAATAATAAAAAAAATATGTATTTATGTTTTATATCTTACGGCTTCACAGGTGAATAAATTAATAGTATAGTGATGGCTTGAACCCTAAGAAAGATCATAAACTATGGCAAGATAGATCCCATAGGACTTGATTAATGCGAAGTGCCGAGATGCGGGCGGATAACAATTATTAGTATTACTCAACAGGATTTGCTAATACTTTATAAAGAATATCAGGGATTATACGAAATAAGGGAGGATGACGGACCTGGTCGCGCCTCCGAGTCTTACCTAGTTTGTTTCCCAGCCAGGATAACTATTTGTATGTGTAAAATATGTAATTAAGTAAATTTATATTTTTATGGCCTTTATGGATAGGTACCGGCAGAGTAGAATAGTACCTCCCCTTGTACCAGGTGTTGTAAGTGGCGACTAAGGTCTCAGAACCGACAGATATTAATCCGAAACAATGCAGCTATAATACACAAATTTCTCCATTCTTGGGGAGGCCAATGTCCAGCAATGGGCATGCAATAGCTGATATGATAGATATTATTTATCGCCTATGCGTTGTATAAACATCATTGTTAAGTTTTATTTATATGCTGTCCAGCATTGCAGGATCTATGCCAGTTATAGTATACACGTAGACTGTGCCCCTTATTTTCGCTCTTGCTTGGAATGCTGCTGCCCATCCCTACCCTATACATAGCATTTGAGCTGCGCTGTTTACCACTGTTCATAGGCTCCGGTACCTGAAACAGGGGTACAGGGGTACTATTCTACTCTGCCTGTGACCGAAACGGAGAAATACCTACATATGATTTATAAAGAGAAGAGATGTAGGAAACGGTCCGTGCAATATATTCATAGAAACTCCTAAAATTCACTGCACCAGGTGACGTAAGAGGCGACTAAGGTACCAGAACTGACTAATGGCGGTGCATTCATCGGAAACAGTGCAGCTCAAATGCACAGCGTGGGGGTAGGCATCAGCATCCCCGTCGCGATACCTGCGCTCTGAGGTATCTAACACGCTTGCCCAGCGCGGCAATTATGGCAAAAACCTCCATTCTTGGAGAAGCTTAGATGTCTAGCCGTGGACTTCCAATTGCTGGTGTGATAATGATGATAAATTCTGAAAATAATTACAGTGCGTTGTAATTATGTTACAATGAACATGCAGCAGACATTAAACCAGGTATTATTTAAATGGGCCAAGTCGTTAGCCGCGGAATCTTGTGAGCGTGTTAGTCAACAAAGTTAATTGCGTATAAATCGATATTTCTATGAAACAAATCGTTTGTTTTGATTAGAACTGGCCAACCGTGCAACCGGTCACGTACGCGCGACGATCAATTGGTAATTAACGATTCATTAGTGTTTGATGACTTCGAAAGCTCAGGTGGAATTTGAATGGAATTTCTAAAATTTTTTCCTTGTTTTATGCATAGTTACTTTTTTTTATTAGGCCAGGTACAGTCCGCGTCCCTGCAGCCTATACGCTCGTAATATCACAAAGACATTAGTACCACGTTGCCAACATTGCAACTTGAGGATATTATGCCACATTACCCAATAAATTCACTGCCTCTTTCACCCTTCAGACCGGAACAGCAATGCAAACACTGCTATTTTGCGGTAGAAATAGGTGAGAATGAGGTACCAATGCAGACGACATTGCTCACAGATCTTTACTTAGATTCCAAGAAAACATCAATCATTGTACATTTTATTTTTTCACTACATCTTAAATATTGCACTGACTCCGAAGTTACTCGTTTTACAAATATAATCATGAACCAGCCATTGGAAGTCCACTGCTGGACATAAGCTCCCACACGAAAGGTAATTGCCACGATAGGCAATCGTGTTGGCAATCACAGAGCGCAGCTATCGCGACAGGGGTACTGGTGGCCATCCATGCCCTGTGCATTTGAGATACACTATTCTGGTATCGTAGTCACCTTTTACGACACTACATCACGGCTTGTACATGAATTAAATAATTTAAATCAGTTGAATGAATCAACTCGTCTCCTGGATAATGGGTGTTCTCATTAACGGCGCCCGAGCGACGCCGCCACCGTCCCCCGATCTGGTACTCATTATAAATCGATTTCCAACACAAACATTTGCAAACTTTGAAATGTCCTAATTGTTGTGATTGCATAATTTTAAATTGCATAAAATATTATTATATCTCATTAGGAAAGTCGTTCCTGGTGCTGTTATTTAATTGAGGTTCTAATGAGAGTGTGAGTTCTGTTGAGGAACACTGCTTCATAATTCTACCTGCTGGAAATAGTCTCTCCCGATGGTAGGAAAATTATGACGTTTTTCCCGTAATTGCCACGTTGAGCTAGCGAGATATGTCGTTTCCGATACGCCAGTCGCTCCAATTGACCAAAATGACCAAATGTATTAAATAACCAAAATCGACCAATCTATTTTGCCGGTACCTCACGGCTTCAAAACTAAATGTGATGATTTTTTGAAAAATCTAAATTCCATGTCGTAGATCGCAGCTTTCGCGACATTATGCATTTGAGCAGTGTGTGTGAGGTATCGGCAAAGTAGAATAGTACCTACTTCCCACTGCACCAAGTGTCGTAAGAGGCGACTAAGGTACCAGAACCGACAGATGGTGGTATATCCGTCCGAAACGGTGCAATTCAAATGCACAGGGCAGGGATGGGCAGCAGCATCCTTGTCGTGAAAGTTGCGATTGCCAACACGCCCAGCGCACCAATTATGGGCATAAAACCTCCTTTTTTGGAAAGGCATATGTCTAGCAGTGGACTTCTAATGACTTGTATGATGAAACTAAAAAAATAAAATAATTTAAAAAATACTAGAAGTATTCTTAAAATATTGCGGGTTGCTAGGTTTATAAAATTATAGCACAACGCACCCCCCGCTTTGTTTAGAATATTACTAGTATTATTTGTTCACGAGGTACTATTTTCACTTTGTTTAAAAAAAATACTTTTTAGTTGGATGTATTTTAAAAGCGACTTTTTTAGTTTTGTTAAACTATATTTTATTTTTCACTATTTAATTTGACTTATTGTTAAATAATAATAACTAAATGAGTACTTAATCTGTTTTTTAGGTACGCATGCGCAGGCTGCACTCTCACTTGCTCTCACACAGAGGAATTCCATTCATCCCGATGATTTTGATCAGGATAATAAGATAATCTTATATTAATATTGTATTGGCACCGATTCTTGATATGTGTACTAAGTTTAAATTAAATCTGTCCGCCTAAAGTGGGTCAAAATCAACTTCGAATGAGTCGGTTACAAACATGCGTAACATACATACAACTGAAGCTAATATAAAGCGTATAAAAAATAAGGAGCTATGGTCGAATTTCGACCCTCGGGTATACAGACTACCAGTGTATACAACTCCATATATATAGAAGTATATAGCTGTAGAATTACGAGGTAATTAATAATAATAAAATTGAATTAGGTATATCGTCGTATCATCTGGTTGGTCTCGCGATTGTCTTTATAGTACTATGACCTTTTTTCCTTGTTCACCGCGTTAGAGAAATAAAAAGGGTTTATTCGAATAACAGACAGGTATCCCTAGAGGACGATCGTTCACCGCGCGTGGTGGGCCGGCGTATTCGACGCGCCTGTCCCGGGTTCGACACCCAGTGATAAATTATTAACAGATTGCCCATTTGAGACCTCTATACTGAATAAATTTAAGACATATTTTTTTAGACAGATCTTATACAAAGTTCGTCCGCATTGATCATTCGCCTATTTCTAAAGATAAGCAGCAGTGTTATTTTTTATTATTATAAGAGTAGGACCGCGTGATAGTAAGCGTCTCTGCAGCCTATAAATGCTCGTAATATCACAAGGGTATCACTAGCGAGTTGCCAACTGTAACTTGCAGATGTTATGACACATTACCAATTATTTATAATGCCTCTTTCACCCTTCAAAGCTGAACACAGCAATTTGAATGCTGCTAATTGTCGACTGAAATAGGTAAAAGTTGTGTACCAATGCAGACGACCTTTGTATGAACTCAAAGTATTTGGTAGAACTCTACCACATGTCAGTGTTGGCATTGCTGTGTTCCGGTTTGTAGGGTGATAGAGGCAGAGAAATTACTAGGCATATTTCTTATAGATATCTT
>JACJUM010002543.1:18162711-18350552 GCA_020976665.1 Heortia vitessoides
TTCTTATAGATATCTTCAAGTCCTAAGGTTGGAGACGCTTTAGTGACATACCTTCTCGTGATATTACGAGCGTCTGTAGGCAGCAAAGCGATTGATAACTATCACCCTATTTTGTGTTTGTTTGTCGACCAGGATATATAAAAAAGACAACTTGCCAAATCATATAAAAATCGGAAGCTAATACGGAAGTACTTCCGTAATATGTTTTTCTTAAATCATTTTACTAAAACAAAAAAGGGCTCTAGAGAGGCATGGCCGTACAAGCGCCTCGTCTTCGCAGATATGAACCCTAAAATGTTAATGAGAGAGTTCTCTGTTATATGAACCGATTGTAATAACGAGCAGTCCCGACAGAGTAAAATAGTACCTACCTCCCTCTGTACCAGGTGTTGTAAGAAGCGACTGAGGTATTAGAACCGGCAGATGGCGGTATTCCGAAACAATGCATCTCAAATCCAAAGGGTTGGGGTCGTTAGAAGCATTCCCGTCGCGTAAGTTGCCCTCTGCGATTGGCAACTCGCTTGCCCAGCGCGGCAATTAATCTTATATATAAAGGCAAAATTCCACCTTTTTCTGGAAGGCTTATGTCCAGCAGTGGGTGGCTGATTTAATGATGACGATGAAACAACTTAAAGCTACGGGAATTTATCGCTTTTCTATTGACTCACGAATTTAAATCTTTTCTTTCCTCATACTGCAAGAGTAAGACTTAATTCTGAAATCTTATATTTGGTCCGTGCATATGTGGTTATATTCTCTTTGATATTTGTTGATAATATCTTGTCAGTATTGAAAAAGGCAAACCACGACGTTGATTATATAAATACAATGTAAGGCCGTGTTTAATTTGATTGTGTGTAATGAACCAGTAAGCGTATGATATAAGCAAAATTTATGACTAAATACATACTTACCTCACGCCTGTGTCCCATCGGGGTAGGCAGAGACTATGGATTTCCACTTATTACGATCTTGGCATACCTCTCTTGTTTCCCTTACTCGTATTAGTCTTTTCATACATACTTGTTCATTATTGGTACTTCTGCCCAGGCCCTGCTTTGATACCTCTACTACCTGCTTAAGATATATTCGTCTAGGTCGTCCTATACCAACTCTTTCATTCACTTCCACTTATTTGTGCATTCTACTTTCATCCATTATTTTTATATGTCCAAACCATCTCAACATTCCTTTCTTTATTTATGTCACAACGTCATCTTTTACACCACATTAATCTCTCATTACACTATTCTTTTATCTATATCTTAAACTCACACCATACATACTTAGAAGTGCTTTCATTTCAACAGTATTTATTCTACTCGCATGCTTCTTCTGCCATACCCAACATAACTAAATAAAAGACTGATAGCTCCGATCTCCTCTGACTCCAGTACATGCTTAAGCACTGTGTCACGGATACCAACACACCAATTACAAATATAATAAACCCATATTTAAACTCCAGATACAGAACAAACACAAACCGTGTCTAGCGCACAAGATGGGGCCTTAAAAAGGCTACACAGGTGCAATGGTGTTTTTATCCGGTAGACACGTATAACAGGCAATAAAGAAGTTTGTGGCAATAATTCAGAGCGGAGGCGGAAGAGGTTCCCCGAAGCCGCGACGGGTTTCCACTGACAGAGCCTGGGTTGTCTGTTTGTTTGTGTGATTGTGTTGGAACGACAACTCACAGCTGTTTCTAGTGTATGGTATAAGGCAGAGGCAAACGCGGTTTTGTTTGACTACCCTTTTATACTACGCGTTGATAAATTCGATATATATTGTTGTAGTTAAAGATATTCTTAGTATTTTTAATATTCCTACATCATCTCATACATAGACCTGAGTCCAAGGTAAGTCGCTTAAAGCTGTTGTGTTACGGTAAAAATACAAATTTCACCATATAAATATTTGCCCTGGGTGGGTATCGAACCCAAGACTATTAATAGGATCACTATCATTGTATATATGTGATTCCTCTGTTGTCTGATATCCGTAAAACATGTGTTTTTAGGTATGGAGTGCTTTGGGAATTATTTATTAATTATTAAGATTAATTGCATACAAATATTAGGTAATTATTTTTTTCTACACAAATTTTCCAACCTGGCAAACACCAACACCTGGTACAGAGGAGGTCCTATTCAACTAGAATAATTACGAAAAAGGAGAATTGCACCTCCACCCGAGCCAGGTGTCGTAAGAGGCGACTGAGTTGACGGTAACGGAAGCGATAGATGGCGGTATATCATCCCGTAAAAACGTGGCTCAAATTCAACAGTGCGAGGATAGGTAGCAGTATTCCCATCGCTAAGATATGCTATGCAACTGCCGCCACGTCTGCCCAGCGCGTCTATGTCCTGCAGAGGACGTTTATGGCTGATATGATGAAAAAGTATGCATATGTACCTGTAGGTTGACTCTTGCATGCACAACTGAATAGTAATATAAACATTATTATTTGACGGATCCGACGGCGCATCCGGTAGTGCTCTATCTTGAGCGCCAGAGTAGGTTCAATCCCGAGCCAAACATTTTTGTGATAAATATTTGTGTTTATTCTGTGCTTTGGTGTTCTATATATGTTCATAAGTTATCTCCTATCTACGGATACATGTGTTTGAAGCTACTTGTCTCGGTATGAGATATTGTGTGAATTGTTATCATAAAAAACAACATTTAAAAGGCGATTTTTTTGACTTATACCAAACGACATCGGTGATATATGGTTCTAGGATGAGTTCTAGCACGTTGCAATTTCCATTGTACCGCGACGCGGAGCGGCCGCCCCGCTGTGCGCTCACTGCAACCAGCCCCCGGTGGACGCTACTCAAACTTACTGAGTGTCCACTATAAAGCGCACGAAATGTTGTGGACATATTTGATGGATTGATTAGAAAGTCGAGATCATTCTTATATTTGTCACGCATTACTTTATACACACATAGAAAGAAATTAATTTCTTTTATTGGGAAATCAAACAGTATTTTAGGGAATAAAAATATTTTATGAAAATGTTTCATGTATACACGGGTTAAACACAAATTATTCAATAAATTTGCAGTCTGTAAGCATTTACTTGATAAAGCCAATTGTTAATTAAGGCAATATTAATTATAATTTTTCTTTACAGCCTTTGGAATTCTACAACTGGATATAGGCCTTCCTAAGAAAGGGGGAATTTTGCCCATAATTGCCGCGTTGGGCAAGCGTGTTGGCAATCGCAGAGCGTAGCTCTCACGACGGGGATTCTGCTGTCCATCCCCGCCCTGTGCATGCCCTGTAAGCTGCATTGTTTTTCACTTTGGTATTTCAGTCGCCTCTTACGAAACCTGGTACCGGGGGAGGTACTATTCTACTCTGCCTCACGGCACATTTCTAGCTATTTATAGTGTATGTATATATATCTATATTACACACGATTTAATAAAAACGGATTTAACGACGTCTTATTTTTACAATCGACGTTTATGCATGCCTCATTCAATATTGACAAGATATTATCGGAAAATGTAGAGAAACTTGTATCGCATAATGATTTAGTCTTCGGTGGCAACAACAAAACACAATTATTAATAACTGAATTGGACAATCATAATGAATCGGCGCTCAAATATCTGAGCGGCAAATTATCGGGAATTAATTGATACCATGTGAGGTGACAGTAAATAAACACTAACTTTATCGTATTATTGTTTCTGATATCTAATCCATGTGTGTAAAAAATGCTATATAACTATTACATAAACAATACCTACTTGTATACTCAATGAAATAAAAATTTAACGGCTTATTTAACGTCTTTTTTTCGTTTTTGCTTTCGAATTATTTTATTTTACTTGGCAAGTGAGCAGGTCCGCGTGAAATTTACTACATCTTTTATTATCACACACAAAACGTAAACTTAGTGACTTAAAGATATTGTGTCACATTACCCAGTAATTTCACAGCCTCTATCATTTTCAATGACGACGACGATTACGACATACGCACGGAATACCCGTATTTTAATTAATTTATTCTTAGCTAACAGTGCCACGCGGTTGTATCCGCGTTAAATTGTAGAACGTTCATACTAATTGTAATCCCTTTTACTCCCTTTTAAAAAATTATTTAACACGTGTTTCATGACTTTCATTGCAAAACCTTTATACTGAATTTCAGAATCACTTTAAAAGCAGCAAAGTTTCATACTTTGCATCCACGTTTTACATCTGTAGGGGGTGAATTTTCTAAAATTCTATTTTTGTGCTCCCTTAAAATATAAAAGCAACCCCTGTGTAAATTTCAAGTTTCTAACCATATAGTTCCGGCTCTGCGTTAATATGTCAGTCAGTCAGTCAGATTCTCCTTATATAAGATGTTTATGTTATCAAACAAATTACCATTCTTACTAATTATTATTTATTAATATTATAAACGCGATAGTTGGTGAGTGTGGATGTATGTGTGTTACTCTTTCACGCAGGAGCGGCTGAACAGATCTTGATGGAACTTGGTACAGAGATTATTGAGTCTGGAGTAATATATTGGTTGTTTTTTATCGCAGAGTGCAGCTATCGCGATAGGGACGCTGCTGCCTATCATCGACCTGCGGATTTGGGCTACACCGTTTTAGATGGATATACCGCCATCTCTCGGTTTTGGCACCTCAGTCGCCTCTTACGACACCTGATGCAGGGGGAGATACTATTCCACTCTGCCGGTACCTCATGGCCAGTGTTAGAAATATATATATATGGGGTATCTCTTAGAAACCATGCGAACTGAATGTATCAAAGAACTTTTAAAATAAAATTTAACACAAAGTCATCGCATAATCACTCAACTTCATGGTGAAGACAAAAATTTTACATCTGAATTTAATACCAAAAAAAAGCTTATCAAATTCAACAAATGGAAAGTAAATAAACCCGCGGCAACACAATAATTCAGTAGTTTAAGCAATCACGCGTCGGAGAAGTAATAATATGAACAAATTATAGCATTTGTATAGACACGGCAAACTCGTGTAATCCCTTGTCAAGGCAATCAGCCGCTTTGTCCGTATGTCTGTCCGTTGGCTCGCCGCTGAATCAACCAATTATACAGTAGTGGAGATATTTAATTATGTTCAGTCTAACTTGAGCTTTGTGTTTGGCTATGATTCGTAGACGTAGACTATGATTTTATTTACTTACTGGCGGGTTCGCCTCACCCGCACAGTTTCTTTTCCTTTAAGAATATAGGAATAATATATAACTTAAGTAACAAACTGATAATATAACTTTTTAATAATAAAAATGATTTTAAAATTAATTCTGCGGTTTTCGACTTTATTTGTTATAAATGTACAAAAATACGAACAATTCCCGTTTACGTATTTCTATTTTAAGCATATATATAATAGATTTGTGTTACTCCAGAAGAATGTTCTTTCTTTGTAATATTATAATATACTAGAAATGCTTGCGACTTCGTCCGCAACTCAAGAACTTGAGTATGTACTTTAGTCCGCGTGACTTTAGTAGTAACCTTCTTCGAGAAATGAACAATTCAAAACAGAAAAAAAAATTAAATTAGACCAGCAGTTCCTGAGATTAGCGCGTTTAAACAAACAGCGTCTTCAACTTTATAATATTAGTATAGATTATGTATACTTATTTACAGTCATCATCATTACAAGCATTAGAAGGCCACTGCTGGACATACGGCCATCTGTCGGTTCTGGTACCTTAGTCACCTCTTGCAACACCTGGTACAGAGGGAGGTATTATTCTAGACTGCCATTATCTCACTTGCAGTATACGATCCATATCCAAAGTGACAGAGACAAAAATGCCATTCGGCAACTTTGTTGCTCTTTTGGTAGCAATAGCCAACAATAGTAGCAGGAAAACACCAGATTAGGTAGGTCTGACACCTAGTCAAAGCTTATTACTAAGTAACTACTACCTAAAACTGAGTACCATGGCGTACCAGTACAATCGAATAGTACCTCTGCACCTCTAGCAAGCAATGAAACCGGGCGGGAATGGGCAGCTGCATTCCGTTCGCTAAAAGCGTTGACATATTTTATGTTTCTCTAATCTGGCATCGCTGCGTTTAGAGTGAGATAAATGAAACAATATTTTTTCTGACAATTCTACAGTCATGTTAGGCATAAATAATTATATAATTCTATTTTATTTTAAATATTAAAACAATAAAATCAATAATAATATTTTTAATCTATAGTCAGACTTTTGAAAACGAAAGCTTTAATAAAATCGAAATTTTCTTACATAAAAGTCGTAGAAGGTATAAAATATGAAATTTAAAGTGTTCACTAATATATTTTCAAATAATTCTGTAAATGGATTTCACCGTTAAACATTGTATCACGTGTAAATCATAAAAATAAACATTTGTTTGTAATAGAAAACAATTTACATAATTGTCCGGCACAAACATAGAAATTTAAATGCCGACAAAAACACTACAATCACTGATCTGAATTTAATATAACTTCGATTAAGATCTACATTATCCAGAAAGGGATAAATCATCCCGCGGGATGTTTTTGGTGATTGTATTTTTTTTATTAAACCAGGTCGACAAACAAGCATACAGTCCGCGTGATAGTAAGCGTCAATGCAGCCTATAAACTCGTAATTTCAAAAGGATATCACTAACGCGTTGCCAACTATGTGGTATGAAAATATTATGTCATATTATCTAATAATTTTACTGCAATTTGGCGGTAGGTACCAAAGCAGACGACCATTGTGTGGTGTACTTCTTGTTTCAATGCGAGCGAAGCCATTGGCAATAGTTAGTTCAGCTAAAACTTAACATAGTGATCCAAAACAAGCGTGATGTTATAAAAAAAAAATTGAAACAACAAATAGAAAATTGAAGAAAAAACAGAAGCATAGAGATATTGGCGAAGCGTTACCGTAAGCGGGAAGAGGTATAGAAATAACAGAGTCCGGTACATTAATTATGAAATAAATAAATACACATGCTATTCCCGCGACTTAATCCGTGTTCTTACATTATTTTTACTTCACACGTTTACGCAGCGCACTCAAATAAAGCTCTTAAAACGTATATTTTATGCCCGTTTTTGCCGCATTATTGATTGATGTTCCGCGTCCTATAGTCGTAGCGTGTTATATGAACTAAGTTATTCCATATTAAATAAGCTATCTACTAATGAAAGACCCGTCCAAATCGGTCTAACCGTTCTAGAGAATAGCCGGAACTAACAGATAGACAAAAACTGTAAAATTATATATTTTTATAATTGTTTATAATTGTTTTAATATTACAAACAGTGTCATTATAATTATAACTGTCATAATAATTATAACAAAATAGTTTCTAAATTCTCTTGTTGCAATTAAACCTTCAAATTAGGTTCCATAGCACGAGCGAAATGCATCAAAATATGAATATTAACAAACGAGTCTACAGTCAGATGTTGCAGCCACTACAGTCTACAGTCACATGATAGCTAAGTATATCATCTACATGCAAAATCACATTACTTGAGTCAAAGATTTAAAGAATAATTCCTCAGAGAGACGATTAACGTTTGTGTAGAATTATTTGTATAAAATATAAGCAATGGAAACTGCTATTTGGCGGTAGAAACAGGTGATAGGTACCAATGTACGACCTTTGTAAGAGGTCTACCTCAGGTAGTAATTAAATTTGGCCTAATGTATGTCTCTAATTAATTTAATGCGAAAGAATTTTATGCAAATAAAACAGAGAACATATTACTCAATTTATTGCCATATTAATTTCAATTTGATAAGCATCGTCATTTTGCTAATGGTTTTGTCTAAATACATAATGTTTTTCGTAAATGTCTTAATTTGCAATAATTAGTCGTGATGTATGCTATATAACCCCTACACGGTTCTTTCCCGAATCATCACGTTATCTATAAGAAAGGGTCGGGTATTTCATAAAAATGCCAATTATAAATTTTATTAGCTATAAAACAGACAAACCTAAATCGTTAAAGCAAATAAATAATTGATATAGCGGACGATTGCCGTAAGATAACCGAAACTTTGAACTAAAAATATAAAAAGTTATATAAACCGCGTTATAAAGCTGTTAAAAAGTAGTTTTATTATGAAGACGAATAAAAGTGAAGTCATTATATGTAAAGTAACATTAGTCAAGAAAATCTTTAATCAAACACGTTCAGTTAGTATTATTATATGTAGAAAACTAACAAATGTAAAAAATAGTATCATAAAGCTGTATTATTGTTTGATGGTTAACTAAGATTATAATGATACAAATGGGCCTAATGATAACCCTTAAAGGACCGTTATAACAATGCGTTACTTAAAACAACAAAATTTAATTTATTGTGCTATGTACTTGATCAAGACTTTCAAGTGACGTTATTAGGCCTATTGTATGAGTGTATTTCAATGTATAAGGGATTTATAACCTTGTGTTCTATCAATGAACAATATTTTTCCCCAATATAAAAAATGGTGTAGCGCGTGGTGATGACGCCGCAGTTACAATCTAATCGTCGATGAGCTCAGTCCAAATTACAATGATAAATGTTTAGTTGTTTATCAAAGCCTTGTTTATACGAAAACATTGATACGATTCAATGCAGATTATCATTGTGAAATAATATTGTCTTTTTATCGTAAGTATTGTTGATACAGTTTTAATAATATCGGCATGGAAATATTTAATGTGTAGTTATGTTCGACACACCTATTATATATCTAATATTATCTAAACTGTTTAATGGATTTTGTATGAGTCTGTCCAAAATTATGATTTGCCACCAGAGTATTATATTTATTAAAGAAATTTTGTCATTGTACAATTCTTGTTAGTGGATTATTTCCATGTTGTTTTGTGCCTGGAAGCGGCGCTTCCAATGTCCGTCCGGGTTTGAGTAAATAATAAAAGATAGCTTAAGGGGAAACAATAATTATTTTATTCATTATAGCTCTTCTTATCATAATCCTATGTCTAGTTCAATAAATACCTATACACTTTGGAATTATTTACATAACGTTCTACAATAATAGCGGAATGCTAGTGAGGTAAATTAACATAGTGCCTAATATTGCAAACGTGCAAGTTACACTTGAGATTACATCACAGACCTCGCTGCGGCGCTGGTCCACTGACTAACACTAAATCACAGATAATGAAGGTCCAGTCATTCGGGCAACGGGATCACTGTCGCGAGAGCACGGTGATGGGCTTGTAGATATGCGGGGTCAGCGGGTGGTGGGACGGCGACGGCAGCTCGGGGCTGGACGCCCTAGAGGTGGGAGGCGAGTGAGCTAGCATGGGTGGCGAAGGCGGCAACAGCGGTGAGGTCTGCGCGAGCATCGTTGAGCCCTGCGTTAATGGCGATCCTTGCAGCAGCGGCTGGTTTATGAAAGGTCCGGTGGGCATCCTTTCAGCTCCGTACAACGCGGGCGAGTAGGGCAGACCATAGCTGATGTGGTCTCCTCGGAAAGCGGGGTGGACTGCGCTCGGCGCAACCGGCGGTGTCTTCATCTGAATCGGCGCGTATCTCTGGTACAGCAGTTGGGAGTAAAGGCCGACGAGTTGTGAATATGTGGAGGGTGGGTACGCGCCTGCTAGTGGTGCCCCAGGGAATAGCGGGCGTTTGAAGCAGGCGAGCCGGGAGCGTCCGTTGAGGGCGGAGCGACGCCGCAGTTTGCCTGTGGTCCCGCCGATGAAAACGTCCTCGGCGGATGCGTCAAGCATCCAATAGTTCCCCTTACCAGGGTCGTCGTAATGCCGCGGCACTTTCACAAAGCACTTGTTGAGGCTCAGGTTGTGGCGGATCGAGTTCTGCCAGCCCTGTCTGTTCTCTCTGTAGTACGGGAAGTTGGTCATGATGTACTCGTAGATGCCGTTGAGGGTGAGCCGCTTTTCGGGACTGTTCCGGATCGCCATCATAATGAGGGCGTTGTAGCTGTACGCTGGCTTCTCATGTTTCTTGTCCTTTTTGTCGTCGTCATCCTTCGGCTTGGAACAATCGACGGGTTCCGTGCCAGTCACGTCCAACTCTGAATCACTGAGGTCATCAGAGTGCGACGCGCTGGAAGAGGCGGTTGGCGACGGCGGCTGCTTGCTGGCCGCGTGGTTCATCAGTATAGAGTTAATACTGAAATCTCCTTCGAACTTCACCATGTTTGTTCACTTGTAGCACTTGTAACTGTCGCGTGGCGCGTGCGCGCTGTGTCGCTGCGGCGAGTGGACTAGCGGGCGCGGAGGCGGTCGGTCGGTTTTATACCGTGCGCTCGTGACTCCGCCCCGAGCAGCCGGGGCGCCCGAGCCCACCAACTGGAGGCCGAGCTTTTCGATACATAGACACGCCCCTGTTCCCGTAAGCTTGCCCCCTCGCCCCGCGCCGTGCCCCCCGGCCTCCTGGTCGCGTATAGTTAAGCAGCGGCTTGCGCGGACGCCACTTCCCTGCCAGGCAGACCTTGTACTCTATAGCTTCTGTCGTAACTTTACAAATAACTGCTGTGGCTTGTATTGTGATACATCATTGCTTTAGCGGGGATCTTTACAAATAGTCATGTAAAAATATGAAGTATTCTGCAACTACATTTCTAGTGAAGCCTCCGCGTGTTGTAGTGGCCGCTACGTTATGTCGTTAGTATGATTGGGTCGTTGTGAATTGGCAATTAAAATATTGCAACCGATTAGAACCGGTAGTGATTTTAACTCGAATAATTATGCAAAGTGATACTCATCCAGTATAACTGGAGTTGGCCACTAATTTGATGTGATACCGCGGCCGGTTTTGGAATATTATAGCGATGAGAACTTTCTTTTGTGAAATTTATTTAGAAATATTTACAATACACATTAGAGTTTTAACTATCTAATTGTGCTAATAATAAATAAATGCTTAAAATGAGCATTAATGAGTAGATAGTTAAAACTCTATTTGTGACTGTACATCATTTCGTCTTGTTTCTAAATATGTACGTAAAACAGGCAAATTAATATTTATCGACGGCCAGAAATTCAATTTACGTAAAGGACATTTGGGAAATAATCTATTGTATTTATTTATTTCCGACTTTTGTTAATAGTTTCAAGAAAAAGAGTATTCAATTTCAGTAATATTTGCTAGAAACAGCTTGACCACAATTAAAAAAATGCTTTTTAAATAGTAAAGCAAAAAACGATATAGGTAATTGTTTTTTTTGTGTTTTCTGTTAACCTGCACATTGTCCCTTACGACAATAGAATTTGTGACTGTCGATATATGTCTTATACAAGAATTAAGCTGAACAATCTAATGTGAGCTGTTTTAAAACATATAGTCTGAATACATATAATATAATTGCTATTTTAATGATTATAAACACAACGGACTACATATTTTTTGGATCTTGAGAATGGTTGCCCCAAGGTAACAGAAACGTCGAAGAAAAATATAAAGTTAAAAAAAACGCGTTTTGAAGGCGTTAAAAGAGTATTTTTTATTATAGAAAATATATACGGGTAAATATTAGAAAGCCCTTGATACACATATCCTGTACTGCTACAAGTCGTATAGTGAGATGAAATCTATTTGTTGATATGAGGTAGACCTCATACAGAAGGTCGCTGCATTGGTACCTCACTCTAAGTAAATAGATGATATTTCTACCGCCAAATAGTAGTGTTCGCATTGTTCGGACGATACGCGGACGACCTTTATATGTGATCGACCTCATGTGAATTTTAGTACTTATATTCTTTATTAGATATTTTCCTATATTATTTTTAGTCAATAATAAAAAAGATAAATGCAATAAAAAGTCTTTATTATTACCAGAACTCTGTATTTTATATAAATCTATTATAACAGGGAATTGTTATGTTCTAAATATTTGTTTCTTTAATGTTTTTTCAACAATTTAAGTTCAGTGCTATATACCTACATCAGATAATTACCTACAGAGGTTTGGTACAAAACCTGAATCGAGACTTGAATTTAATATTTTCTTTAATACTCGTATCTAGCAAAATTAATTAACTTTATACAATTAAAATCTACTCTTTACTACGGTCTAAACATAAAAATAAATATACGAACATCACAGATATTGTATGTTTTGGTATATACTTATTAATTTTGGCCACCTTAAACCAAATTGCTAAAATTAGAAAGGTTAGTTAATAATCAGAGAGACTATGAAATATTTGAACGGAAATTAACTTTAATGCATTTTAATAGCATAATTAAATAAATATAATCATTGTTTGCAAGCATTTGGCCATTTTGGCAGGCATTTAGAATTTACTAGAAAACAAGCAGTCACCGCGACTACGTCCATTTGGAATAGTGGTTTTGGGGTTATATCTAGTGATTTTCGGGATTTTTAATTAACGCGATATCTTTTGAATAGAATATCCGAATCAAATTATAAATTCTGCAAAGTTGTAGTACTTTTTTTTTTAATAACTAATAATTTCTGCAGTGCACGCGATGTAAGGATGTTTTTAGGTTATCATATACACTTCGCCTGCTGCCTGCTGCTGCACATCCCCGCTCTGTGCATATGAGCTACATTATTCCGGATGGACATACTGCCATCTGTCGGTTCTGGTACCTTAGTCGCCTCTTGGAAACGGCGACCTGGAAAAGGGGAGGTACTATTCTACTCTGCCGGTACGTCACGGCTAGAGGATGTCATACACGCGTACTTTATATTAAATATATATATACGCACTCGATGGCGCAGATGGTGAGACTATTTTGAGTGCCAAACATTGTGAGATAGATTCCCACCCTAGACAAACATTTATATTATGTATGTTTCTGTTTGTTCTGTATCTGGGTGTTAAATATATGTTTATGTAGTATATTTGTGATTCCGTGTTTTGATGGCCGTAACATTTATCTTGAAGTCAGGTCAATGCATAAGATGTAGTGTGAGTTTATAACCAAATATTATAATATACATATATATTTGCTACATTTACGTGACACGACATTTGTTTGCCTTGTATTGTAATGTCGCCGAGTAAATTTTTATTCGAAGTTTGCGCGAGGTGGGTGTTTGCACAGCTTGCATATCTGTTTCCCATTTGGCACAACATTTACTCAGTAAAACAGCGAGAGGAGTGTGGGGAAAATTGTGATATTAGCAAAAACTATCAAAACTTTATTAAGATATGTTTAAGGTCAATCAATTTCCAAAAAAAATTCAAATCAAATGTATGTTAAAATTACAATATTTAGTACTAAAAATTATACTTGCCTCAATCGTCTTATTTATTGGTAATTCAAAAAATGACGCTGATATCTTCACAAAAGGATAAGGTACTAGAAAAAATCCGAGGTAGTCCCGGAAAGGGAAAGGCGCAGGTACGAGTCCCGACTGTCCCCCGAGACAAGTCGAATACTTTCTAGTATATATTATCTTTAGTTTTTATATATGTGGTTATAGCACAACATTGCCCATTTCCCTTGTAATGGGTTGTAAGAACACATAGACACTGGACAGACACATCCTATTTAAAGGTTCAAGGTTATAATGCAAAAAATAATTGTTAAAACTACTCTTTTTACGTCTTTGTAACGCGGTTTACTTTTCTATCTTACTAGCGGCCCGTCCCGGCTTTGCGCGGGCACTTACATGACATTTACACACATATTCACAATTTTTCGCGTCCAATTTAAAAAAAAATAGAAAAATAGATTCATGTTTAGATATTATATACCGTTAAGGTACCGGCAGAATAGAATAGTACCTCTCACTGCACCAGGTGTCGTAAGAAGCGACTAAGTTACCAGAACCGACAGATGGGGGTATATCCACCCGAAATAATGCAGCTCAAATGCACAGGGCTGCACATGGGCAGCAGCATCACCGTCGAGATAGCTGCGTTCTGCGATTACCAACACGCTTGCCCAGCGCGGCAATTATGGGCAAAAAACCCCCTTTCTTGGAGAGGCTTATGTCCAGCTGTGAAATTCCAATGTCTGGTATAATGATGATGAGATATTGTCTAAGAGTTTTTTTGTACGGTTTTCTTTGTTTATTATATTTTTTGTTTATTTTTTTTTGTATATTTTTTTATTACCTTCATGTTCGAGTGATGCCTACAATTCTACAACACATAGAGAGCCGCCGAGTAGAAATTTTTCAAAATTTTTATCTCTTTGATATCTTTTGAATGGAATGTCAGAATCTAGTCATTGAAAAAGTCATATAAAGGTTTTAAAGCGGTATTAAATAATAAATAATTTACTTTGATAAGGATTAGTACTAAGGTACAAATAAAGAGCCTTCTCAAGCAGTGGTATATTATTTGTTATTTATATTTTAAAAATCGCTTGTATATCTTCAACAGTTTTCACAACGTTCGCGATTAAAAAAGTTTATTGTTTTTTTTTACACCTTGGGTTACATGATCGGAGTTTTGGTAAGGAACGAAATTTTTTTTGAAAGTTAAATATAATCTATGTCATTTAGGGATAGTGTAGCTTTCAAAGGGTGAAAGAATTTTTTAAATCAGTGCAATAGTTTCGGAGCCTATTCGAAACAAACAAACAAACAATCAATCCTCTCCTCTTTATAGTATTAATATTTGTTAGACTTATTTTAACAGTACAATACAAAAAAATATACAAAAAATTACTTATCAGAAATATTTTTATATGAAGTAAACTTCATGCAAAGGTCGTCTGCGTTGGTACACCACTCTGACATATTTTTATTGCCAAACAACAGTGTTCGCATTGTTATGTTACGGTTAGAAGCGTGAGAGGGGAAGTGAAATTGCTGAATAATGTGTCAGTCAAAATATATTTAAGTCAGAAGAAAAGCCACACGCTGATGATATCACGGTGATAGGCTGCGGTGATGATCACCATCCCAATCATCATACCAGCCTTTGAGAGTCCACTGTTGGACACAAGGCGTCTCAAAAAAGGCGGAAATTTTGCCTATAATTGCCGCTGTGTTTGCTATTTGCCTGGCAAGAGTGTTGGCAACCGCAGAGCGCAGCTTTCACGATGGCGATGTTGCTGCCCATCCCCACCCTGTGCATTTCAGCTACATTGTTTCGGATGGATATACCGCTATCAGTCGGTTCTGGTACCTTATTCGCCTTTTACGACACCTGGTACAGGGGGAGGAACTATTCTACTTTGCCGGTACCTCACGGTGCCGTACAGTCACAGAGTAAAATAGTATCCCCTTCAGAGGCGACAGATGGCGGTATATCCATCCGGAACAGTGCAGCTCAAATGCACAGGGTGGGGATGAAAGCTGCGCTTTTCGATTGACAACGGGCTTGCCCAGTGCGGCAATTATGGGAAAACTTTTTCCATTTTTGGGGAGACCTGTATCCAGCAGTAGACTATTAATTGCAGTAATGGTGCTTAAATGAAGCATATATAGATCTGTCCAAAGAAAATAGTGAAATTTATTGAGATAAACATAATTTATTCTACCAAATCTCATACAATGACCTGACTTTGTGGTAAGTCGCGTAAAACACTTGTATTACAGACATCAGATAACAGACGAATAACAAATATAATACTTAAATACATATATTTAACACCCAGACACAGAACAAACACAAATATCATCATATAAATAATTGTCCTGGTTGGGGACCGAACCCACGACCCCTAGCGCATAAGATTGGATCGGGCCAGTGAAATCCCACGCAAACCGGTAATATTATATGACTCCAGACTCATTCTAGTTTTGTGATAGATTTCAAACAGATCTACTAAGCAGTTTTAACGCGAATGTGTGAAAAACAAATATAAAAACATTCATATATATAAGTAGGATGTTTCAAGGCACACTGATAGATATATGACTCCCAATTATATACAAATGTTACCTGATGTAATGTGTTCAATGAATCACCGGACTCGAACCCCGGCCCGCTATGTTGACCCGCGGCTTAATCAAGGTTAAATAATTGACGGGCCAAATGGGCAGTGAGACCGCCCGACGCTACGGGCTCCACCTTGTAGACGAGACAATATCTCACTATACTACTTTAAATGTAGCTTGATTTTAATGACAGCTGTCAAACTAACGAGTTCATAAAATATTGTAGATATACGTGAGGTAGCTGTCTAAAAAGGTCGTCTGGTTTGGTATCTCATTCCCACCTATTTCTACCGCTAAATAGCAGTGTTCGCATTGCTGTGTTCCGGTTTGAAGGATTGAGAGAGGCAGTGAAATTACTAGGTAAATGCGACATTGTATCTTCAGTTGACAGAGTTGGTGACACGATAGTGATTTATTGGTGATGACACGAGCGTTTATAGGCTGCGATCACGTTTACCATCAAACGGACCGTATTCTTGTTTGCTGACTTGATAAATAATATATAAAGGAAAAAGATTTAAATTGTTTTTGTCTTAATTTAAGGTTTATTTTATTTATTATACTTCATAAAGAAAACAATTTTTAAAGATAAATCATGATATTATTATGCACAATATAAATAACTTGCGACGTTACTAAATTGACATTTCTCATTCTAATAAAGCCAAATTTATGGGAGAATATATTTGAAGAAGATTCTGACATTTAACCCTTTTTTCACAAAAAATATTAAGCTGATTTAATTGAGACCAACTAAAATTAATAAAAATCAATCTCATACACTGATCCCTTGATAAGTCGCTTAAAGCATTTGTATTACAGACATTAGACAAAAGACGAATCACATATATACTGCTTAAATTCATAGATTTAACACCCAGATACATAACAAACGCAAACATCATTGTATAAATATTTGTCCTGGGTGGGGATGGAACCCGCGACCTTTGGCGCACAAGACAGGATCTGCTCCATCGGGCCCATAATTATACAGTAGAATTTTTTATCAGCTTTAAAACGCGGTGTATCTAGAGGTTAATCCAAATCTTTATCTATCTTTAAATCGCGTTTTAAAACTGTATCAAGTTCAGTTAATTATTATTTATATAAGCCGTGGGGTACCAGCGGAGTAGAATAGTACCTCTCTTTGTAGCAGGAGTCGTAAGAGGCGCGACTGAGGTACCGTATCCGTCCGAAACAGCGCAGCTTAAAACTGCAGGGGGGGAGGGGATAAGCAGCATCTTCGTTGCGAAATTGCGCTCTGCGATTACCACCACGCCTACCCAGCGCGGCAACAATGGGCAAAAGTCCCACTATTTTGGGAAGGCTGATATGATAATGATGCCATATTTTTTGTATGCCTCTAACCTTTGAATGATAACATAATTAAACATTTCTTAGTCTTTTATTTACTGATCTTTTTACATTAAATGTATCTTTAATTAATTTTATTGAAACTGTTCTTTCTTAATATTCGGAATGATCTCATCGTAATTTATTTTTTACAGAATTACTCAGTTAGTTTTATTTCAATAGATATCAATAAGGATATAAATAAAATCGTACATGTATATTATAATTTTGTTCGTATCTAGACGATAACATAACTTGCATGTAATGGAGTATCAAGGTGAACCAATATTACGTGACAAGAAATATTTGCGTAACACATTTATATGTAGGTATAGACTAATTTGGTTTTATATGAAGTCAGCAGACAATACAAGCATATGGTCCGCTTGCTAATGTAACTGTAGCCCATAGACGCTGGTGTCATCGCAAGGATATCACTATCACATGTCACATTTACTCAGTAATTTTATTGCCTCTCTCGCCCTTCAAACCGGAATACAGCAATGCGAGCACTGCTATTTGGCGGTTAGGTTAATTAAATGCAGTCGATTTTTGTCAACCTCACGTAGGTATATCTAAAATCCTTTATAAACGTTAGTTTGATAGCTGTCAATAAATTCAAGCTACAAGTCTAGTAGAGTAATAGTGGTCGATCAGTGGTCGAAAATCGACCATAACTCATGAAGATTTGAAAAAAACGGCAAATATTTAATGTATCATTCAAACAGCATTGTGGGTAATGGATGTATTAATACATTTAGTCTTTTGGTTACGTAAATTTCGTTTAAAAAAAAGTTTATGCACTTCATCTCCACATGAAATTTTACTGTTATATTTATTAAAAAATATCTCTATCTCTCTATTTTTATCTCTTATATTTATTAACGGATGTTGGCGTAATTTGCTTAAAATGAATATGATATGACGATGAATCAAAAAATGTGTATTGCAAGTCCACTGTATATGTGTATTGCAGCTAAAAAATAGGGATTTTCTCCCAAAATTGCCGCACTGAATTGTGTTAGCAATCGCAGAGGGGAGGTTTTGCGATGGAGATGCTGCTGCCCATCCTCGCCCTGTGCATTTAAGCTACACTGGAGAAATCATCAACCATTGAGAGTCTCCAAAAAAGGGTGAATTTCGTCCATAATTGCCGCGCTGGTCAAGCAGTTAGCAATCGCAGAGCGTAGCTTCCGCGATGGGGATACTGCTGCCCATCCCCGCCCGGTGCATTTCAACATTGTGGTGGATACCGCCATCTATCGGTTCTGGTACTCTAGTCGTCTTTACCGACACCTGGTATAAGGGGAGGTACTATTGTTTTTATTTTAGATTTTTGTACATTGCCATATGAATTGCTTAATATTTGTTAAAATATACGACAGAGCCTTGTAAAGTACAAAAATAAGTGTCACGTCATCGCGCAAGTCAAATAATTTTATTGTTTGTACAAGAAATAAGTATGATTACATATTATTGTCTATATGCTAATATAATCCATGTCACGACATGACATTATTGTGTACATATCATACACAAGGCTATTGTTTTCCTTAAATTAATATATTTATTTATCATTTACATAAAATACACCTGAAAAATATGCATGAAATTATAATAGGTATTTAATAATTATGTGGCACGCCGACTTTGGTATTTGTATCATTTAGTTGTTAAATATTTTCTTGCACATAATTTAAACTGTTTATCGTCATCATAACAGCCATATAAAGTCCACTGTTAGACATGGGCCTCCCCAAGGTATTTTTACCCAGAATTGCCGCGCTGCGCAGACGTGGTGGCATTCGTAGAGCGCAACATCGCAAGGGGGACGGTGCTGCACACCTCGGCTCCCGCCGGTACCCCGTGGTTCATCATGTAACTAAAGATATATATAAAAGGTAATATGACTAGGTAAAATAGAACTTTCATACTATATTTGCACCCCACTTATACCCACTTAAGGCATGATTATCGATAAAATATTTTTCTGAAAATTCATACTGAACATCAATCGAATAACTTAAAAAACAGCAAAGTTTCTTACTAAGTACTAACTTTGCACCCCGGTTTTACATCCTTAGGAAATGAATTTTCTAAAATCTTTTCTTAGTGCTACAATATGTCAATAAATCAGCCAGTCAAACAGTAAGTCAATAGGTCAGTCATCAGTCAGCTAATTAGTCAGCCAATCGATAGGTCAATTAATCCCTCAGCTATTCAATCGGTTAGTCAATCGATCAGTTAATCATTTGGTCTATCGATCAGTCAATCAGTCAGCTAATAAGTCGATAAGTCAATCGATAAGTCAATCAGTCAGTCAGTCAGTCAGCCAATCAGTTAGCCAATCGATGAGTCAATCAGTCAGTCAATCAGCCAGTTAATCAGTCAGTCAATCGATAAGCTTATCAGTCAGCCAATTAGTCAGTCAATCAGTCTGCCAATCCATCAGTCAACTAGTCAGTCAATCGTTCAGTCAATCAGTCAGCCAACCAGGCTGTGAATCTATAAGTCAATTAGTCAGTTAATCGACCAGTTAGTCAGCCAAGCAAACAGTCAATCGATCGGTCAATCAGTCAGAGAGTCAATCGATCAATCAATCGACCAGTCAAACTGTCAGCCAATCAGTCAGTCTACCGATCAGTCAATCAATCAGTCAGCAAATTAGTCAGCAAATCGATAAATCAATCAGTCAGTAATTTGACTAGGCAATCAGTCAGCCAATTAGTCATTCAGTCGATCAGTCAATCGATCAGTCAATTAGTCAGTCAATTGGTCAGTCAATTGGTCAGCCAATCGATCAGTCAATCAGTCAGCCAAGCAGTCAGTCAATCGATCAGTCAATCAGTCAGCCAGTCAGTTAGTCAATCAGTCAGCCAATCAGTTAGCCAATCGAGCAGGCAATCAGACAGGCAATCAGTTCCTCCTTTTATATAATACATAGATGATATGGCTCTCCATACAAGCAAATCTAAACACGGTTTCTCATCGAAACATTGTATGTAATGAGGATTTGAGAGTACGTGTTGTCACCGCCGCCGGCCTAAATGTGTGCATGAAGTTGTGCATGGCATGTGTGTATGGAGTTGATGAAATTGAATTAGAGGCACGCGTGGGCGCCCGGTAGGAGACGGAGCCCGTGTCATACACACTCTGTGTTTTGTTTATTCTTTATTGTCTGTTAAAAATAATATACAAAATCCTAGTAATAATAATCATCATACTGGCTGGCCATTGGAAGCCCACTGTTGGACTTAGGCCTTCCCAAGAAAGAGGCAATTCCACAACCAATACAATTCGAATCAAAAATTTTGTTAGTTGACATTACTGTATGGCTTTAACCTATACAGGCTATCTAAACTAAATCAATATTTGGCCAAGAGCCGTGGGTTCGACTCCCACTCAGGACAAACAATTTTATTATGAGATCTGTGTTTGTTGTGTGTCTGGTGTTAATTGCCCATAATTCCTGCGCTGGGCAAGCGTGTTTACAATCGCAGAGCGTAGCTTCGCGATGGGGATGCTGCTACCCATCCTTGGCCTGTGTATTTGAGTTACACTGTCAGGGATGAATATACCGCCTCTTCGTCGCTTCTGACGACACCTAATATAGGGGGAGGTATTATTATAATTTGCCGGTACCGCAAGGCCAAGTAATAATAATATCCTCTAAAATTTTAAAGTGTTCAAACATAGCTATATTTGACAAAATTTCATTTATTAACATTATTTTCGACATCCACCGCTTGACATAGGGTATCCCGAAAAAGCGGACAGACAATCAACACATAACAAAATACTTTTTATTTCATTAGGCCAACCAATTAAACACTTTTGAATAGTAAAAAATACAATCATACTACTGATAAAGTCACATTTCGCAACTGTCATCGCAAATCGTAGCTCCTCAATGAGAATGCTGGCCATCTCGGCCCCGTTGAATGGAGCAAGGTTGTTTCGAATGGATATACCGAAGTCTGTCGGTTCCAGTCACCTCTTACGACACCTGGTATAGAGCTAGATGCTATCTTCTCCGCTGGTACCTCACTGCCCTATACATCCTCATGATCATTATATCAGAGGGCCCGATGGTGTAGATGGTGAGTTCGACTCTCACCAAGGACAAATATTAATATCATGATAATTGTATTTGTTCTGTGTCTGGGTGTTTAATATATGTATTAAAGTGTTATATTTGTGATTACTCTGTTTTATGACATCCGTAACACAATTGTTTTTATAGACTTATCGGATCTAGATTGTTGTATATTTTGTAATAGCAAAAAACGCATCAACAATCTTAATTAAAACACAAAACATATTCGCGTGTAATCAAATTGACACCCAAGCGCATCAACGCAAAAAGCAACGACGAGCGCGCCCAGTGGGTCGCCACAGATGATTGCTGGCCGAAATAATTTTATGCATGAACGTGCGCGCGCGCAGTGATACATCGCGGTTAGCACTCTCATTAAGTTTACTGCTCAATATATCGTGGAGGTGTGAACGAGCGGCGCGCGCTGCGGCGCATTGCAAATGCACTGTCTCTCCCCCTTAGGCCGGCTGTAAGAGGTTAGAGGTTCGCCAGGAAGTTTATAACATTTTAAATGTATGTGGTTCGTATCTAGACGTATTAAAAGGAACAAATATTACGTGACCAGAAACATCTACGTAAATTATATGTATTTACGTGGATCATACACATTTATTTTTGGTACTTTATTTTTTGTCTTCTTATACCAACTCTTCCTTTCATCATCATCATCATATCAGCCGTCTAAAGTCCTCTATTGGATATGGGCCTCCCCAAGATTGGAGGATAATTGCCGCGTTGGGCAGGCGTGGTGGCAATCGCAAAGCGCAACTTCGCGACGAGGATGCTGCAGCTCACACACACCCTGCAGTATTTAAGCTGCACTTTTTTAGATGAATATACCGTCATCTGTCGATTCCGGTAACTCAGTTGCCTTTAACGACACCTGGAACAAGTCACGGAGTAGAACAGTACCTCTCTCTCAGAAAGGTACTCGTATTATTCTACACCGTCGGTATTCTACGTTTCTCTTCCATTCTGTTCCGCTCTATATATATATATATATGTACAGTCGGGTACTTGCTTCCATCCTCATAAATTAAATCATCATAATATTCCTTTCTCTATTATTGTTACAACATCAGTAACAAAAAATAATTGCCTTGGGTGTTGGCAATCCCATAGCGTAGCTGTGCGACGGGGGTGCTACTGCGGCCCATCCTTGCCCTGTTATATTTAGCTGCACTGTTTTGGATGGATATACCGCCATCTGTTGGATACCTATGATACCTCGAGATAAGTTTCTCTAGAAAGAAAGAAACAAAGAACTTAGAAAATTCTCAACGAATACAAACAGACAAACTGATTAAAAATCATTTTATAATAGCAACTTTAAATCGGGTTTCTCTGGATCTTTTGTTCTCCCGGAATCGAGAGTAGGCTATGTCTATCTTAGAGCGTTGAACCACTGTGCAATAATACTTCCATCCCTCAGGAATGATTTATGATTAAGCGGATATGCGGTGGCCGATATGATAAAGGATGACAAACACACATACTAACTTCCACGCATATATTAAAGGTATACTTTAATCGAACGTTTGCTATCAGCTTTATACGTAGACCCAGTAATAACGAAAGGCAATGTTTCTCAAAACAGTGACATTTAATCTTGTACACACTGGGACGGGGATTAAAATGCAAAAACTCTCGCCATGATCCGCGCGTTGGGCGCTCCGGTCGCGGCCCGCACGCAAATAACACATGCTGTGGAAGGCCCGCTTCTATCTTTTATATAATACTACAAATACATAATATATATATACTTAATAATATATATATACATAAAATACTACTCCATCCAATCCCGTAAATTTTGCGAGCGCGCACGGTGCGGGAAGTCCAAGCATCTTTCTTCTAGCCTCTTTCTCCAGGTAATGCTGGAACTGACGTCGGAGTCATCCTTTCTTCTTTCAAAAGGTCGTCAACATTGGTACCTCACTCTCACCTATTTCTACCGCCAAATAACAGTATTCGTGGTAGGCTCGTCAGAATTATTATATATATTAGTCGAATTTACAGGGTAATGTGGCATAATATCCTCAAGTCATAAGGTTGGCAACGCGTTAGTGATATCCTTGTGATATTATAAGCGTCTATAGGCTTGTTTGTTGACCTGGTCTAATAAAAACCAAAAAATTAGGTTTTTCAAAAAATCTAAACTCCTCCTAAAGTGAGAAGGTGGCAATACAAAAATATATCGATCTCCATACAAAAAAAAGTTACTGTAGCGCATTGTTTTTGATAGAATCCTAGACTATTATTCTTCTCAGTGCGCAATTGAATACAAATCCATGCAGCTGTATTGTTTATTTTTTTAAAAGAAATAACAGCTAATTACACATGCCCAACTACATAAATAGCCATACCAATTAAAGCCGTGAGGTACCGGCAGAGTAGAATAGTACCTCCCTTGTACCATGTGTCGTTAGAGTCGACTAAGGTACCAGAACCGACAGATGGCGGTATATCCACCCGAAACAGTGCAGCTAAAATGCACAAGTCGGGAATGGGCAGCAGCATCCCTGTCACGAAATCTGCGCTCTACGATTGCCTGTTGGCAATCGCGCTTGCCCAGCGCGGCAATTATGGGTGAAATTCCTCCTTTCTTGGAGAGGCGCGTTTCTACGTCTATCAGTGGTTTCTAATGGTTGGTATGATGAACTACATAAATAAAAGTCCATTCCCCTACTGTCTTTACGAGGATAAAGTAACACAGGTCATACTGGATATATTTTGTCCACAAATGGACGTCCTATGGCTGATATAAATAATGTAAAAGAGATCTAAATATGGCAACAAAACTGACTTGTTCCAAGTGCGCGAGCGCAACAATAAAGTTGTTTTATTGTGAATTGTCATAAACAAACATAGACAAACCAAATATTTAATATCCGACTCCATCAAGTCTGTTTATTTGCGAGAACCAGCTGCATACATATATCATTCACGTCCGCTCAATACGACTCTGTTTATAGCATCGAGCGTTAATATATAAAATTATACAGTTTGTAGAATTTAGGAATATAATAATATTTTTGCCTACGAGATGATATTTACTAGAAAAAATCGACTTGTCACAGGTGTCACAGCACATATGATTTAGCGTTATTTATGCATAAACCTCTCAAACTTATTAAGTATGCATTTGCTTCATACTTGTACATACATTACTTAATCTCATGACAAAAAGAACAGTAGGAATAAATCGACATGTTAAGGTCTCGGTTGCACAACAGTAGTTTAGTCCTCCGGCATGGGAAAGATACAGGTTCAAGTCCCGCCTGACAATTGAGACAAGTTGATTTTTTTCTAGTAAATCAAAGCAGCATTTTCTAGGAATAAAACCTCTCAAAGTGCATTTATTCGCTTTATTACAAGTCAGTACGACTTTGCCTTCCTCGATAAATGAACTATCCAAAGCTGAAAGATTTTTTTAAATTAGACCAGCGGTTCCTGAGATTAACGCGTTTAAACAAACAAACAAACTCTTCAGCTGTGTAATATTAGCATAGATTAGCGTGCCTCTAGGGAGCAGACCCTCTGTGCGCGTAATTTGTGGTGATGCGCGGTGTTGTCGTTGCCGATAAAATTACTTTGCGCTCTTTATGGCTACTTGGAATAAATTTACCTGCTACATGCTATTTCTGCGCCACGATAAAAATGGCCGGGTGCTAATGTCGTAGGCAGCAGTCAGATAAAATTACTTAGTTAACTAGAATTCTGCTGTGTGTTGAGATATATCTTTTTGGTAATTGCTTGTCGTATTACAGAATCTTGCTACTTATTAAAAGGGCGAGACCGATGTATGCATGGGCTGATACTTCTTTCTTTAAATTATTGGGTTTGTGTTTTGACTGGTCTTCCCAATTGCAGAACGTAGCTTCGCGACGGGATGCTGCTGCCGATCCCCATCGTTTTGCACTTAAGCTAAACTGTATCGGGTGGATATACCACCATCTGACGGATCTGGTACCTCAGTCACTTCTTACAACATCTGGTTCAAATTAATACGTCCTGTGATAAACGATATATATATATAAGACAATTTTATAGTGATCTAGGAATTTTGCAATAATAAACGTGTTGCTCTGAAAATACAAAGAAACGACATTTAAAGTTTATTAATTTTAGCCACTATTTAAAAATTAGCTAGTCGATTCCTTTATCACAATTAGTAAACTTTTTATTAATCTACCCTATCGCCATATTTTAAAAACGTCATTAAGTTGGCACTGTCAGTCGCGCCCTCTATTCATAGATAGGCCCATAGATAATAATTAAAGAACTCATTTCTTTACATATATATATATATATTTAAAGATATATTTACTAGAAAAATTACTCTTGTCTCAGGAAGCCACGAACCATTACTTTTCTCATCCCAGGAACTGCAACTTTCCGAGTTAGTAGCACCTCGATTTAAAGTTTTTTTTATTACTAAGAGTCAGCACGATCTCATGAATGCTTTAGGTAATTACCTAGACAGATGAGTCAACTAATTTTGGTGACATAATCGGTAGAGCAAACTCTTGGAATTGGGACGGTGCAAGTTCGAGTCTTCTTGCGAACCAAAACAAGTAGATTTATTGTATACTAACTTATATTTAATATTTTATATCGAATAAAATCATCTATTGTCAAAGCCGTGAGGTACCGAGTAAAATAGTACCTCACCTTATACCAGGTGTCGTAAGAGGTAAGTAAGGTACCAGAACCGACGGGTAGCGGTATATCCATCCGGAATAGTGCAACTGCAATGCACATGGATAGGCAACCGTATCCTCGTCGCTTCGCTCTGCGATTGCCAAAAATTTTCGGGAGGCCCCTTCCTTGGGGGGTCTTATGTCTAGCAGTGAACTTCCTACGGCTGGTATGGTGATGATGATGATTATGAAAATCGTCCTTCTTAAGTTACGTTGCGTTATAATGTGACGACATCGTTTTATGTAATATTTTGCAATTCAATAAAGACAGATCTATTAATTAACATAATCCGATACGACTTGTACAGGAAATTTTAATTGAATCCAAATATTATTGATTATTTTGTAATTCAGATATCAAACTCTGATGGCCGACTGCGTGATATCAGTACGTATCTGAAGGCAATCTATGCTATCATGCGTGATATGTCGTATTGATTGTTGTTCGGGCGATCGTATCAATAACTTTGTTTTGTACAATTTATTAGAGGTGTGTCTGGCTAATCTGATCGCGGGTTTTGTTTATCACTAGATGTAACCGTGACTTTGACTGCAAAATATAAAGTTTTAATTTGTTATTCATTAACAGCTTTATTCATTAAGAAGTTCTAGGTGATAAAAAAATTATAAATTAAAATAATCACACATCATTACATCATATATATAAGACATAAAGAATTAAAAGAGTATGTAATGTAAAAAAAGGTCTAAATAACTTCCATACAAAAGTCGTTATAATTCGTAATAGAGACGGATTTATTTGTTTGAAACTGATTGTATTGGCGAATTAAGATTGTGTTTACACAGTTATGTAGCGATTTATTTAAAACGAATTACCTCGTCATATCAGCCATTTGAAGTCCACTGTTAGTCATAGGCCTGTCCGAGAAACGGGATTTAGCTCATAATTCCCGCGTTAGGCAAGCGTGTTGGCGGTCGCGAGCGCAGCTTTCGCGATGGGGCTGCTGCTGCCTATCCCCACCCTATGCATTTAAGCTACACTATCTTGGATGGATATACCGCCATCTGTCGCTAAGTAGTATTATATAACATTTACGCGCTCCACTACTCATAATAAAACAACTTTCAAACGCATTTACAATATTGATAAAAGGTAAAGTAAAGGTTGCCGGAAGGTAACCGAAACGTCGAACAAAAAGCTTAGAATTTTAGCGTAGACCTAGACCCAGCAGTTGACGTCCTGATAATTTGACGACTATACATTATGATGTACTGGCAGACACCTCTCTCCACCAGGTTTGTAAGAGGTACCAGAACGGACAGATGGCAATTGGGGATGGGCAGCAGCATCCCCGTCGTGAAAGCTGTGCTCTGTGATTGCTAACACGCATGCCCAGCGCGGAAATGTCGGAATTTCCTATTTCTCGGGGAGGCCCCTGTCCAGCAGTGGATTCCAATGGCTGTAATGATAATGAATAATGATAACTATAATTAATTTCAAGTCATTACTTTTTAATATTTACCTATTGTATTCCATAATAAAATGGAAGTAAGATATGACATATATTCTATACTGTCTGCACTTCGTAGTATTTAAATAAATATTTTCTATTAATACACGATAGAACAATGCACTGCGAGTCTCGTATGAAAACAACCCCATACAATATTGACAGCTGGGTAAATTCAATTCGTTTGCGGCTTACTACTTCAATAATAAGTATTTATTTCTAGACGTTACAATTTATCGATCCACATGGTCGTTGCACTTTGTATCATTAATGCGATGCCCTTTTGTGATTGCACTGGCTTTTCCACGCTACTTCGCTTGCATGATTCATAAAGCGGAAGACTTAAGAATAAGCAACCCTTCTGTTGTAAAAAGAAAAGCCGACAGACTGGCGGTATTAAGTGCCTACTTAGCGACGTATACGTGCATACATACAAACATACATTACGATTGTGTGCTCTCCGGGTAGGTAGAGACTATAGACTTCCACTTGTTACGATCTTGGTATACCTCTCTCGCTTCTCTTACATTAGTTCTGTACACGTTCGTTTATTCTTTGTATTTCTGACCTGGCTCTTCTTTAATACCGCTTGTACCTGGCTAAAATGTGTTCGCCTAGGTCGTCCTATACCAACTCTTCTATTCACTTTCGCTGTAAGTATACATTTGTGTATTCATTCTACTTTCATCTATCTTTTCTATATGTCCAAATCAGTTCAACATTGCTTTCGTTAGTAAGGGCAGTTCGATCCAACTTGATAGATAGGATAGTTATAATCTCAATTTATACTCCTACTAACTCTAACCAGCTCAGCTACCGTACAGCTGGGATTAAAGTACCGGCAGACTAGAAGTACCTTCCACTGTACCAGGTAACGTAACGTAACAACGTAACAGGCGACTAAGTTACCAGAACCGACAGATGACGATATATTAATCCGGAACAGTGTAGCTCAAAACAACAAGGCGGAGATGGGTAGCAGCGTCGCCTTCGCAAAAGCCGATTGAGTACATGTCATATGATAGTCTTATATGAGGTAGATCTCTTTCAAAGATCGTTTGCATTGGTACCTCACTCACAACTATTTCTACCGCGAAATAGCAGTGTTCGCATTGCTGTGTTCCGATATGAACGGTAAAAGAGGCAGTGAAATTACTGGGTAAATGTGATATTGTATCTTGAGTTCACAAGGTTGGCGACACATTAGTGATATCCTTACGATGACACTAGCGTGTATAAGCTGCGGTCACGTTTCCCATCAAGCGGACCGTATGCTTATTTACTGACTTCATAATATAAAAAAATGTGTCTGCTTTACCGATGTATATATATATACCTGTAGTTGGTATAGTGAATCAATTTCTACAAACAGATTCAAAACAGTTAACACATAAGCTGATCTATCACAGATAAAGAACAACTATCAAATTCATATCTTTCGTATCGAACCGGGTTTCGTTTGCGGTTCCAGTACTGACATGACTTCGCGTCCGCACGATTCTCAACCTAATCCCTCTCGTAATAAGGAGAGGGGCAGGACTTTTTGAAGCTATTTCAAAAAAATATAGACATACGTAACAATAGATGTTACACACAGAAACAGATCAACCTACCCAATTTTGTTAAAACGCAATCGATATTAATCTATAACTGCGAGGCATTGAGTTCAAAATTGATTGTAAATATTTAACAGATTTGGATAGGTTGGCGTGTTGCCCACCGTTCATTTGCTTTTACAGGCAAAGCGCGATGGTCATCTAAAGATTAACATGCTTTGTCCGCCGATATGTCTCGTGTCCATCTAGCAACAAATTTTGTTCATTTTATTTGTCCATTTATAATGTTTGTCCATTTGTTTTATTTTGGTGCACGCCGGGCGGCTTCGTGTCACTCGACCCATATTACAGTGCGTTAGATCGATCTATGACATTTATTTTGTTGACTAATTTACGTATTGTGGGTTATTGATGTATCTGATGCGGACCAGAGGAATGATCGTGGCATGCTCGATTGCAATATTAGTGACAATGGGGGGGATAATTCGAATTAAATGTACCGAAGATCTCAGATATCTTACACAATGATGTGGTTATCTGTGATTGAAAATGAATGGCTTGACAAGAATTCTTAATTAAGTGGTGTTCTATTATACGTATATGAATTTATAGTCTTATGTAAACTTTATCTATATATACATAGTTTACTATCAATTTCGGTCGTGTAGTACCGACAGAGTAGAATAGTACCTTCCCAAGTACCAGATGTCGTAAGAGGCGACTGAGGTACCGGAACCGACGGCGGAATATTCTGCGACAGGGCGGAATTGGGCAGCAGCCATCGTGAAGTTACAGGGATTCCCTCTTTCTTGAGGAGGCCTATGTCTTGCGGGAGATGTAGTAAGGCTGCTATGATAATGATGACGAACTCTTTTTGCATTTTTTTTTGTTAGACTACGTCGATAAACAGGCATACGGAGACAATAAGTATCACCGCAGCATGTGTCCTCACAAGGATATCTCTGTGACTTGAAGATACTATGTCACATTACCTAGTAATTGCACTGCTTTTCTCACCCTTCAAACCGGAACACAGCAATGCTATCACTATAATTTGGCGACAGAAATGGGTGAGATTATAGGTGAGATAGGTATGTATGAGGTCTACCTCATATAAAATTTAGGTACTGTGCTAACATATAACACAAGAATCAGTGAATAAAATCCGGCATTAATATGGATTCTTAACTCGCTGGGTCTGAAGGAGCAGATTTTTGTAGAAACATCACGCCACTGTCCCATCGGGATGGGCAGAGACTATGGGTCTCCACTTGCTACGATCTTGGCATTCTTTGGCATTGATCTCTGGCTTCCTTTGATCATCCTATACCAACTTGTCCATTCACTTCCGTTCTATATATTTGTGCAGTCATTCTTCAGACCTTAGTGATTTTATTTAATGGACTAAGGATCTTGGGTTCGATCCTCACACAGGACATCTATATTATGTCGAATATTTGTGTTGGTTCTGATGTAAGCGATGGCGCAGATGATAATGATCCTGTGCACCAAGGGTCGTGGGTTAAATTTTCAGCCAGGGTAAATATTTATATGATGATATTTGTGTTTGTTTTGTGTCTGGGTGTATAACATATGTATTCAAGCAGTATATTTGTGATTCATTGGTTGTCTGGCGACCGTAACACGAGTGCTTTATGCGACTTACCACGGTGTCAGGTCAGTGTATAAGATGTTGTGTGAATTAATAAAAAAGAATGACTAGCTGACCCGACCGACGTTGGCATGTCTCAACTACGAATATTGAATTCAAATTATAAGACAGATGTGTGCGTTCCAAACGATATTAGCACCGAGCATCTGTCAATTGCGCCAACTGTCAAACTACTGTCAGTTCTGTCAAACGCCGCTAGGTAACAACGGAAAATGTAATATGGTTGGCAGCCTTCTATTTTTTTAATGCGCTTTTATTAGCTTCACCCATATGTTTGTTACATGCAATTTAATTGGGCATTTTTTATAATTCGTACCCTTGTCAAGAGCCGGTGACAATACAATAATTCGTTTTGTGTATCTCATTATCGTGATCTGTAAAGGAAATCCGCCAGGAAAATGTAGAATAATAAAATTAAATAAGACACTTCCATATCACATCAATTTTTATTACATACTTTCAAAAGTTATTATTTTCGGCTAATACTGAAAATATTTTTCACTTTTTAGTTATATTTATATGATGCTATTTCTGTTTTCTTTTGTGTCTGGGTGTTAAATGTATATATTTAAATAGTATATTTGTGATTCTACTATTGTCTGGTGTCCGTAACACAAGTGCTTCAAGCGACTTACTGTGTAGTTAAGTCAATGTATGAGATGTTGTGAGAAATCATCTTGAGGAGACCTATGTCCAACAGTGGACTTTCTATTGTTGATATGATGATGATGATGTTATTTAGTACGTGTATCAATCATAACTAAAGACATTTTAGCAGAATCCATTAAATATTTAATTTGATACATAGTAGGAAAGAAAATAGAAAGGTCCCTCTAATATGAATTAATATCAAAGCAACAAACAAACTACAATTACAGCGGAAACTTGATTTCTATCATTTTTAAATGGCGAAATACGTCGTGGTATTTATAGCAGTTACGGCCGATGTTGTCCCCTTAACACGGTGAATATTAAAGTCCGTCGATGCTGCTCAATAATGCACGCGCCGGCACCGAACGTGGGACTCCGCGCACTTGTGCCGTAGGGCCGCTCCACTCTCCACACCGGCCGTGTTCTTACTAATCATTTAATTAAATATAATTGGCAACACTGAGAATGCATCCACCATTTTAAATCGCACCTTGATTCGACAAAAATAGAAAACGAATGAGCTTATTGCGATTACTTTTCTTTGGAAATTGGTCAGTACCTGTAATTGACGGGCCCGATGGCGCAGATGGTAGTGCTCCTGTCTTGTGCGCCAAAGGTCGTGGGTTTGATCTCCACCCAGGAAAAATATACGTTAAATATATGTTTTTAAGAAGTATGTTTGTAATTACTCTGTTGTCTGATGTCCGTTACACAAGTATTTAAGCGACTTTTTACGGAATCAGGTCAACCTGTAAGATGTGAAATTTATTTATTTATTGTATTTGCTTAGCAACTTCATGAGACAGACCTCATACAAAGGTTACCCGCGTTGGTACCTCACTCTCATCTGATTCCATCTCCAAATAGCAGTGTTCGCATCGCTGTGTTCCGATCTGAAGGGTGAGAGAGGCAGTGGATTTACTGGGAAATGTGGCATAATATTCTCAAGTGACAAGGTCGGCAACGCTAGTGATATCGTTGTAATATTACAAGCGTCTATAGGCTGCATTGACGCTTAATATCAAGCGGACTGTATGCTTGTTTGTCGACCTGGTGTATTAAAACAAAATTGGAAATTAGTCGCGACAGCCTATCTTTTCTCGAGTACAATCTCAAGCTCAAAAATGTAACAAATAGGCAGATAGGCACTAACATCATAATCATATCATATCGTAGCAGCTGAAGAATATTGCCAGCTAGACACAGGCCGCTTCAATAAAATAAATTTTGCCCATAGTTGCCACGCTAGGCAGGTGGCAATATAACGCATAGTTTCACGACGAGAATGTTACTGCCCATTCCTGCATTTAAGCAACACCATCTCGGGGAATATAACGCCATCTGTCGGTTCCGATACCTCAGTCACCAGCCGTCGGATACTATACTACTCAACCGGTATCCCACGGCTTAGCAATTTCTTTATAAATATGATTTATTAATTTTATATTACTGAAAATAACCACTTGTAAATCAAATCGATTAAGGAAGAACGTATTCTTGTAAGGGTGGCAAATGAATTTTAACAATAAGACTTATTCGGGCACTTGGGGGTGCGCACGCCCCCTGGGGACAAGTGGCATACGTCAGATTTTAGAGATTTACTTAAGAGGTTCGCAGGGTGACTGGATTGTGCCGGGTTACGACTACCACTTCGTCAGTGTCGCCCCTGGATTGTGGGAAACGGGGATTTCTCGCATTGCCCAGTGGGGGGTGTGGGCTTTTTCTGATCCACGCAATATATCATGCTTGACTTGACCCGAGATAGCTTGAAGCACTTGTGTTACGGATGTCATGCAACAGAGGACTGCAAATATAAATATCATCCTCCGGCACCTCAGTCGCCTCCTACCACACCTCGTACAGAGAGAGGTACTGTTCTACTCCACCGGTACCCCACGATACGGTGAGAATTGAACGAGGAGTTTCATAGTTCATGCATTAGAAATGGTTTCTCTTAAGGATTGAAAGTTACATCAAATTGAGGCAAATATTCAAAGCTCAATATACTTTATTCAAGTAGACATTTTACAAGCACTTTTGAAATCGTCAATAAAATAAGTAATAATAGTAACATTAATATTTCCAATAAAGTGATTTTATGCATATTTGTTTATAATACAGACGACCCTGATGACCCAAGGGATCATAAAGGTTATCAGACACAGATAATTTCATTAGGTCCACCTTAAGCTAGTCTGCCTGCACCAGCAAGTCTTAAAATTAAGTTTATTTTAGGTTCATAACGCGACCCACCAGAAAGGAAGGTAAGAAAAACTGGAGGTGAAATATACAAACAAAATACGAGTAGCTTATTCCTATTTCAATATTATAAATTAGTTATCAATATACCAGCTATTGAAAGTCCATTCCTGAACATCGGTCTCTCCAAGGAAGGAGGTTCTTTGCCCATAATTGCCGCGCTGGGTAAGCGTATTGGCAATTACAGAGCGAAGCTTTCGCAACGGGGATGCTGCTGCCCATTTCTTTCCTGTGTATTTAAGCTGCACTGTTTTGGGTGGATATACCGCCATCTGTCGATTCTGGTATCTTAGTTGGCTCTTTTGGCACCTGGTGCAGCGGGAGGCACTATTCTATTCTGCCGGCACCTCACGGTAAATATAAATTAGGTATGATATTCAGCTTTTATACAGACGAAATGTTTGCCGGCGGGCACAACACTAGCGCCTGATCCCTACGCCCGCTCATCGAATACAAGCGTAAAATTCAAAGGAATTGAACTAAAATAGAGGTAAGCAATATCCAATTAAGTATTAATGCGACAGAGTCCCCAACAAGGCTAAATAACAGTTTTGTGGGGGCCCCGTCAAATTACGGAACGATTTGCGGACGGTATGGGACGCACTCTTGTTCGTCGTTTAATCGCCTGCATATTTGAGTGGATTATTTTATTATGGAAACAAGCACAGCCGCTTTGGTTTTAACGGTGCCGGGCGTGAGTGGTATACATTGCTGGCTCGCTTTCGTTTTCGTATTTAAGCACGATGCTCAAAGACCTCATTCGAGTTCCTCAACAGGTGGGTCTCACAATGAACATGGAGAAGACTGAAGTAATGTGTAATGCCCATGTTATACCCACTCCAGTTTTAGTTGAGACCTCGCTTCTTCACGTTGTTGAATAGTATGTATATCTAGGATAAATAGTCCAAGTAGTAGTAACTAGAAGTAGTAGGAACTCCAACTACAAGAAAGAGGTCAATCGCAGAATCCTTCTTGGCTGAAAACTGCGAAACATCTTCTCGTCTGATATATCACAGTGTCTCAAGTCGACATTTTTCGACCAATGTGTTATCGCGATGACATATAGCAGCGAAACGAGGTCTCGTATCATTGGCTTTCTAAGCCAATTGAAATAGCTCAATGAGCTATGGAAAGGGCAATGCTCGGAGTCTCTTTGTGCGATCGAATCTGGAATCATAAGATTAGTAATAAAACCGAATTTACCGACAGAGCCCAGTGGAACAGTAAGTTGAAGTGGCAGTGGGCAGGGCACTTGGTACGCAGAACCGATAGCCGATGGACTCGTAAGGTTTGGAATGGAGACCACGTACCAGCGAGCGCAGCGTAGGGCGTCCCGCAAAATAGACAGATGGTCTGTCAAAAACCACAGAATCGCGCTAAATTCATGCAGCATACAACTGGTCCTATTGGAGATAACTTGGCCTATGTCCAGCAGTGGACGTCTTATGGCTGATATATATGACTAGATATATGATAAAACGATAAATGACTTCTAGCGGGTAATGTACAGAGAACAAATGGAACCCACCACACCGCTCGAAGCCGGCTCCCCGTGAGAAGTTGGGCAGATGTCGCCACGATCAACTGTCCAGTATGTTGTGGCCGGCGTTTATACCATTACCCCACGGCGTACGCAGTAATTACAGTTTGACTGGCGTTTACTATACAGTCCGCTGTTTCTAACGTAATGACGCCAGCAATTAATACTAATCATATAGACCGCGTTTTGGTGTTTTGTTATTTGATGTAACTTTAAGGTTGGTCAGTACGTATGTATTTTCGGCTTTCGGTAATTCGTTTATGGAAGTTTTGATTCCTATCGACAATTTTTGTATTAGAAATTGTTCCCACTTCTATTTTATAGGTGATAAAAAGAGAATCATTAACTTTGATGGTACGTTAAATTTTTGAGAAGAAGAGGTATTAAAGAATGCCAGGTCAGAAGTACTAAGAATAAACGAACGAGTATGAAAAGACTAATGTGAGTAAGGGAAGCTAAACAGGTATGCCAAGATCGTAACATGTGGAGATCCATAGTCTCTGCCTACCCGTGACACAGGTGTGATGTATGTATTTATGTTTTACATTTTTGTCTGTTCAAATGAGACTCTTTATTTCTGGAAGGTAATTATCATACAAAGATCACATAGTACCTCACTCTCACAAAATTTCTACCACTAAACACCAGTTTGCGTATTAATGTGTTTTGGTTTGTAGGGTGAGAGAGGCTGTGATACTGTTGAGAGAGAGGAGACTAACAGCCTTGCCCCTGAATAAATTCTTATGAAAAATATAAGCTTATCTCCAAAGCTTACCATTGCACTAAAGATTATGTCGTACTACCAAATACGTGGTGTTGGTAAAAACTTTATCACCACCAGGTTGCGGGTTCTTTTCTGGTGGTTCGTGTAATAAGCCTGCAGTAAACTTAGTTTTAAGGCTTGTCTGGGGCTGGCAGACTAGTTAAAGGTGGGTGAAAATTTATTTACCTGTGTTAGATGACTTTTCTGATCCCTTGGGTCGTCATGATGACCTGGTATAATAAAAAAATACTACTAAATTTCCAAATACGATGACAGATCGTAGTACACAGGATAAAAAAACATGTACATTAATCTATTTTAACAACGCAACAGTTATCTGTAGATTTTATACCGAAGTTGTAAGAGGAAACTAAGATACAGAATCTGACAGATGGCGTAATATCCACTTTATTCAGCGTATGTTAAATGCACGGAACGGGAATTGGTGGCAGCATCCCCGTTGCAACATACGCTCCGTGATTGCCAGCTTGGCAATTATAGGCAAAACACCCCATTTCCTCATGGAGGTCAATGCACCCAGTTGACCTTCTATGCACCAAGATAACATTCCACAACATTTATGATGACAATACAAAGAAATTTTTTTCTTATTTTTCTTCTTAGGAGTCAAAAAAGTGTCAATTTCAACGCGCCCTGTGGGTTCACCCGCATCAAGTTGTAGAACTTTCATACTATTTTGCCATATTTATTATTTTGACTTATATTGCGCTATTTGCCTCTTCAGGATTTTCAAAAATCTAAAATAACAAAACCTTGTATAGAGGGTGGTACTGTTTACTCGGACGGTGCGGCGTTTATATATACATATATATACATATTCCTATATATACATATAGGGACACTATCAATCTTTATATATTTATAAAAAATTATAATGTTCGTATAAAATTAAAATTAAATATTTTTGCCGCAAAAGATATATGTAAGTATTTACTTTTCTTTGACCACGAGTCATATATTTGGTGACGTTCTCACTAGATATAGAGGGGAAGAACCAAAAACAGTACATTTCTTGGCGATATTTAATAGTTACTCACCAAAGATGGCTTGCGATAAGATAATTAAACATGCCCTGATAATCAGTGACTACATATTCGGTTTTAAATCGCAATACCTTAAATCTAAAAACCCAATCGCTAACAGTCACGTTTCACGTAATAATTGCACACTAATTATAGAGAGCGATACCTTAATTTCTGCAAACACCCTATGAACCTTATATTTACGAATATACGATCGATTTCAGCATATCACAAATTGGTATTGTAAGCCCGAATTGCCTAGTGTTTATCTATTTAATATTAAGTCAGACATCGTCCAAGCAGCGAGTTACGCCATTGGGGGACGATCAACTATTCATGGGAACAGGGAGGCTTTCGTTGGAAACACCGCGCCACCTTTTGCGCGGGGGCGGGTTTAATTCATACTTTATGACATTTTATGTAATTGGGACAGAAAATAAATGCCTCCTTTTAATTATACTTTTGAGGCCTTTATATTTAATTATATTTAAAGGCCTCAAAAGTATAAGCCTAAAAAAATACAATTCTTTTCGTGTAAATATCAGACATATATGTACACGCGTGGGCGGATCCTTCGTTATGGGCATGGCCACAACCCTAATAGATTTCTGGCTATAAACAACTCAGAGAGCGAGTTCATACTTGATTCGCACTCGGGCTCGACTACGACCGTAGAGAACTATAACACATAGACTCAAGCTGAAGTTAGAGACGACCTTAGAGACATCCTCGATACTTGTCGGTAGTGGTCCGACCCTATGCGAGTACTTTCTAGCATAGGGTCTCCCACCGATGGCGCTCGAATTGACGTCTATTAGGTACGGGCAAAACCTGGCACTTGGATAATTTTAAGGTGATTGTGAACATAACTTTCTTAAGGGCTGGACACGATCTTTTAAATTTTTCAATATTTCCCACAACATCTCATACATTGACCTGATTCCGTGATAGGTCGCTCAAAGTACTTCAGATAACAGAGAAATCAAAAGTATACTTAAATACATATATTTAACACCCAGACACAGAACAAACATAAATTTAAATATATAAATATTTGCTCTGGGTGAGATGGAACCCCGAACCTTAGGTGCACAAGACTGGATCACTACCATCTGCGCCAACGGGCCCGTCCAAATTGTTCAAAAGTTCACAATATTCAAGAGAATTACAACAAAAAGAACTTATTATTATATTATTACATATTTATATTACTACAAAGTATTTATATTTGGTTGCGTTTAGTTTTGTACTTATGGTGGACTGGCGATGATTCAGAATGTCTTTAATTTATTATCTGAAACACCAACTCAATAAATACTTAGAAAGGCGTTCTTATATAGGAAGAGTAAGTAATTAATACTTTAACTGACTCCGATTATTTGAGGGGATCATGATAATCGAACATAAGGTCAATTAGTTAGTTAATTACCTCTAGTTCAAACTAGTCAATTGGCACTAAACGTACCTATCTATGCCGTGACGCACTGGCGGATTAGATTAGTATCTCTCGTTGTACTAAGTGTTGTGAGAGGAGACTGAGCTATCGACATCGCCAGATGGCGGTATTTCCATCCGAAATAGTGTAGCTCATATACACAGGGCGGGGGTGAGTAGCATCGTCCCCGTTGCGATTACAAATAGATAATAAAATAAATAAAAATAATAATGTTTTCAAAATGGGAAATACTAGATCCGTTACTAATAATAATGATGACCTTTATGACCCTGCGGGATCACAAGAGTCATCTAACTTATGTAAATTAGGCGTACCTTAAACGAATTTGCTGGAACCAGGCGAGTCTTAATACTAAGTTTTCTCTAGGTTCATTACGCGGACCATCAGAAAGGATCCTGCCATTAAAACTGGTGGTGATTAAGGTTGACATACATAAAGACATGTCAGATTTTCAGATATATTTCTGGGTAAGGCAAACATAAATGAGGTTTCAGTATTACTTTGACTCCTATAGGTAGACTTCTTACAAAGGTCATCTACATTGGTACCTGACTGTCAACTATATCTACGCCAAATAACAGTGTTTGCATTGCTGTAACAGAGACAGTGAAATTACTAGCTTAATGTCATTAGCAATTTTTAAGTAGCATTTTATCTTCAGATCACAATGTTGGCGACATACTAGCTAGTGATATCTTTGTGATGACACGAGTGTCTATAGGCTGTGGTCAGGTTTATCATCAAGCGGACTGTATACTTGTTTGCTGACTTCATAACATTAAAATAAAGACTAGTGTGTAAGAATGAGATTATGTCGGAAACAGTAATCTCTGCCTTAAAATTATTCGGGTTAAGCGTAGATAAAATAGCATGTACTCAAAGATAAAAATAAAAATGATTTCTAATATTTAAAAATCAAGTTCATATTGACAGTATCACTTAGGAATATGCTCAAAAAGTGCGCAAACTGAATGTATTTGCTGTCCGTCCGTCACAACAACAGATAAAGGGCTTAGCTGTAACTGCTTCGCGATACACAGATAAGATCCGATGATCTTCCTCGGAAACCAGTAATCTTGCGATAAACACATATATATTGGTTTTATCAGATATATATATATATAAAACAATGATGCTAAATGGGTAATTACAGAATGATATCTCACGTTGCGTCGTGTACTTTTTTACTCGTTATCGCAGCCTATGGACGCTCGTAATATCACAAGGATATCACTAACGCATAGTGCTATAGCTTGGAGACCAGACCGTGCTGCAGTATTCCAGCTTACTTCTGACGTTACTATTATACATTATAATTATTGGTGACTGTTTTTGAAAGTCCTTAGAAGTTCTTAAGATAAATCAAAGGGGTTTGTTTGCTTTACATACGATGTTAGCTACGTGGTCCGACAAACGAACTCGACTATTTATTATCACACCAAGATTTCCGATAGAAGTAAATTCATTAAGTTTTCTAGCAATCGAGTATTCCGATGGATACTTATTATGTGTTCTGGTATATTTAATATGCTGTCATCTCACTGCATTTAAAAGCATTTTATAATTAACTCACCAGTCATGTAATATAAACAATTTAATAAATTTAGGAAAGCAATCTCTAAATCTTATAATCATCGTCATTATACCAGCCATTGGAAGTCCTTTGCTGGACATAGACCACCTCTAGAGAGGAGACATTCTACCCATAATTGCGGCTCTGGGTAAGCGTGTTGGCCATCGCAGAGCGCAGCGTCCGCAACGGTGATCCCCGCCCTATGCATTTGAGCTGCACTGCTTTGGATGGATATACCGCCATCTGTCGGTTCTGGTACCTTATTCGCCTTTTACCTGGTACAGGGGGAGGTACTATTCTACAAAGCCGGTAACTCACGGCATCATTTTTTTTGGCTAATTGTAATTGTATATGTACGAGTGGTTTTTGTTGCTTTTTTTTGTTACTTCTCAGTACACGTTGTAAAAGTACATTTTAATTCTTTTTTATTTAGTAACATGTAAACCAAAATAAAGTCAAAGTCAAATATATCTTTATTTAAATAGGCCTGACACAGGTATTATCATGAGTATATGTTTGCTTATTACAATTGTACAAATGACCGATGACCCTGACAACTCTTAGTCTCTTTAAACTTGGGTAAAGTGTGACATTGCAAACTTCGATGATATTTAATAGATTTGCGATCAAGCGATATAAAAAAACCATATCCAATTTAGTCGCGTCAAGTACATGATCTATAACCTGTTATAGATCATGTACTTGACGGAAAAATGTCTAATATTTCCAGCTGATTGGAATCAACGAGTTTATTTCTGTTATCGACAAACAAATTGCTTATCTACAGTTATAATGCTTTATTTAAAGCTAAATCAACTATCCACTATCAACACACTTTATCATAGATATATTATCATTATCTGTGGAGAAATACTGAGTTTTGTCATTACCTAAAACTGGCTGATAATTACTATTCAGTAAGCACTAAACATAGACTTTGCTTCCGTCAATTGTGTGGCCAAATAGTAATACATAATATCCAAAGTCCAAAGACTAACTTGATTAAGGATTTTTAAATATCGCATAATCAATAAGTACTCTATACATATATATCAAAGGTTGTTATCGTTTATCTGTTTGTTTGGTTACGGCTTAACTCAAAAACTGCAAGACCGATTTAAAAATCCTTTACAATTAGAGAGCTACTTCCTTTACCGAATAAAATAGGCTTTGTTATATTTTAGTAATAAAATAAAAGATCGCTACCTAAGATAGAACTATGTAAATATGACTTTTAGATATTGAACTGATTTCAAAAACTCTTTCATGAATACAAAATTACATTATCAGAAAGTGACAGAGGTGACATATTGTATCCCCATATATATTTAGTCATAAATCATCATTATATTGTTTTTTTGGTTAAGCTGATAAAATGGAAATGTGCAAATGACAGTAGAATCCAAAGTTTCCGAAACACAAATCGAAAGTTTCAAAACACATACACATCATCATCATACCAGCCATTGGACGTCCACTGCTGGATATTTTGCCCATAATTGCCGCGCTGGGCTAGGGAGTTGACAATCGCAGAGCGCAGCTATCGAGGGGATGTTGCTGCCCATCTCCGCTCTGTGCATTTGAGCTGCACTGTTCCTGATGGATATACCGCCATCTGTCGGTTCTGGTACCTTAGTCGCCTCTTACGACATCTGGAGCAGTGGGAGGTACTATTCTAATCTGCCGGTACCTCACGACGCACAAATAAAACAAATAAAATACAAAATACGATGTCTATCTCCTCGTCTGTCCTAATACGGGATATAGATACAGGCCTCCGTCAGTAGCGCATGCGCGCGTGAACTGTCAAAATGATCTACTTGACGTGACAGCCGGCCTGTGTAGGAGAACGGGCGTGCCCGCAAACTAATATCACCCTTACTGCATGCATTTTTTCAAGTGTTACACGTTCATAATCGCTTAGCATTAATTGTTTGTGGTGTTGGAGTATTTCACTTTGATTAACACCGCCGTAGCGGTAGGAGGTCATGTGTAGAGGTACTATGCTTGTCGTGGTACAAGGAATTTTTAGAAACAATTTAATCCGAAAATTTTGCCAAGAATAATACTTCCTTATTAGGTGTCATAAAAGTATCAGATCTTCTGGTATCATAACTAATAGACGGTGGTATATCCACCAGATTCAGCGTAGCACAATGCAGAAACAGGGTGGGGGTGAGCAGCAGCATTCCCGTCGCGAAGCTTCCTTTGCAATGGCCGCCATACCTGCCCAGCGCAGCATTTATGGGTAAAATTACCCCTTCCTTGAGAAGGCTTATAACAATGATGATGGTTTTAATCCATATTGTTTACAAAACCGAAATAAAATTTGAAATTTTTATAATAAATATACCTTTTTTATACTTGGTGTTATTTCAATACACTTACATTTTATTTGTAATCTAAATAGGTTCTAATTATTGAATATAAGTAGAAGTTTATATAAGAGATATATAAATTTTCTAGACGGACTATTATTTGGAAGATCTGCTATACTTGTCTCTCAGATTTCGCACATCCCGCGGGGGCGACCGAAGCTGATCGCGCGGTCGCCGCCGCGGAACACGCAGGCGAATATAGGCACGGAGTCGCTCATAAGCCAGCAACCTCGCCCCTTGGTAGCACTTTATTCAACGTCTGTGTAGTCCAGCCATAGGTTAATCCGAAAAATAAGTACAAAAAAAACAACTGAGATAGACCACTTGTACAGGTAGTTGAAACTGGCGGAAGGAGTCTACGCCTATGTCTACCGTCAGTTCGCATTGTTGTGTTTCAGCTTGGAAAGTGAGAGGGATAATTGCTGGACAATTTGACATAATATCATTAAGGGACAATATTAGCGACGCTCTAATTATATCTCTATGAGAAACTCCCTTAAATAGGTATGTGGACAGCATGCTTGCTTGCTAATTAAGGGACAGGTGACGCTATATCCATCCGTAGCAGTGCAGTACAAATGCCCAGGACGGGGATGGGCAGCAGCATCCCAAAAGATGCGCTCTGCGATTGCCAGTACGCTTGTGCAGCGCGGCATTTACAGGCGAAAGTCCCCCTCTCTTGGGTAGGCCTACGTCCAGCAGTATACTTCTGATGGCTGGTATGATGATAATGATGATGACACATAAATATTTATCCAAGTGGGTATCAAACTCACGATCTTTGCCGCACAGGATAGGAACACTATAAATGCGTCATCAGGCCTGTCAAATCTAACTTCATATTAGCTGACCCGGCTAACGTTATTCTACCATATAAATTTATTAAATAAAAAGAAAAATTGTTATATAATAACGTTAGTTGTTTTATGCATACAAAAAAATATATAACATTGTATATATTTTATAATGCCACGTCATAAAAAAATAAACATTTTATACAAAGAGAAAAAAATGGGTTTACCTACTGAAGGGTATGAAATATAGATTACAACGGATTCTAAGACTTGCCAAATATCTAAATAAAATACAAACTGCACTTTGCCCATTTTGGAGTTGTATGTTAACTAAAACTATGACACGAGAATTGTGCATCAGATAATATCTAAACACTAGCGACCAGCCAGTGGACTCCCAATGGCTAATATGATGAAGAATATATAGGGATAGATAAACAGTGTGAAATGTCTTTATGTACTATAGTGTACTATATATACCATACCATGTAGTGATGTAGATTTCTCCAGTTGGAAATAAATATGTTCTCCGAGCTTAACGGAAGTGTGGCTACCCCAGGTCAAGTGTCAAACGGTACACTGTAGGTAACAATATCTCCACCGCTGGGTGTTTGTGGCGCACCGGTCACGAGCCGCCATGTTTTGTATTACATTCCTCAGTGGCACTCGCACAGAAAGGTAAAACAACGTTCAATTTCCTACTTGTAAATTCATAGGTGGCTTGAGAAATGTTTACGATAAAATATACATTTGTTAAGCTGCCAAATGGCAGCTAACTTTGAAGATAATTCACAATTAACAATAATAAATTCACACAACATTACACATCATCTTGACTCCGAAGTAAGTCACTTAAAACACTCGTGTTATCAGACAATGGAGTTATCACAAATGTAATACTTAAATATATATTTAACACCCATATTCTTTCATCAGTATTCTTTTTAATTCCCCCTTTCTCGAGGAGGCCTATGTCCAGCAGTGGGCAATTTTACGGCAGTTATGATGATGACGATTCTCTTTAATACGGGTTGAAATAACGTTTTTCAAACGAGAAATTCAATAACGTTCGTCTATTATTTGGTTTTCTATACTTTTTTAAATATAGCTTGGTAAGTATGACAGATGTCAAAGTGGGTTCTTGTTACTTACGTCGAGTTATGTATGTTGGAATTATGTCATTTAAGAGAGAGTGAGACGTGGTCCTGTCGGAGAATTTAGTGATTCCTGCTATACTTAATGGGGTTAAATATGACCTCCATAGTAGATCAAGTAAAGCAATGCTACGTGATAGGATAAGTGTTATATGAAGGAGGTAGTAAACAGTAATTCCGTGGCCGTGAGATACCGGCAAAGTAGAATAGTAGGTACCTTTCTGTGCCGGATGTTGTAAGAGGCGACTGAGATACCAGGACTGATAGACGGTGGTATATCTATCTGGAACAGTGTAGCTCAAATACACAGGGACGGGATGGGATAGCCTCCAGCGTCAACGTTGCGAAAGCAGTGATTGCCAACATTATGGGCAAAATTCCCCCATTCTTAGGGAGGCTTGTGTCCAGATGTGGACTTCCAATGGCTGATATGCTGAATAATATTATTTTATAAGAGAGGAACTGACAACAACCTGTCATCACTAATGACAACTCAAAAAAGCCAGAAACTCTCGAAACATCTCATACATTGACCATATTATTATCATATATTTATTTAACAATAATTTCCCTAAACTTAGTTTGAGATATTTTTTTTACTTGGTACCTGTATGGTATATATAGTGTATACCATACAATGAGCTCTAATTTTCTAAACATGTTGGTCATCGGGCTGTTGTACATATTTCTTATTTATATATACAAAATCGAATATCGGTCCCCCACTTCATAACTTTTGGACAGATCGTGCAGCACAATTGCTCACCAAATCTACTATGGAAATCTCAGTTATTTTTTTTTATAAGAAAAAGAAAAAAATAAATTTACACAACATCTCATACATTGATCTGACTCCGTTATAAGTCGCTTAAAGCGCTTGTGTAACGTCAAACAACAGAGCAATCACAAACATAATACTTCAATACACATATTTTACATCCATACACAGAACAAATTCAAATATCATCATATAAATATTTGTTCTACTGGGGATCGAATCCACGACCTTTGGCGCACATAATAGGATAAATACCATCTGCGCCGTCGGACCCTGTTCTATATAAAAGGAATTACTATATTCCCTGGCAGGACATCGCTTTCTAGCTCCAAAGACAACCCCGTCCCCGTCAAAATAAATTTCGTCACATAATACTTTTATTAAACATCTGATATCAGGCAGCAGAACAAAGCCCTATATAGTGCTACGGTCTGTGCTGTGCCAGCACAATAAACAGTAACCCGAGAACTGTCGATACGCATCTACAAACATAATAAGTTATTATTTTTCACTCAACTGCAGCGATAACATCGACGCGACCCCGTGTGATCCAACCGTGAATCCTTAGCCGGTCGGTCCCTCGGGCCGGCGCTAAGGATTTGTCAACATGTGCTCACTTGTTAAACTAGCCTTATTCCGGTTGTTTAATTGTGATAAGAAAATACCGAGGGCAAATATTTATATAATGACATTTGTGTTTGTCCTGTGTCTGGGTGTTAAAAATAACTATTAAGGTATTGTATTTGTGATTCCTTAGTTATCTTATGTCTGTAACACTGGTGCTCTAAGCGACTTACCTCGAAGTCAGGTCAATGTGTGAGATGTTGTGTTAATAAGATAAAAAAAATATCTTTTATTTTGTAAGGTTTGATCAGTGAGACGATAACAGGCTTAGAGAACTAATTTCCTTTGTGAACACCATCTAGTGTTTATATCAGCCATTGAAAGACCACTACTAGACCTAGGTCTCCACGAGGAAAGGGGAATTGCAGCTATCTTAACGGAGGTGCTGCTGCATATCCCCGCTCTGTGCATACCGATATCTGTCCGTTCTGGTACCTTAATTACGACATCCGGTAAACCGGGAGGTACTATTTATACTCTGCCGGTACCTCAGTAGTCTAAATATATCGACGGTCATATGAGCAAAAAATGTTGTATTAATCTATTTCTGACTTTTGTTAATAGTCTCAAGTAAAATAAGATTCAATTTCAATTATATTCATTACAAGCAATTAAACATTTTAAAAGAAAGGATTTTCAGTGATTAAGTAAAAACTAATTAATTTTATTTTCTTTTTTGTTTTTATTCTAAACCTCCATTTGGCCTTTATCATAATTGAATTGATGACCGTCGAAATATCACTAGATAGTTTAAAATAAAGTCTCCTTCTCTGTCTCTATATTCCTATGTATGCTTAGATCTTTAAAACCACGCAACGGATTTTGATGCGGTTCTTTTAATAGATACAGTGATTCAAGTGGTTTATATGTATACCTAACACATGCATCAAATTAGACAAACACTGATAATTTTGGAAGATTCTAATCACCATCATCATCTTATTAGCCATAGAAAGTCCACTGTTGGACATAGGCCTCCCCAGTATAGGGGGAATTTAGCCCACAATTGGGCTGGCCAAGCGTGGAGGTAATCGCAGAGCGCAACTTCCGCGACTGGGATTCTGCTGCCCATCTCCACCCTATAGTATTTGAGTTGCGCTGTTTCGGATGGTTATACCGCCATCTGCCGGTCCCGATACCTCAGTCGCTTCTTACGACACCTGGTACAGAATAAGGTACTATTCTACTCTGTTGGTACCTCACGGCGCGAAGTTTCTGATGTGATGTCGTAAATAAACATCATATGTTTTCGACGCTGACTGAACCCGACGAGATTGATCAAAAAACTGTACTACAGTATTGTACACATTAAAATTGTCTACAAAAAAGTCCATCATGGAATATATCTTTCTCTTATGGATAACAAACAATAACTTTTTTTAATCCTGATTGCGTTCACGCGAAGCCGGGGCGGTTTGCTAGTAAATATGTAAATTACAAGTACCTATATTACTAGAGGTCACTCAAACAATATCAGGATCAGATTACCCCGTAATTTATGTTAATTTTTTTATATTTCTCTATATGATCAAAAGACGATACAAATCTTCTAAAATGCCCGGTAGCTAGAAATGACAAACACGTTCGTCGATCTACACGCAATAAGATATCGAATAAATAAAGATTAGCTTGTTATGAATGGTATATTTAAAACCAAAATAAGCGTATTAAGGAATACAAAAACATTGTTCACGCGATCTTTGCGGACCACAAGTAACGCAAAAAATATTGCATAACGATACAATCAACGCCTCTGCTAACGGCAAACAAATGGACGCGGTCACACGATTTAATAGGAAGGAAGACATGGAATCTGAGAGTTTTCCATAAAAAATATATTGTACTTCCCCCAATAAGTTTACCTAGTTCGGGGCAACCCTCGGCCAGGGAAGCTCAAACTACAGCTGAATTGTTGGAACCGGACGGGCCCGATGGCGCAGATGGTAGAGATCGTGTCGATCCACCCAGGACAAATTTATATGATATTAATGTTTGTTTAAGTAGTACAATTGTGTTGTAACGTATGAGATGATCAGAGATGATGTATTTGTGGGAATTTATTTATTTATTTATCTCTGCGTTAGTCTATTGTAGAACATGCCTATTAAGTATTATAAAAATTAATATTTTATGAAATTTAATTCAAATATTTTCAATGTAACTGCCATTTTCAACATCTTTAGCTATCTTAGAAACAGTTGCCGCAAGGTAGCCGAATAACAGAAAATATAAAGAAGTTGCGTTCGAAAACGATAAAAGGCTAGTTTTATTATGAAATATTTGTAACATAGTTTTTAAATACCTTCTTCTCTTATTTCTACAAATTAGTTCAGAGTATAATAATTCAATTATAATTGCAAATAAATTTTTATGTGCCATTATTTCATATCATATTTTCGTTGTTTTTTTTTACTTTGAAGTTATGACCAGTGTTTCGATCAAAAGCTCATACCTTTTTTTGGCCATTTCGAAATTTACTGAATTAAACAAGTAAGCAATCTTTAAAATCGCATTAAAAAATTGGCGAAATATGAAATCTTTAAAAAATAAACAATGCTAGATTTTTAGAATCTAAATCGACGAAAGCACGCCTAAACTTTGAGAAGCCCTGATCGAAAAGATAGCATCGGGGAAATATGATCAGCTTATTATAACGATATTTGCCAGAGCGGCCTTTGTAGCGAGATTGGGCCGATAAGGCCTTTGTCGTCGACCTAATGGGCCGGCTCGGGTTTCGGCCTCACAGAGACGTTTGTTTTCGATGCTCGATATGCAACTGTCATTGTATACGGGTTCTGGTCGAATTGTTCGAATAATTTCGTTACGTGAATAGAATTACCACATTGTTATATCGACGATGTAATATACGTTATCTATATTTGTATCTGTGATTTTGTCTCTTGACAATTTATTTGTTTGTGTTTGAAAGTTGAGTTGATTCAGGGTTGCAATAAACGCTAGTTTTTTTACTTTCTATTTCTCTTTGCAACGCCACCAAATAGAACTTTAGCGAGATAACAGATTCCATTAAAAACACAAAGGGTTATGAGGAAGCATTTTTTCTAAGCTTATAATCCCAGACGATGATACGAATGACGTCAGAGGCAAACCAGTGCAAAACGCATTGGGCTCGTCAAAAAAGAAACATTTCTTTCTTATTCACACTCACAATCTATACATATAAGTAGAATCTGACTGGCTGTCTGAAATATCAACGCAAGGCCTCTACTATAAGGATAGAAATCAGTATTACATACATCACGCCTGTTTCCCATCGGAGTAGGCAGAGACTATGGATCTCTACTTGCTACGATCTCGGCATACCTCTCTCGCTTTCCTTACTCGCATTAGTCCTTTCATACTCGCTCGTTTATTCTTGGTACTTCTGACCTGGCCCTTCCTTAATACCTCTTCTACCTGGTTAGGCAATACAGTTACTAGATAATATAATAACCAGGTAGAATCAATATTACACAGCCTACTTATTGATAAAGGCTAAATAACATCACGTTTGGATCAATAACAGCGGAGAATTAGCTATGCTAGGTTTGTTTTACAAGTAGACGTAGGCGAAATTATTTTATAATGTTCAAGGTCCTTTCTTAGTATCAATTTGAAGGTGTCCTATGTACTATTTAATATCACCATCACCATTATATCAGCCGTTGGACGTCCACCGCTGAATGTAGACCTATGTACGGCCTGGATCTAACACCACCGTGTGTGCAACTTGTGGTTGAACTAACGTTTGCCAATTTATGTTTATTTATGTAATATTTAGTATAGTCTTTTTTAAGACATTCGATTGTTTCTTAAATGACTATTCCAAACCGAATAATATATATAAATATAAATAAGCAAAAATCATCAATTAAACTTAGTGAGCTGGTGTTTGCCTGAGCAGCCTTGGAACGGTTTTCCCCGAAGTGTTGGACTGGTGGGGTGGCCGGTGGAAATATTGCTTTGTGTGTATGCAAATGGCGGCATTGTGGTCGGTAATAACATTTTTATGCCTTTCACGAGCAGGGCTGCCGCTATCTGTATAAATATATTTAAAAGTACAGTTGCGCTCTGCGATTACTAACACGTTTGCACAACTTCTCTTGTATCTTGGGGAGGCCTATATCCAGCAGTAGACTACTAATATGATGATGATTATGTTATCTTCAACATCATCACGGCCATTGGCAACTTCCTCCAAGAAAGAGGGATTTTGCCTGTAAAAACCGCGCTGGGAAGCGTAATGGCAATCACAGAGAGCAGCTCCCGCGACGGGGATGCTGCTGCCCTGGTATTTAAACTACACTGTCTCGGATGGATAGACCATCTGTCAGTTCTGGTACCTTAGTCGCCTTTTACGACACCTGGTACAGGGGGAAGTGCTATTTTATTCTGCCGGTTCCTCACGGCTTAATTAATAATATAATTCCAACTGATGCCAGATGTATTTTAAACGATATTTGCAGCGTGTATTCCGTCAATCGCTCCAACTGTAACATCGAATGACAGTTCTATCAAACGCCATATGGTTATGTTAGAAAAGTTATATTAAGGTAATATGTGCGTTGAGTTCATATGAGGTAGACCTCTTACAAAGGTAGTCTACATTAGTACCTCACTCTTATCCATTTCTACCGCTAAATAGCAGTGTTCCGGTTTGAAGTATGAGAGAGGCAATAAAATTACTCGGTAAATGTGATATTGCATCTTCCGTTCACAGCTTCATAATATACAAAATAAGTTTCTTATTTTATTTTCTTAATTTCCTTAAAGTACTTTACTTGATTCTTTATTTTCCAATAAACTTCTCCTGGCGTAAAGACAATGACAGACGTTGTCGTGTCTCACTGAAATGAATCTTAATGAAATGATTATCATGGAAATAAATATTGCGTCATTTAATGCACAATAGACAGATATAAACTATTCTATCTCTCAATTTGGATTAAATTGCACATAGTAAGCAAAAAAATATTAAAATCACTTCATTAATTCACCACTGACAGACACCGTGACACTTAAAGTTTATATATAAAGATAGATGTAAATTTGTTTCTGTGGTCATTTATATGTAGTAGGTATATGAGATAAATTACCACAATATCTCATCTGATTCTGTGATAAACCAATCGTGTTACGGACATCAGACAACAGAGAAATCACATATATACTACTTAAATACATAAATTTAACACCTAGATATTTTAAACACCCAGACACAGAACAAATACAAATATCATGATATAAATATTTGTCCTGGGTGGGAATAGAAGATACAACCCACGACCCTTGGCGTATAAGTTAAGTTCACTACCATCGACGCCATCGGATGTTTAACAATAAATAAAAAATAGTTCTCGATGGCCCAACCCTGGCCGGTCCCCCCATCTTTTGTGAGCAATTTAATTAATCGTATTTGCGCTAGAACCGCTTACAATGGCGGCGGGCCTCCCGCCAACACAAATGACTACACGTCCATTTGTGATTTCACACTTATTTTTAGTGGTGACTTTGGATTTTCTTGTTTACACAACTTTATCATTTTTCCATAGAAAAGGAAAATTGTGATTATATTATATACTAGCTGTGCCCGCGTCTTTGTTTGCGTGAAATTAAGATTTTAGGCAGCATTATTTCTTTTGAACTACAAACTTCCACGCAACGAACATAATTATTTTTGCACGTTTTTGCCAGTATTTGCCACATTTTTAATTAACGCTCCGCTCCTTTCAGTCGTAGCGTCATGTAACATAGCTTAAGTTACTCCTTATTACATAAACTATCTGCCAGTACAAGTCCCGTCTAAATCGGTCCGGCCGTTCCACAGACTTAAATTGTAAAAAAAGTATTTTGGTATGTATACCGTAAATACATTACATATGCATGTAGCAGAAAGCGGTAATTTTAATAACGAATAGACACTAATTTTAATTATATGTATAGATAGCTATAGCAGACTAATAGCATACTTCTTAAGAAATTATAGCGTATGTTTTTTTTTTATCATCATCATATCAGACATAAGCCTTCCCAAGACGGGGGGACATTGCCCATAATTGCCAGAAATACACAGGGCGGGGATGGGCAGCAACATCCCCGTCGCGAAAGCTGCGCTCTGCGATTGCCAACACGCTTGCCCAGCGCGGCAATTATGGGCAAAAAACCTCCTTTCTTGGAGTGGCCTATGTCCAGCTGTGGACTTTCAATGGTTGGTATGATGATGATGTTTTCTTTATACGTACATAAACTTTTTTTTATGTAATTATTACTGCCAGTTTTCAGCAACTTACTCGAACTACCGCTGAAGCCTGCTCTATATCTAGCATTAAATCACACGCACCGTTCATTAATACATAAATATATACCAAATATAAGCCTCCGACTTCCTTAATCAACTCTCTAATAAATGCATAACTTTCATCGGCACTGGCAAATTACAGGGAGGGCAGCGAACAAAAGGTTGTACTATCAGCAAAATTAACAACCGCACCGCCTCAGTTGGAACCTTATCGAAACAATAACCGTCAACCTTCTCATAGTTGAAGTACGGGGTTCTAGGGTAATGTTAGTGCGGCAAAGTACCAAAATGTTAAGGCGTGTTTGCAAGTCATCGTCAGTGTGGTGACCACGCCTCCGAAAGCAGGTGCCGTCATTGTTTGAACTGTCACGTCATACGGTGGGATACTTCCTAATTATAATGGGAAGGATAAATAAATACATGATAGTGTATCGGCACCATCAAAAGGTCTATGAAGACCTTACAATTACAAATCATTATAGAAATCGCAATATGTCAAAGATATGCCAAATCATAATTTGTAGGTGGCTTCTATAAGAAAATCCTTTGGTTTCCTCCGTGTCTACCAAAACATATTTTTTGTAATTTTTGTTGTCTATTCTACTACTAATCTCCGAATATTGCCGGGCCCGATGGCACAGATGGGGTCGTGGGTTTGATGCCCTCTCAGCATATATATATGAAAATATTAATTTTTGTTCTGTGTCTGGGCGCTAAATATATGTTATGTAATTTGTAATTGCTGTGTTGTCTGGCGTCCGTAACACAAGTGCTTTTAGCGACTTACCACGGAATCACGGAGAATGTTGCGGGAATTTATAACTAACTAAAAAAATATTAATTTGTAATTTTTTAAAATAATTACTCTTTATTAACCTGTAGTAATAATAATATATTCAAATATAATATATGTGAAGTTATTTTACAGAACGCGGTTATTTTAAACACTTGCAGAATAGTCAGGAATGTTTGTCTTTTATATATTTCATTTAAAGCTTGGTCAAAAGTCCGCGTAAATGTTTATTTCACCCCAATCAATGGAAGATATAAGTTAATATGTATATAAAAATAAGTTTTTATTCCTCAACACAAACTTACACAGGGTAATTACAATTAATGCAGACTTAATATATTTAAAGTTTGTGTGAGACTGATGCCTGAACTAGGGACAGAAACATTGGGTACTCTAAATTTTTGCGAAATTAGAGATACTTACCTGTAATGTCAATATGTAAACGAAAGCAGGTGTCTTAAGAGGCGACTAAGGTACAAGATCCGACTGATATTTATATGACAGTATATCCATACGAAACAATGCAGCACAAATGCACGGGGCGGGGATGGGCAGCAGTTTCCCAGTCGCAAAAGCTGCAATTGCCAACACGCTGGCATAGCGCGGCAATTTCCTTATTTCTTAGGGAGGCCTGTGTTTGAGTGGAGTCCCAATAACTGTGTTAATCATAATGAAACAGAATTCGTATTATATACGTTCATTTTTATGATTTAAAAATCTCTTTTATTCGCAGATATGCTTTTTAGGAGAAGATCAAAAGATATATCAGAAATTTTGAAGGTTAGCAATTACTACTCTCACTTCTTTTTGGGCCTTAAATACTACTACTAAAAATAACAATAGTAGCAAGAAATTTACAACTTTATATTCGTTTTCCTAATAAAATAACATTCCACTGTGAAGGCAGTTGCGACCGCTTGAAATCCGCGCCAACAGTTATTTTGTTCTTTTAGCACTAGTGTCAGTGTTACATTTAAAAATCAATTGAAATTCTCAAATCGGTCATTCGAATTTTGAACGCTGGTGAATTGTTACATCGTAATGCACATAACACTGGCTGATGGTGCGAGCTATACAAGTCTGTAAAAAATAACAAGTTTTAAGTAAATGTTTAACAAGTACGTAAAGAGTTCGACTAACACAGATATCAAAACTTTTTTTTTATTAATATTTAATGTTTCAAGATGATGTCGACGATTTCTTGATAACTACTACACAATCCGTTGGAAAATACGTTTTTTATAAGATTGCATGTGTCGGTAGTTAGCATGATTTCGCATAGTGAATCCAAAAGATTCAATAATAATTAATTTATCATTAAACAACATAAAATGTCATCGTTGTTTATATTGCTGTGATATTTTTATTTTTAAATTTGTGAATCCGGGACATGTGTGGTCAGTGAAGGTAGGTAAATCAATCGTTTTAGAACGTTTGTTCTGACGTAAATCGTCAGTGACGTGAATAAAGTGTTCTGGGTAAGAAAACGGGCTGTATGAATTTAAAATACAATAATTAGTGGTATAAAAAACAATAATAAGCAACTAAGTTATCTATAAATTATTTTAAATATTGTACTCATATTTTACTCTCTTAAAGGATGATTTTTAAAAAAACATTTTTCACGTGTTTTATGAATTTCAAAGAAGAATCTTTATAATGAATTTCTTGAGAATTAATTCCAACTACTGCTACTTAGTTTCATACCCACTTTGTACGCCCGTTGTACCCCTTTAGGGGATTAATTTACAAAAATCCTTTCTTAGTGCTTTCTATAAAAAATGTCAGTCAGTCAAATCTTTATACAGATTTTTGTATGATAGTTAAAATCAATTAATTTTAATATAAAATTTCTTTTCTCTTATTTAATTATCTTAAGTAGCAGTAGATGTAAGTTGCTAATAGCCGGCGAGCGCGGACGTGTCGACCGACAGCCTCTCCCGCGAACGAATTAATATGTATTGGGTTGATATACTAAATAGTGTGCTTCTCCATTTAATCGATATTAAACACCACAGAAAAATTGAAATGTCTGTTTGTTATATTAAAATAACTGTTTTTCACTAAAGTATATAGATGTATAGATGGTACATATGACAAAATAAAATTTTTCATATTTTTGTCTGTCTGTCTGTTTTTTTTTAGTTCCGCGTGTAATATCACTAACTAGCGCATTGCCAACTTTGTGACTTGAAGCTTTAACATCACATTACCCTGTAATTTCACTGCCTCTCTTACATTTCAAGCTGGAACACAGCTTGACGCAGCTATTTGACGGTAGAAATAGGAGAGAGTGGGGTACCAATGCAGACGCCCTTTATATGAGATCTACCTCTGCGTTTGCTAACATGAGTGCATAGCGGAGACATATTTACTCCTGATCTCATACATTGACCTGATTCCGTGGTGAGTCGCTTAAAGCACTTGTGTTACGAACGTCAGACAACACAGGAATCATTAATATAATATTGTAATTACATCATTTTAGAACAAACACATGTGGCATCACATAAATAAAGTATGAGAACCGGCAGATGGCGGTAAATCATTGTAACTGAAATGCACATGGTGGGGATGACAGCATCTCCATCGCAAAAGTACTTACCTAGCGCGGGGCGGGAGGGGGGATGCAGGGGCTATGCCCAGCAGTGGACTTCCGATAGCTGTAATGATGATGATAAAAAGTTTAGCTTGGATGGGAATAGAATTGATCGAATAAAATATGATCACTACCATCTGTGCCTTCAAGCCCGTCATCGAGCAAACATACGTGAATGTTGTCCTTAACAACAACACATACATCCCAACAAAGTTTGACAAGTACGAGTATAAAACAAAGGGGATTTATGTGATTTGTTTATCAAAACACAAACCAGTGGAGAGGCGCGCCCATCGTTGAAAGCTATCGAACCGTTTCGGTTTCCCAACGGCAAAATATTTACGATACAGTTTGTTAACGAACTGTTAATATGTGATTCATGCAAATCGGGCCGCGTTTGTTTTCAAATAGAAAACGCCGCGATAATGTGTCGTCGCCCGCCGGCGCCGGCGCAAGTTCTGAGCACACAGCGGGAATCACATCTGTACGTAGCAAGAATAAAGGCAGCTATAGATGGCGGTATTTATTTATTCAATATTGGATTACGAACATAAGTGACAGTAAATTATGAACAATAATTGTGTTTTCAAAAGACATCAACTAACTGTTCTTACAATTACAGGCAATCACATCGTGCATAATTATTAATATTTAAAAAAAAGGTAATAATCAAAGGTAAGGATAAAGGAATTAAATAGAGGATGTCAAATAAATAACAATATACACAAATATTGAAAATCTAAAATCAGCAATCTTACGGTACGACATCAAACGATTTTATTAAGGACAGGTTTTTAGGCAGGCTTTTGGCTAGACAGAATTTTTTTTTGGCTCAAATGCACAGGGCTGGGATAGACAGCAGCATTACCATCGGGAATGCTGCGCTCTGCGATTGCCCACACGCCAGCCAAGCGCGTTAATTATAGTCGAAATTCCCCCATTTTGGGTAGACCTTTTTCCAGTAGTGGACTTCCAATGGCTGATATGATGATGATGATATTACAAGTTTAGTGGATTGTCTTGTTAGATATACGCCTCTATGACGTCCACTGCTGAACCGGACATAGCCCTCCCCATTTGATTTCCACTTTCTATATATCTTGCAGACAACACATCCAAACAACGCCGTTTTAGATGAATATATGATCTGTCGGTACCGCAACATATTCTTATGAGACCTGTTACAGAAAAGGGTGTTCTGGTATGACGGTACCACAAACGTAAGTGGTAATCCGAGACAGAGTGCCATATTGATAGCCCTGGTCAATATTAATCTAAGAATGTTTTACAGCTCGCTAGCGCATTGGTTTATTCTGTGTACCAAGGGTTGTGGGTTCGATCCCTGTTCGGGACAAAATTGATTGGATGAACATTTGTGTTTGTTCTATGTCTGATATTATATGTATGTATTTAAAAATTACCTTTGTAATTCCTCTGTTATCTGATACCCGTATCACAGTGATTTTTCCTATTTATTTCGTAGTCAGATGAATGTATGAGATGTTAGATTAATGTATTTTTATTTATCACTAGCTGTCTCGGCAAACGTTTTCCTGCCAATTAAATTTACTAAAATTACTATGAAAGAATAGGGGCTTGTGCCAGCAGGGTGAAAATAGGCTTGTTTGTATACACAAAAATGCTGAATCACAATAAAAATAAAAACAAAACATTTTGTTTAAAAAAAACCACAACCGCACCACTATGGACCGCCCTTAACATTTAAGGGGATGAAAAGTAGATGTTTTCCGATTCTCCACCCTAGCCGATATACACGCTAAGATTCACGAAAATCGGTTGAGCCGTTTCAGAGGAGTTTATTGACACACACCGTAACACGAGAATAGTTAGAAGATCACCTTAACAAACGTTTGTGTTGAATTGGTCGCAACCCGCGGTCGCTCATGCCGCGGGCCACACTAAGCACCCAAAGCCACTAGCCGTCCGACGCCGCTCTATCAGTAATAGTCCCGATTAAGATACTACCGAGAGAGAACCGCTGTTCCTCCACTCCGAGACACCGGCGATTACAGACAATTACGGTCCAAAAATACTGGCCGGAATTACGGCCTGCGTGGGCCGGTGGACGGTGGACGCTTTATTAAAATGTACCGCGTTCGATTTTTAATATGGTTCCCTTAATTTGTTAGCTAACTGCGTTGAAATAAATTGTTTTGTATGCAGGTACGAGTATTTGTCGCATTGATATTTTATATTGCATTCGCGTTCGTGTCGCGAGAATAAAATTAAAATGGTCTTAACTTATTATTTCGCTTATTTACTAATATTCTGTGGAGAAAATATTTATGTTTATCTGTAAGGAAGAGGATTTGAAAGTACCAAAGCTATTTTGGATTTTATTAACAAATAGAATGCTGTATTCTAAAGTAATAGAGGCAAATATCATACTTCCAAAAAATAATTGAGATCCCTACCAAAAATCTAAATATGTAAACAGGATTTGTAATTTTATCCGTTTGTAACAAATAAATCCGGAAAGTGCGAAACCGATTTAGAAATATCTTAGACTAATTGAAAGTTATATTATCATCAATAACATAAGCTATATTTTATCTCTATACCCCACAAAAGGTGGAGGTCTAGCCGTGGGGTAGCGGCAGAGTAGAAAAGTACCTCTGTACCAGGTGTCGTAAGAGGCAACTACCGGAACTGACACATGGCGGTATATCCATCTGTAGCAGCACAATTTAAATACTACAGAGTGGGTACGATTCCCACCACGCCTGCCCAGCACGGAATTATAGGCAAAATCCCCCTGTCTTGGGGTGGCCTATGTCCAACAGTGGACTTTTTCTGGCTAATATGATCCTACAAAAAGTATAGTTTAAAAAGCTAATTTCACGCTTTTACAAAACCTTTTACAAAACTAAAAAGTAATACAAAATTTTCGTAACAAAAAATGATGAACAAATAATACCTACTAATAGAATTCTGAAAATATCGCGGGTAAATAGGTCTACGAAAAATATGGCAAATATGGCACAAGGCGCGCCACGCTTCGTTCAGAATACTGCTAGTACTTTTTGTTCAAAGTTATTTAAAGTGTGTCACAAAAAATAATGTATACTTTTTAGTTTGATGTATTTTAAAAGCGCGTTTTTAAACATATTTTTTATTATTCGCTTTTTAGTTCGATCTATTGTTAAATAATATTAGCTATACGAGTTTTTAAGCTGGAAATTAGGTAGACGGTTCACGTGCGCAGGCTGCGTGCCTCACTTCCTCTTACACAGAGACAATTTTTTTTATCCTGTGGATCTTGATCAGGATAATGAGATAATCTTATCTAGAATCAAAATCGACTTCAAATGAGTCGGTTACAAACAACTGAAGCTAATAAAGCGTGTAAAAAGAGAACTAGAATAAGATACGTGAAAATTAAGGTACTATATTTAGTCTATTAAGACTTTCATTAATATCATTTCTTTGGGTAAGAGTTACCTATATGCCAAACTTTGTTGAAATGGTTTCACCGGTTAGGGCATGAATGCGTAACAAACTGACAGACAAACACAATGATACACGTTTATAATGCTAGTATGGATATAATGCGAGTTGGTATAAAACGTCAGACGTAGCCCCAATTTTGTACATAACATCAAACAATACTGCAATAAATTGTGACATTAACAATTTCCCCTTGTACTACAACATTACATTGGCAGAATGGATTCACCATTACTAGCTTCCGTTACACATAACTCTCGAGCACCAACAAAAATAATAACAACGTTACATCGCTCTCTACCCGAGATCACACGCGAAAGACAAATGAACTGGGGCATCTATGTACGCGGTGCGGAGCGTTGAAACCTCGGGGGATGCGCTCGGAAATGCAGTGATTTATTAAATTTCACACACACATTGTGTGGTTCAGACAATACGGCCAAATTGAGACGTCGCATTCTCCACGCATCCCGCCACAATCTGTGCTAAGCTGTGGGAGCACAAAACCCCTAATAATACATAAATAAAGTCAAATAACACGACAAAAATAACCTCCATTTATATTGATACTTATTTATAATACGTTAAAGTCGAGACTCGTAGTTGGGGTGGGGTAATGAAAAATAATGTGGGTTTTGAGTCAATAAATCAATATGTTTTTGCGCAAGGGTTGCCCTGTACCTGCGGCGTCTTTGAGGCCTTTATAAATTATGTTTTAGGGCCAATAAAAGTGTGAATACGGTGATCATGAGACACCATAGCGAAATGTTTGGAATGTCTTCTACTGCTTTTTTGTTGGAGACGTTCTGGATTATGAAAATGTTATTTATATTTCTTTGGCCGACTATTTATTGTTAATTGTTTAGATGGTTATATTGGTTATTAAAGAATACAATATGGAGTCCGAAATTTATGTTGTCTTTTCAAATAATATAATATTGACTAGTTGATAAAAAGAAGTGAATCGAATATTTGCCGATTATTTACTATAAATTCGTTAATTTTATATTTAAAACTAGCAGTTGGTGCAGTGGTCGGTTTCACTCGTGTTCACAAGTTGTAGAACAAACCGAGCGTCATTTATGCTACACTGTATTTAGTCTTAGCGTGATCTTTTACAGCCTATAGCCATCCTCGATAATTGAACTATTCAATACCAAAATAATTTATCAAATCGGACTTATCTCAGCGGTTCCTGAGATAAACGCGTTTAAACAAACACTCAAAACAACCAAACTCTTCTGCTTTGTAATAATATAGTGTAGATATGGTCAACAACAGGCTACATCGTTGTGCTTATTGCATTTTATTGATATCTTACAGTTTCAGGGCTCTAGTTTTCATAAGGAATGATTATAGAATTCTTCCATGTTTGAAGTTTGTTTGTACATAATTTATTAATTTAATCTTAATTTTTAGAGAGTTTGAGCCAAATAGAAGTACCTACTCACTTCTTTCTATCCGACTACATTTAGCTAGTGTAATTATTTTAAAAATCCATAGCGAGAGATTATCTAAAATTATACCACTCAAAAAATTAACAGGTCAATCACGTAACTGTGTCCCTACATAGCAGTATGTTGTCTTAAAAATTTCCTCCACTTCCTTTCCTCCACTTAATGACATTATAAAGAGAACTTTAAAAAGATATTACCTGAAGATGTGATTGATAATTTTCAAACACTTATGTCTTCACTTCGGCTGGAGCAAAACAAACTACTCGCAGGTTACAATAGGTTATAACATAACTTTGTAATATATATCTGCTGCAACAATATCATTAAGAACAATCGTCACCAATACTAATCCAGAGTTGCCCGTTATTGTTCTAATCCGGGATAAACACAACAAACGGGATCGACGACGTGGTCGGGACGGAGCTGACACCGGCCCTTAATCTACAGGATAAATAAACATTTGAAACAATTAACATTGGATTTTAACTATTTTTAAGTTCCAGGTCTGTTTTCAAATTGGTTGGATTCTACCGTCGTGTTTCTAAAATCTGTAAGCACCGATTTTTTATTTCCTCTCTAGATGATAAGGAACATTAGAACAAATATATATATTTTTTTCTAGTTTCGAATGCTAAGATTTTGTTTTTAAGATACTTGAAAAATCAACAGTGCGATTATTGCGGAAGAAATCAATGGAATTATCTAATCTTATTTACTGACTAAACGTTAGTATCTAGATATGTTTTAGATTAATTCAGTCAGTAAGAAATCATAAATAAATTATTTAATCCAACTTTATTGCAAATTTAAATGTAAAATGGCGGATTTATTGTCAAATTGGAAATCAAAGAAAAAAGTAGTAGATGCAGAATATTCAGGCATAGAATATAAAAAGTAATTGTTATAAGTTAAATAAATATCAGTAATAGTGTGTTGAAACATGGTAAATCATCAATAAGTAGTAGGTGCAATATTTGAAAGAGTCATATATTTTGTTTTAATTTAATTAAATTATTTATTCATTTAAAATTCACTGCAATCTTATATTCTAGTTAACAAAACAAACATCGATTCTTAGTGTCAATAAAGTATTTCAGATATGTAATGAAGATGAGAATATAATCTTTAACTAAATTTACATAAGTAATACTAATATTAAAAACAAAACAAAAGAACAAAGATCAATACATAATATCAGTAAATAGCGTCGTGACAGTTGATCTATGGCTAAATAATGAGTATTCAATGAATTAAATATTATGTATTAAAAGACGTGTGTGATGAAGTGTTTAAAAGGTGCTTGTTATAAGACTACTCTTCTGTATTCTATCTTTAATCAGTTTAACATTCTGTCTTCGACGTGTTGGTCATAGTAACTGTTTTCAAGGAGACCGCCGTCTTAAATCCATAAAAAGAGTTTTAAATTAAATAGTCCGTTAACCTTTAATGGATAGCGTTAATATTCCAGTTTTATATTTTAACCTAGAGATTATTGAATTGAGCCATCATTACACCCTGCGGCTGTGGGCATGAAATTAGCTCCCAAAACAAGAAACCGGTAATAACAAATGTCCCTGTCGAACTAAATAACACATATTAACTGAATCTACTGAAAGCCGTGGCAAATCACGCAGCCCGTGTTATCCAACATGGCCACTCGGCCGACCCCACCATGGTTACACTTTGAATTATTTTTATTTCATTATTAACAATAGATTTCACCCGTTTTGAAATATGATTTGTTGGCGGCCATATTTTTTCGCCCCATGCGCGCGCGCTCTTTTTACACACACACATGCGAATGTATTTTGTAACAATGCTCGCGTAACGAAACGTACAAAAACATTTGGTTTATATCCTTTCGCGGTGGGACCGTGGCGAATAATTTGAATATTTTAACTTTAATTTTTATAGAAATGTGTTTTGACAGGGTGTAGTAAAACAGCTATGGCCGTGTTCTGGGCTTTTTAAAAAGTTGCTCACTTGAGTATGATCAAAAATAAAAAGTAAACACTATAGTTTTTGCACAAACTCTGTGTTTATTTTTTAAAATATTATACTATCGCAAAATGACACTATTGATTCGTTTTTAATCTGTCGCACATTCAAATTCATTCAAAAAAAAAAATTCAAAAAAAACAATTTTAACGACTATAAAACTCAAGAATATTTTCATCTAAATATATAGATAAAGTTCATTATCATATATCTCGATTCATTTTGCCAGTAAAAACTCATAAATAAATTATTTGATTAATCATACTTTACTGCACTTACAATTACAAAATAACGGACTTGAAAAGAGAAAAGTAAAAAAAAGGTGGATAAATTTAACTTTAAACATTTTGTTCCGAGTTTCGGTTACCGGTTTTACTAAAAAATACATAGAAATAAATCATTTATTAAAGTAGATAGTTCTTTTTGCACCGTTGTCAAATAAAAATGAACAACGCCTTTCAATACTGAAATAACTAGATAAAGGTACAAATTTAGTTGCAAACCTATTTTAGCTAGAACGGATTAAATAAAACTGATTCTTAAGCTAAGTCTATAGTTTAAACTTTTTCTAATAACTGTACATTTTCAAGAATACATTACTACGTTTGATTTTACATGTTTAGATAAAGGTAACCAAGACCGTAGGTAAAGATAATAACGTGAGGTACCGGCAGAATAGAATAGTACCTCTCCCTTTACCGGGTGTCGTAAGAGGCGACTGAGGTACCAGACCCGACAGATAGCGGTTTAATCATCCAAAACAGTGTGGCACAAATGATCAGGGCGGCAGATAGGCAACAGTGTCCTCGAAATTATGGGCAGGATTCCTCTTTTCTTTAGGAGGCCTACCCAGTAGTGGATCACTAATGGCTGATATGATGAACCAAGACTTTAAACAATCCAACAAAAAAAGCGGGAAGCATAGGAAAAATTACGTTACTAAAAATACTACGTACATAATAATACATTGCAAAAAAATATTTCTATACAAGAGCTGTCCCTTATATCGTATATTCTAATAATACTACACATAAAAATGTTAGAAAATATTATAATGCGAATATTCCAGTTTAAACTCACGCGCATCCCCTTCGCCGGGCCCCCCTTTATCGCGCGCACTCCCCTCTCAAACGGGATGTAGAACAAAATGGACATTTATTTGTTACAATATTAACAGAGTCCCGGCGCGAATAATACCGACAAATATTTGTAAATGTTTGCCGCGGTCGCGCCGGCGCTGGCGCAAGTGGTCCACGGCCGTGAATTAATCCAAACTTTATGGTTTGACTAGTTGAGCTATATGGCTTTTCTCGCGTGGAATTGTCACGTATAACGTAAGCGAATTTTATTTTACGTGGAACTGTGTACTGTACTGTAATTTTTTACATAATTTATTAGTTCGGTCGGTAGTTTTTGAAACAAACAAAAGATAGTTTTTTCCATGAATATGCATTATATACCCACAACATCTCATACATTGACCTGATTCCATAATAAGTCGCTTAAAGCGTACGACAGCAGACAAAAGAAGAATCACAAATATACTACTTAAATAAATATATTTAACACCCAGACACAGAAAAAACATTAATATAATCATATAAATATTTGTCCTGGGTGTTGATTTAACTCACGCACTTAGACGCACAAGACAGGATGATCAGCGCACAAGATGGGACGACCCTACCAATTGCGTCATCGGTTTGATTCAACCATATTTTTTATTTGAAGACGTGCCGTGTTTTTTGAGAGCAGAAACACTTACCTTGATATAGAAAACGAGCGTGTATGGAAGTAGAGATAGAGATACAGGAAGTGAGAGAAGTATGAATCCAAGATCGTAACAATTGGAGATCCATAGGCACTACCTACCCCGATGGGACACAGGTGTGATGTATAATGAGAAAATTACAACTCTCACTTATCGCTATATAAATTAAATGCACAAGTAAGTAATATAAATTCTTCATTAGGTCAGTTAACGAACCACTTCGCTAAGTGTTTAGTTTACACACAAGTGACGTCACAAAATGGCGTAATTATATGTAGCTTAAGCTTCGAACATTGTGTGACATTTAAACGAGCACCGCTCATAAAGAAACATTTAAAGAATTCTTTAGCAAACTGTTTTATTATATTCAACCTTCATAGTTCAAGAAAAGAGGTCCGATTGCTAATCGCTATCGCTTTCGCCTATGAGTTGCATTTAAAATTAGCAGTATTGTACTAGCCCCTTGCTAACGTGTCTCTGTGCCCAACTGCGCGCCAGTTTCGCACTGCCTCTGTGTGCTTGACATGTATGATCGATCAACTTTTAAAGTTGTTGGCCCCCAACAATTGCTCACTGTAATTAACAACGCGTGTTGATCTTTAAAATAGGTATCAATCGTACAGTTCTATTTACAGCATCCACCATCGTCGTCACAGCAGCCGTGGCAGAAATTGAAGAGCTAACTTCTTCTTCTTTTATGTATAGCGAAGATATACATAGAAATGATACTATCTTATGCCTTAAGGGTCGTGCGTTTGATCCACTCGCAAGACAATAATTCTGTGATCGTTATACTGTGATTCTTCTGTCTAATTATTTTTCTTTTATTAGATCAGCAAACATACTTTCCGCGAAATACTAAGCGTCACTGCAGCCTATAGACGCTTGTAATATCTCAAGGATATCACTAACGCCTTGTGCCTTGAGGACATTATGCCACATTACCTTGTAAGTTCACTGCCTCTCTCATCCTTTAGAATACGAACTCAGCTATTTGGCGGTAGCAATAGTTGAGAGTGAGGTACCAATGCAGATGACCTTTTGTATGAGGTCTAGCTCATGTAAAAATGTCTGATCTTTGTAATACAAGTGATTTGAGCGACTTATCGAGAGTCTAGTAAATAAATTAGATGTTATATGAATTAAGTAATTTTATTTTGAACTCTGCTATTTCAGATATAAATACCGCTACGGTTACCGTCGGTGCTGGTAGCGTTGCCTCTTATAGCACCTGGTACAATGGAAAGTACTGTTCTCTCTGCCTACCAGCAACCCCAAAACAACTTAAAGTCACACCATTCCCTGCAGCCTACGACTCATACATTCGTTTATTACCAGTACAATCTACACTAATATTATAAAGCTTAAGAGTTTGTTTGTTTATTTAAACGCGCTAATCTCAGGAACCGCGGGTCCGTTTTGAAACATTTTTTCAGTGTTAAATAATCATCGAGTAACGTGACGCTAAGTTTGTTCTTTATCATCGTAACGCGGATAAAACCGCGCGCGCCGCTTAAACATAATATGAATTCACGAAATGTGTGCACGCGCATATCTCGAGAACAACTGCACCAAATTCGATAATTCTGTTTTGTTAAATTGTAATTGTTAGTACCAAGTTTATACGTTTATGTCATTTGTATTATTTAATGTTTGTATTCAGGTAGGTGGTTTATAGTTGAGATACACAAAAAGGGGTTAAAAACTCCCACGGTAAAATAATTTTTTTTGACCCGAACTAAGTCGCGGCGTTTCGCTATATCAACATATCGTCCATTAGCAGTCCACTGCTGGACATAGGTCTCCGCAAGAAAAGAGGAATTTTGCCCATAATTTCTGCGCTGGGCAATCGTGTTGGCAATCGCAGAGCGCAGCTTTGTCGACGAGGATGCAGCTGCCCATCTCTACTCAGTGCATTTGAGCCACTGTTTTGGATGGATATACTACCATCGGTCGGTTATAGTACCTTAGTAACCTCTACCGACACCCGGTTAAGGGGGAGGTGCTATTATTATTACGGCGGTACCCCACGGCATCAATATCACGTAAATAATTATGTTTTGGCGCGTAGATGACTTGTGAGACCTTGTTTTCCTACACACGTACATGACCCCGACAACATTGCTGACCTTTACCTAATAGAATATTAAACACACATAATTATATCTTGTTTTGAAAATATTTTGTAAATAACTAATTATTGATGTAATGGTAATTTCGAAATTACTTGCTCAATTTGTTTTGCTTTGTTTTTGTTTGTCTGATTATTATTGCAGTATTACTACATATAAATAAAACCTAATCCTCGTCTGTCTAAATACGATAAAAACAAAATGTTTGAAGAATTGTGTTACGATTGACTCTTATGTCGACGTTCAGAAATTCAATTGGCGTAAGGGACATTTGTGCAATTTTTTTTGTATTTATTTACTTCTGACTTTTGTTAATAGTTTCAAATAAAATAGGATTCAATTCTAATTATATTTTTTTTAACAATTAGCTAAAATATAATTAAAAATGGATTTTCCAGTTATAAAGTTATAAGTAATTAATTGTATTTATTTCTTATTTTTCTTTTAAGTCTGCACTTTGACAGTTATCTCTTATGACAGTTGAATTTATGACCGTCGATGTGTGAACTAAGGTTCCGAGACTGACATATGGCCGTATAGGCAACAGGCAATGTAAAACAACGCTCTGCAATTGCCGCCACACTTACCTAGCGCGGCAATTGTAGGCAACACTCTCACTTCTTGGTAGGGCCTAAGTCCAACAGTGGACGTTATATGGCTGCTAAGATGATGATCCGTAAATTGTACGGTTCTTATGTCAGTGGATACACAACCATGAGACTTCACAGGTGACCTACAATAACATTATATTCGTTTGTCTGGTTGAACGCTCAGCCGATTTGAAAAAATCTTTTCTAGGTGTAGGTTTCTTTCAAAAGGTCGTTTGCATTGGTACCTCATTATCACCTATTTCTACCACCAAATAGTAATATTCGCATTGCTATGGATATGACTGAAGCATAAAACCTACCAGGACTAACCTTAAAATTAACGTGGTTGAAAAGTTGGATAGTAACTCCCTTTGTACCAGGTGTCGTAAGAAGTGACTGAGCTACCTACTGTCTTTGACAGGTGGTGGTATATCCATGGGGAGGACACAGGCAACAGTATCCCCATCGTGATGATACTTTCGGAGATTACCACTACGCATGCCGGGGCGCCAACATTGGCCAAAATGCATCCTTATTTCCGAGGCCTACGTCCAGCAGGTGATGTATAACAGATGATAAGATGATGATAACAAAGGGTAGATTGCTAGCTACCTTTATCCTTTCCGTCGTTACAATATTAATACGTAAAAATCTTTGGTCCAAACTGTAGTCCATTCGTTAAAACCTGTCTCCGTGTCGTTTGTGAGAAACTCTGAAGTGAGAACTTTTATGAGGAAACTAAACAGAGTACAACATCATCAATAGTCGATTTAAACGGTATTCTCCAAGTAGCAATAGTTCGGTCCAATTTAAATGCGGCCTCTATATGGACCTGCACACTTTACCAGATTAACCATTAGTTGGACCAACCATAAATATCATCTTAATTATCTATAATACTTGTAGATTCGGCAGTCTTTGACCGACGCTTCTCATTTGCATATATTACATTATTCCATCAACAGTATTCAATTAAATAAAATTAACTTCGTACTTTAATTTACTTCTTGATCTGTTTGTCAACAACATCATATCCATTTGAAGTCCACTGTTGGACATAACATCCCCAAGAAAGGAGAAATTTTGCCATTAATTTCCGCGCTGGGCAAGCGTGTTGGCAATCGCAGAGCGCAGCTTTCGCGATGGGGATACTGCTGCCCAACCCCGCCGATTTTTTCATTGTCAACATGGTCAGATTGTAATCGAGTTTGTGATGATTTTTTACTTTTTTAACTACATATTGTATATAACTAATATTTATTCTGTTCGCGAAATTTACCGGGATCACGTGTCTGAAGAAATCTGTGAAATTTTTTTTTATTAGCACAGTCGACATACAGCAGTCGATATCACAAGAATATCACTAACGTGTTGCCAACCTGGAGACATGAAGATACTATGTCAACACTTTCAACTTAGCGTAATATAACATATTGTCTTACTAAGTAATTTCCTAGTGATATCTTTGTGATAATACGAATGTTTACAAGCTGTGGTCAAGTTTATCTCCAAGCGGACAGTATGCTTGTTTGACTTCATAACATAAAAAAAGTCTTTCCCCAGCAATAATACTCTTTTAAAGGCTTTGTTTGTTGTGAGGAAATTTTATGTCGGCCTTATCGTTCTCAAGAGTGATAAGATGTAAAGTCAGCAATGTAAAACTCCACTACATCCACTTAAATCGATATTCAAATTAATTAAGAATATTTGAATTCCCACCCACCAAGACCGTGCTAATTGTATTTGGTGTTCGGGCAATGAATTTATGTAAGTTAGCAATATGTGATAAGAACTCGTTTGGATGACATTTTTAACCATCATCTCTATGGAAAAGACATACTCTCTTATAAAATGGTATTTATAAGCCAACAAACTCTCTTCTAGATTGTACGAGTATATCGCCGCCCCGGGGCACGCACGTGCCTTACTAACAAGCGACGTCTGAGTAGTCCAGCAAAAGGTTCGTGCGGAAAAAAACAGATTATAGTAGGCAAAATATACTATATTTTAATTAAAATAATAATATATTAACCTACTGCAAAAATTATCAATACTCTTAAACTAATTACACAAGTAAAAAGAAAAACCACAATAGATTACAACTCTTAGGCGGAAGCGATGACAACCCTACCAGTATAAACTGAGTTACAGCTGCCTAAATTGATTTGTAGTTTGTTTAATTGATGTGTCTTCTCCTTAACTTTCTTACCTCAAATATAAGATCATCATAACATCAATTGATGTCTACTGCTGGAGATAGGCCTCCCCAGGAAAGGGGGAAGTTTTCAATCGCAGAGCGCACGTTTGAGCTGCACTGTCGGATGGTATACCGCCATCAGTCGATGCCGGTACCTCACAGCTTCGATAAAAAATAAACACCATCTAATTAAATTACTTCGCATGCAAAAATACGCATTCCACACGTTAATGATCAATAAAAAGTTTACGCCTTGAACATAATCAAGTCAACAGCTATAAACGCAGTCTGTCTGTCTACGAAACGATCCCATTTCACAAACATTAACAAGCGATCGCTTAAGTGCCAGAAGCCGTTTAACGGTACCGCTGATTCTCGCGGGTAATCGAGAGCGTCATTTTAAAGTATAATTCGTCTGTCGAATATCTATAACATTTTGGTCTATGGCAGACAGACACGCGATCCGTATCACTAATAATAAACGATCGTTTAGTCTGTCTTTTAATTTTGGCTCGCTAAAAAGCATTTTTACTTGAGGTTACCTTTACAAAGGTCTGCATTGGTACTTCATCATCATATTAGCCATTGAAAGTCCCCTGCTGGACATAGGTCTCTCCAAGGAAGAAGGTTTTTTGCCCATAATTGCCTCACTGGGCAAGCGTGTTTGCAATCGCAGAGCGCAGCTTTCGCGAGGACGCTGCAGCCCATCCCCGCGCTCTGAATTGATACCTCACTCTCACCTATTTCTACCGCAATACCCTTCTTTGTCTAGTTTGAATGGGTTAGAGAGGCATTAGAATTACTGGGTAATGTGACATAGTATCTTCAGGTCATAAGTCATATTTAATCTCAAACGGACCGGATGCTTGTTTGCTGACTTCATAATATAAAAATAAAAATACTGCAATACGATAATACGCTGATATGAAGACATCGTTCTAACAATAGTATGTTGAAGTCTCTATGCAATAGGATTACATCGACGGTCAGACATTCATTTCGTGTAAGGGACATATTGGCAAAAAAAATTGTATTCATTTACTCATTTGTGACTTTTGTTAATGTTTAAGTAAACGAAAATTCAATTTCAATTATATTTGTTAAAATAAGTTGAAACATAACTAAATAAAGCTTTTTGAATAAGTAAGTTATAACGAATTCATTGTTTTTGTTTTCTTTTTTGTTCTCCCTGTACCTGCACATCGTCCCTCACCACAATTGCTTTTATGACCGTTAAGAGATAATTATTAGTTGCAAGCAATCGAGGAGGTTACAAGCAAGTTTTTGTTTCGCAATGGGAAAGAAATAGGCGATACGTTTCCAACTGGCATTAAGGTTTGATTAATAATAAACCTAATACAGTATATAAGCAAAGTCAGAGGCAATAGCTTAAAGATACACATATAAAAAAATACATTGAAAATTCCATAAATAATTCTCTTATCTATATCGCCTTAAAACGCCACTTTACACTGAGTAAAATAATTTTTTCGCACTATAATTAGTTTTATTACCTAGAATGTGTCAATATCAAATCATCATGTATTTTAAACAATTTTCCTTATAGCATTTGTTTGTATGTATGTTCACCATAAACTCTAAAACTGCGTAACGGATTTTCTTAAGACTTCTGCTAATAAATTGAGTGATTTAATAAGTAGTTGTAAGTGTATAATTAATTATTTTTGTAAATAGACAGAAATATTAGATTGTTCAACCAAAGTCGGTGAATCTGACGGGCCCGATGGCTCAGATGGTAGTGATCCTGTCTTGTGCATCAGGGGTCGTGGGTTCGATTCCCACCCAGAGCAAATATTTATATGATGATATTTGTGTTTGGTCTGTGTATGGGTGTAAAATATATGTATTTAAGTAGTATATTTGTGATTCCTCTGTTGTCTGGCGTCCGTAACACAAGTGCTTTAAGCGACTTACCACGGAGTCAGGTCAATGTATGAGATGTTGTGGGATTTTATTATATTATATTATTATTATATTATATCTTATAACTGTTTGAGTTATAAGATTCACAAGAAGAGGACAAACATTTATGTGATGATATTTGTGTTTACTTTGTGTCTCGGTGTTGAAATTATGTACTTAAATATTATATTTGTGATTTTTCTGTTGTCTAATGTCCGTAAAACAAGTGCTCTTAGCGACTTATAACGGAGTTAGGTCAATACTTGAGGTTATGTCTGAATTTTTTATTTTTTATTAATGATATCGTCATCATCAATATTTCTTTATTGGTAAACTAGTAATTGTTACACCGTGACAACATATAAACAAAAGCCAGAACTTTAAACTCAGTGTACAATAAGTAGGTTCACACAGCACGCGTTGTGCGATCAGACGACATTAAACTTTCCTTATTCTTCTAATTTAAAACTGATTTAATCTAAATTTAATTGATGGATTTATGCTCAACTTAGGTCTTCCCAAGTAATTATTTGATCATTGCAGTTTTTTACTCACCAATTACCCGGCGGGGCAGTGGTGGCGGCAATAGCAGACGAGCCATCAACGAGGATGCAGCTGTCTGTTATTTTTGTGCTGTGTCTGTAAGAATGGATGTACCGTCATCTGTCGGTTCCAGTATATCAATCACTACATACCTCACCTGGTACAGAGGGAAGTACCAATCTATTACTCCGGTACTCCACGGCATTAATAGAAATTTAAAAACCTCTTAGTATAATAGACTTGTCTGTCTCCAACCAACTTGTTATGACATAAAAGGTAAATAACTATCACAACGAACTTAATGAATTTAGCAGAATTGACATTTGTACAGTGTCGCAAAACTCGGGGCAGTTTAAAAGCGTTTTTCCTGTGTAGGAGATTCACACACATGTATTTGAATATTATACTTAAAATCACAGAGCGTACCTTTGCGACGGGAATGCTGCTGCCCTGCCTTTGAGCTACTCTGCTTCGGATGGATATACCGCCATCTGTCGGTACCGGTGTGTCAGTCACCTCGTACCTTTCCTGGTACAGAAGGAGGTATTATTTTACTATTCCACATTACTTATTTATTATTATTAACAACAATTTCTCACTTTAAATAGAAAGTTCAGGTAAAAAATACCTTCTCCCCCCCCAAAGAGTTTTACATGCAACCTAACCTTAAACTGTCACAAATGTATATACAACAATAAATCTCGCAGTTCACAAGATTCATATGTCTCAACACATTCAAAAGTTTACATTACAACTGGCATTGTTATTAAAATAGCATTTGACATCCACTAACGCTGATGCAGCCGGACAGACAATGCGACCCTTATCACGACAAGCAATAACCAGAGTCGCATCTAAATAGGCATAATGAAGTTATTCGACTCACACGCATTGCTAATGTGTGGGTACGGCTATCCGCGCGGAAGTCAATTTTATTGTCACCCTATTTATTTAGTTTTGAACACAATTTTGAATCGTAAATATACAATATTAAAGTAGTTATTTGGCTGTGATTGTTGGTTGGATCCGTTCAGAGGTTTTATTGTGAAGTTAGTTGATGGTATAGAAAGGACGCGCGAGGCCGTAAGAAATTAGCGCTCATTGAATCTGCTCTTGTCACATGTCATGACGCGGCTTGGCATGTTCCAGTCGCGATAAAAAATAAATGATAAAATATTTTTATTGTCATATGACTTAGGGGATGATTTCTAACTAATTCAGTGTTTGTACATCAATCTCTTTTATAAAGAAATGAGCAACAAACTGATTGATTCATTATATAAACTGTTCCGAGTTTCGCGACACTGTACAGATGTCAATTCCGCTAAATTGATCAAGTTCGTTGTGATAGTATTTATGTCATAACAAGTTGGTTGGAGACAGAAATGTTTGGTTAACAAATAATCTCATAAATATACTCTTAAATATAGTTTTTAAATATCTTATAATGCCGTGGGGTACCTGAGGAATAGATTGGTACTTCTCTCTGTACCTGGCGAGGTATGGGGTGACTGAGGTATCAGAACAAACAGTTGGCGGTATATCCATCCAAAGCAGTGTAGCTTAAATGCAACATTCCCGTCGCGAAGCTACGCCCTGCGATTTCAAGTATAATACTTAAATACATTTATGTAACACTCACACACGAGATAAATACAAAAGCTCATCACTCAAATATTTGTCGTGGAATCGAACCCACGACCTTTTGGTGCATAAGATAGGAACACTATCGAATGCTCCGTCAACAATAATTAAATTCCCACAACATTTCACACATTGACCTGACTCCACGATAAGTCGCTTAAAGCATTTGTGTTACGAACGTCAGACAACAGAGGAATCACAAATATACTACTTAAACACATATATTTAACACCCAGACACGGAACAAACACAAATATTATCATATAAAAATTTGCTCCTGGTGGGAATCGAGCTCACGACCTTTGGTGCTAAAGACAGATTCACTCCCATCAGCGGGCCCGTCAAATTAATTGTTTGTATAAGTTATATGTGGCAAGAAGTGGCTGAAGTGCACGAACTGACAGATAGCGAACCCTTCCGGAAAAGCACAGCTCAAATACAACAGTACAGGAATTCTTAGCATATAGGTACACGTCGCGAAGCTTCGCGCCGTGCTTGTCACCTTACCAGCCCATAGTTTCAGTTATCATTGGTATTACATGAGGTAGACCTCATACAAAAAATCGTCTGCATTGGCATCTCATTCTCACCTGTTTGGACGGTCAAAAAGCAGTGACCGCATTGCTGTGTTTCGATTTGAAGGGTGAGAGAGGCTGTAAATTTACTGGGTAATGTGGCATAATATCCTACGCTCGTAATATCACAAATATATCTCTAGCGCATTGCGAAGCTTGTGACTTGAAGATATCATGTCATATTACCCAGTAATACACAGCCTCTCACACCCTTCAAACCGAAACACAGCAATGCGAACTCTGCTATTTGGCGGTAGAAATAGGCGAGAGTCCAGCTCCAATGCAGAGGACCTTCTTTCTGTATGAGGTCTTACTCACATAAAAAATATTATTTATAATGATTAAGACAAAGATTGCCATAATCTGTGTCTTTTTAGAAGCCATTGTCGGGCCCGGTGTAAAATTGTTTCGATCCTCGACTAGGACTAACATTTATATCAAGTAAATCTGTGTTTGTTTTGTGTCTGTGTGTTACATATATGTATTTAAGTAACATTTTTGTTATATTTATTCGTTTAATACCCGTAACATAGACCTATTTCCCTATAAACCTATCTATCATTAAAACAATTCAACGCATGAGTTTTGTGAGTGAATAAAAAAATTCGTTGCCCGTTATAGTAATTTTGTGGTGACAACAGTATCTCATGTCATACCAATACACTGCCTTTACACACAATATTGATGACAGCACAGCATCCCATCTCAAGCCGGTAGCATATTTCCCATTACCTATTAAATTCACATTAAGCTATATCACCCAACTTCCAATACAAATTTATCCAACATTTTAATCTCGAAAACGTCTCGACTTAAAAGACTCTGCAGCCAAAACATTAGGGCCTCGATAAAACGCATCAATAGGAAACATAGTGAATATATACACGGTTGAGAATCTATGAGAGAGCTCATAAAAGTTTATTAAAACAGGAAGCCGGGTTGTCCATTCCCCTCGCCCGAGTTGGTCGTAATCCGCCTTCGGAAACGTAACACATAGCGCATTGGAACATCTTAATTTCAATCTCGATAAAATGCATAAAGAACCGTTTTATAATACCGACAGCGAGGTTAAGGCTCGCTGTGCACGGACATACAGTTCTGAAGTCGACCACATCCAATAGTCGGATGCTATACTCGTGGGTACGATGTTTCTGTGAATGTTCTTATTAGCATTACAGCTGTTGGAAGTTCGCCGCTAGACATTGGTCTCGCTAAGGAAGGATACATTTTGCTTATAAATACGCTGAGCAAGTGTGACAGCAAATGCAGAGCGCAGCTTTCGCTACGGGAATACTGATACCCACCCCAACCCAGTGCATTTGAGCTACACTGTCTCGGATAGATATACCGCCTGTCGGCTCTAGCGCCTTAGTCGCCTCTTACGACACCTGGTACAGAGGGAGGTACTATTCTACTCTGCCGGTACCTCACGGCTTGTCAGTAATGTTATGTCAAATGCTAATTAGGGATTCGGTCCTGATATTTTATTTTAATAATAACAGTACTACTCTATTACATTTTAACCTCGAAGTTGTAGTCAGCCATTTCTAAGTGTAGCGATTACGTCACGCCAGAATTATGCTCAACTTTTTTTTAAATTAAAATAAAATCCGAAACTATGTATTAGCAAAATGCCGTTAAAATGTACCCCCTCAAGGGGAGAATTTTCAAAATTATTTCTAAGTGCATCATAAAAAAAGCCTTGTGCAGAATTTTAAGTTTCTAACTTTTATAGATTTCGCCTTGGAATATATAACAAAACACGGAATTACCACATTAGTTCATCAGAGGATTCAGGTTCCTACCTCGAGGGTCGCGTATTGAACCTGCAGTAAACTTAGTTTTAAGATCCATCTAGTACCAGTAAACTAGTACAAGGTAGGCCTAATTTACATATGTTAGACGACTCTCATGAACTTGCAGGGTCATCAGTGGGATCATAAATATAATAGAATGTAGTACCTCCTATACTGGTAATATTATTATTTTCATTTATAATATAATTTTCTGACGTTTCGAAAGTCCTTGTAATGGGCCTACTTGAATAAAATATATTTTTCTAAAATGTTTGTCCTGGATGGGACATGAACCCACGATCTCTGACGCACAAGACCAAGACACTACCGAATGCGCCCTTCGCGCATTCTGTCTAGAAATTGAACTAATTGCATCAAATCGTACAGTGAATGGCAAGAATAATGTAAGAGAGCGCGCCGTCCGGCGACACGCAGCGCATTATCGTAATCATGTTGTGTCCCTTCGACACCGCTCTTTGATCTGCCGACCATTGGGTCCACACGATCTCCGCCGCAGACACTTCGGGACAGACACATTTGTAGAATACCACTTCAGATCAGAAGCTAGTTCCTACTGAATAACTAACTAATTATTAAACAGTTCCACCACAGGGAAGGGGGAATTTCGGGTGGATATACTCCTGGAGAATACCCCCCTCAGTACCATGTTTTAAAAAGGCGACTAAGTAGCGAAAGCTGCTCTTTGTGATTGCCAACACGCTTCCTAGCGCGGCAATGATGGATAAAATTCCCCCTTTCTTGAAGAGGCCTTTGTCACAAGGTCACAAGGTTGACAACGCGCTAGTGATATCCTTATGATGGTCGTGGGTTCAATCTCAATCCAGGACAAATATTTATATGACGATATCTATGTTTGTTCTGTGTCTGGATGTTATAAATACACATTTAAGAATAATATTATATTTGTGATTCCTCTGTCTTGTACAACACCTAGTCCGGGGTACTATTCTTCTCTACCGGTACCGCACGGGATAATTCCACATAACCCAGTAATTTCACTGCCATCTTTGATCCTTCAAACCGGAACACATTCATATACACGTTTGCATTGGTACCTCACTCTCACCTATTTCTGCCAGATAGAAGTGTTCGTCTTGCTGTGTTCCATTACATTGGTTAGCAACGCGCTACTGATATCTTAATGATAATGTTACGTTCTGTATGCTTGTTTGTCGCCCTGCAATGCATACGTGAAGTGTCTAGCGATATCTACATGTTCTCGTGTAATGGCAGAATCTCCCTTGCAGCGTACAGCTTGGAGACCCTATCAGTGATCCCGGATTAAATTATCGTGTACAGTTCGATAAGGAGTTATTAGTTCATTGTATTATTATTCGTCACGCAGTATTCCTGCTAAACCCATTCCCAGTTATTTACGCCTCTCCCCGTGTCAACTCCTGATTAAAACGCTATCGGTGGACACTAATTGTGCCTTAACCGTTGTCCGAGTCTGGAGATTTATCACGCAATTAATGATGGCCGACGGGCTTGATGGCGCAGATGGTAGTGATGCTATCTTGTGCGCAAAGGGTCGTCGGTTTGATTCCCACCCGGAGCAAATATTTATACGATGATATTTGTGTTTGCATTGTGTCTGGGTGTTAAAAAATCTGGCGTCCGTAATACAAGTGCTTTAAGCGACTTACCACGAAGTCAGGTATGATATTTTGTGGGAATTTATGATTATTATTATCATGTCCTTCCAAAGGTTGACTAGCCGTGAGGTATTGGCAAAGTAGAATAATACTCTCCCCTGTACCAGGTGTCGTAAGAGGCGACTAAGGTACCATACCGGCAGACGGCGATATATCCATCCACAACAGAGTAGCTCTAATGCATAAGGCGGGCTGGGCAAAAGCATTCCCGTTGCGAAAGCTGCGCTCTGCGATTGCCAACACGTTTCCCCAGCTTGAAATTATGGGCATAATTCCCCGTGCAGCAGTGATATGATAGCTGATATGATGATGATGAAAGTTTGTTTGGAGAAATCGCTCGAGAAATAAAATCTGAATGAATCCCGCCTGCGTGAATCTTCTATGGAGACAGTCCTCGTTTGCTGTCGAAAGGTCCCTTGTGAAATTTCAGGGATGAAGCGTGAAACGGTAACTAGTAATCCCATTTTATTTTTTATGTAGAGAGATAAAGTTAGGAAAGGTTATGTAATAATATAAAAGGACGTTTAGGATATCTTTTTCTTTGCATAATTAATTTCTAGCCGTCATGTCAACTACTGGATGGGCTTTGCCGAGTGAAGAAGGCTTCATGTCCTAAAATACCATGCTTGACAGGCGTGAGAAAGTTTGAGATTTGCTTGGTCCAATAGTTATAGCGCCATCTGTCGGAACAATTCCCTCAGTTGACTCTTACGATGTTTGGTAAGTATTTAATATATGTATGTTTAGAAATGTAAATAATATATTAAAATATTCATATTAAACTTTATTTATTATGTGTTGTCTGCATTTTAATATTATGATAATATAAGATTACTATCATAGAGCGCAATCACTGGTCGCTCGACAGACAGACGTCTGTCTAAACGCGGTTTCACATCTGGATAGATTTGCATACGGTTTTCTCTTATGAGAAATCTATCATCATCATCTTAACCGCAGCCGCAGAACGTCCACTGCTCGACACAGGCCTCCCTAAGAAATTTTGCCCTTAATTCTCGGGCTGGACATGCGTGTTGCAAGCAATGCTGCTGCCCGTTTCCGCCCTGTATTGGATGGATATACCGTGATCTGTTGGTTCCGGTACCTCTTACGACACCTTGTACAGAGATAGGTACTATTCTACTCTACTGGTATCCCACGGCTAACGACAAATTCCACTGCGGCAATGGTTAAATTCTTTAAAATACAATATTTTTTGTCTGTCTGAATAAAGTGACATTGTGGCTACAAAATGTATAAATCAGCTTAGCTAAAATAGCTTTTAAACTTGGCAGCTTGTGCGGAAAATTTCTTTTCTATAGTATAAATTACAAAAGCATGTTGTATTACCATTTAGGTTTAAAAAATAACTCTAGCATCACTTCTCATTACAATCTCTCCAAATAGTAATCTCCAAGTACCAAACTAAGCTAAAAATCCGATTTTGGATACGGTACCACTCCGTTGTTTGGTGTGGTTGGTGGTCCTCGGCTTGAAGTGGTTATTTACAATAATGAACGGCACAACAATCAGAAAATCAGCCGGCATAAGCAATTCGCTGGTTGACAATAGACGCAGACGGAACGCGATCATCCGAGAACCATTCAGTTCGGGGAGACGGGCAAAAGGCCAAATAAGGTGATTATCAGTTCTGTTTGGCCCGGGACGGACTCACTCATCCCGAGGTAAGCTGCCATGAATAAATAACTCGCATCTCTATTTTTGTCATCTTTGACGTATTGTCTATTGACAGAGTTTTTGCAATACAAATCCTTTTTGCGGTCGGCAAACGATGCCGCGTTCCATTCGCGTCTTTATGCCTTCAGCATTAGAGTGTATGGTTTGGACGCATACCAGAAGTTTAAGTAAGCAAAAAATGTCACTGCTGATTCAACGAATATTCGATTTTATGTTTAATTTTGTCAAGTTAAGGTTGGTTTTCGTTTGGAGTGTCTGCTGGAGTTGAGATCCAAAGTTTTGCCTAATCCGTCGGCGCTTAGCTATGATGTTTTTTGACAACATTTGCTTTCGTTGAGACATCTGTCTCCGATAATTAGCACGTGGGTGGGCCGGCCCTGTGGTCCCTCGTCTATTTTCACATAATTCTTAATAAACCCTTTTGTGCTATTGTCATCGTGTTTTCACTTTCGCATTATCCCCAGCGTGTCTACAGACATGGATACTTTGCCTTTACAACATTGCGACTTACTCGTTGTTTATGTGATGAACTTTTTTTGGATATAATAACATCACAGTTGGTTCCGCCTTTTACTTTTGCCGCGCGGTAAGAAAGGGTAATGTGTTTGTATTTTGAAAGGATGTTTGTCTAATCATAACCATGAAGAAAATTTGTATGGTTTGTGTATTTGATTTGATGGCAAATTCGTTTTTGAGTATTTACGTATATATATATATATTGTTACACCACTGTACAACGTCTTTTTAATTCTGAACATCGTCGATAGCATTGTTCGCATTACTGTGTTCCGGTCTGAAGGGTGAAAGAGGCAATTTTCTGGGTAATGTAATGTGGCATAATATCCTCAAGTCACAATGTTGGCAACGCGTTAGTGATATCCTTGTGATATTACGAGCGTCTATAGGCTGCAGTGACGACTAATATCGTGCGGACTGTTTGTTTGTTTGTCAACCTGGTCTAATAATAATAATAATAAAAAAAAATCGATTACTTTACGGCACCCGTTCTCAACCGTGTCAGATGTAATGCGAGAATGTGTTATTTCACAAATTCAAAATATTTTTTATAAAATTCAAATTTCTATCCATGTAGGTGTTTATTTTAGCTATGAATTAGCAACGCTATGACATTTATAAAGAGAAATTAGCACACATGGTAAATTATTAAAATAGCCTGAACACCTAGGCCCTTTTGTCACTGGCAACACTGAAGTAATTCATGTCAAAATCAAAGAGAACGCGCCATCATCGTGGACATAAACTGCAGACACGGTATTGTTACAATCCGCGTCGTATTACATTAATGAAGACAACTATCTGACAGTTAGCACACCGCTTATTAAAATAATAAAGTAAAAAAAAGATAGTGTGTAATTTATGCGGAAAAAATGTGAAAGAATAGAGAATGGCCGGAGAGACGTCAGCCCGCTGTCGGCGGCGGCGCGTCGGCTGTGTTTATCTAATTACCGAGACAATGGCCGGCACATCGGTAATATTTTCAAATTATTTACCGCGCCGTGCGACGATCGCGCGCAGGGCTGCTAACCCTTAAAGAATAACCTTATCTCTAAAACATATCATAGTATCACAGTAAAATACCAGGCGGCATATCACGCTTATCGATGAACAAATTTAAAAATTACGTAAAGAGTAAGCTTATTACTAAATCATATTGTAGTGTTGAAGATTATAATAATGATAAGACTGCTTGGGATTGAATTGTTCTATCCTAGCTTTAAAACAATGGTTTGTTAGCGCTGACGCCGATAGGGTTTCCATTAACACTAACAATTTAGTATGAATGGAACCTTTATCACCACTAGCTTTTGTTATAGGTTCCTTTCTGGAGGCTCGTGTAATGAACCTACGTTAAATTGCGGCAGACTTGTATAAGGTAGGCCTAATTTAAATGTTAAATGACATATGAACCCGTCGGATCATCAGGGTTATTAGTATTATTTTTTAAATAGACAGAGTTATTCAAGAGAAATGTATATATATAATACATGCATAATAAAGTAGAGAAAAAAGTATAATCTATATAAGATTACATTGCAAATGCTGGCTGAACCGGCGAGATAGAAAATAATAATCTATAGTATTGTACACCTTAAAAAGGTCTTGCAAATGGCCAACATTACGGAATAACCTACAATAACTATTATCGCTAGTTAACGATAAACAACCTCAAAGATAAGGTACCAGAACTGACAGGCGGCGGTATATCCATCCGAGACAGAATAGATCAAATGCATAGTATGGGCAGCAGAATTGCCAACACGCTTACTGCAGCAATTATAGGCAAAATTCCCCTTTCTCGGGGAAGCCTATGTTCAGCAGTGGACTTCCAAAGAGTAATCATGAATCTCAAATATAAACATAATGTCTATTATAAATCATGAAATTTTTTGTAAAATAAAAGTAAAATATAAATTCACGGCGATTTACTGGGTACATTTGAGTAGCGAGTGGTGACCCTGATGACAGGTGTGTGCCTGCGCGGGAGTGGCGCGACCCGACTACCGTGCCCGACGATCGGAACCCACAATTACAACGCACGGCTTATTAGAGCCGATGACGCGGTAGAGTCCGCCTTGTAGAGTAGCCGCGGTACCGACGCGATCTCTGGCGGCCCCTCTTTATGGCAATATTTTTTTTACGTTATGAAGTCAGCAAACCAGTTACGCGGCTGGCAATAAACGATCACAGCTTATAGAACCGTGTCATCAGAAGGATATCACTAGCGTATTATCAATCTTGTGAACTGAAGATACCATGTCACATTTACCTAGTAATTTTACTGCCTTTCTCACCCTTTGAACCAGAACATGGCAATGCGAACACTGATGTTTGATGGTAGAAATAGGTGGAGTGAAGTACCAAAGCAGACCGCTGTAAGAGGCCTACCTGTAGTAAACTATAGCAATATATATAAATAGGCATAGTGCGTGGTGGTAAGCATCAGTGTAGTTTATCGCATGTGGTATTGCATGGATATCATAGTCATCATTATAGCAAAAAACAAATCTTGGTCTTTACTCTGTATATAAATCTGTTAGTAACAATAAGGTTATTCGTATATTTAGTTGCAGAGTGACTAAATGTAAAAAATAATCTTACTGCAGAAGTTTATATCACAAAGATGGTCCTATTTTGTGCGCCAAAGGTAGCAAGTTCGATTCTTACCCATGACAAATATTATGTTTGTTCTATCTGGGTGCTAAATACATGTATTTAAAATATTTAATGTAATTTAATATGATTTTATTTGCAACAAGACAGTATAGGACAGCCCTATATGAATAAATAGCGCATCTTGGTAGACTGGATTAAGACGTGCGCGGCGGCGCAGGGAACGCGCGCGCGCCGTTTCACGTATAAATCATCACCACCCGTTCGGGTTTCTTCGGACACGGTCGGCTTTTTGCACCGCCATAATTCCACTTTGTTTTGTTTTCTCATATATTACTCATCTTGTATTCGCCAATTCAGTGTGAAGCACTTCACAAAAACCTGTTTGGGCTTGTAATAGCAAGATTGTATTTTAGTGCTAAATGAAACTATACTAGAAAAGTACTGATTTAAGGATTATCAGAATTTAATGTAGTCAAATTGACTAATAAATCAAAGTAGGATCTCTTTGTTTGTGTTTATTTATGTTTGTTTTTGTATTTGTTATACTGCCCACTGGATTACACTTTATATCGCGTAGTTTGTTCATATTTTGGTCAAGATCAAAAGAAATTAATTAGCCTATGTTTTTCCACAGGCTTCAAACCACCCACACAATATCAGCATAGTTGATTCGCTGATTTCGCTGTGAAACCGCAAAACACATACACACTTTAGAATAGTATGTACCTCCTTATATACCAGGTGTCGTAAGAGGTGACTAAGATACAAGAACCGACAACTGGCAGTATCTGAAACAATGCAGCTCAAATGCATAGGGCGGGGATGGGCAGCAACATCCCCGTCGCGTAAGCTGCGCTCTGCGATTGACAACACGTTTGCCCAGCGCGGCAATTATGAGCAGAATTCCCCCTTTCTTGGAGAGGTCTAAGTCCAACAGTGGACAGTGGATGTGTTTTGTTATATAATTGTAAGGCCACGCTATTGTAATAGGTTTAGACTGGACATCTGTTATGTTTGGTAAATACATAAATAATGCTAGATCATAGACGCAGACTGTTGAAATTCATACATTGAAGACTAAGTTTACCATTGTTATCACACTAATGTGGTGGCAATCACAATGCGTTGCTTTGCGGGTTGCAACCCTGTTCCGTTCGAAGTACATGGAGGAACATGCCACCATGTGCTAGCTCAAATACCTCAGCAGCCTTTGCATCAACTGGTACAGAGCGAAGTACTATTCGATTCTACTTTACAACTGTATTCTCACTAATAATATAAACGAGAAAGTTTGATTTATATTTGTTACTCTTTCGCGCCACATCGGCTTAACAGATCTGGATGAAATTTTGCACAGTGAATATTAATAGTTTATATTGTATATATTGGCTACTTTTTGGCTACTTTTTGACACATTTTGGTCGCGAAAACATATATCCGTGAGACTGATGAGGCTTTTTATTTTGCTCTACGAGTATAGAATTGCATGACATTTGCACCGTTTAAAGATTCTTCTTGTAATAATAAAACTTTCTCACGAATGCAAAAAGACCTCGCGGACACTTGCTGATGGAGAGGTGGTTGATGAATAAAGCTGTCACGATCTTTACCTAAAGGTTGACGACCTTCTTATCACTACTAGCGATTTAGATTTTATTAAACTTAATGTAGAGACTTTAATGGAAAGTTATCCAGCATTCAGGGCACCCTAGTCACATCTCATCCTACATTATCTTAAAGTATAACGCTATGTATGATACGTGTCCGCGCTGAAAGGCTAATCCAGCTTTAAATGCTGTTTAATAAGTACCAAACACGTTTTTATTCGACACGGCGTATATCACACAAGTTCATTTCAGTGAAATTAAGGACGCACACTTGTTTTATTCCGAGGACGCGCCACAGCCTTTTTAAATTTGGCTTTCATTTGTTTATGTCAGATCTGACGTCCCGTGCCTGTTAATACCGGCTTTATTAAAATGTCATTTAAGCAAACGTTCCCATCACCGTAAACCAACAGGTACTCAAAACGGTTTTCTTGTATTTCTTTAAAAAAATCAATATTTTAATTATCATTTGGGTAAGTTGTAGTATCTACTCTACTTTTTCAATTTCTTTGACGTATTCCATCTTCATGGGTGTTGATATAGTTGAAAGAACGGGAACTACGGGTTGACTGTTGTTAATAAATAAATAAAACGAGTCAGTTTACAAAGATAATTCGCAATGCTACCTCACTCTCTTATTTCTACCGCCAATCAGTTGTTCTCTGATTGCTGTTGGGTGAGATTAAGAGAAGCAGTAATATGATATAATATATTGAGATCACAATATTAGCGAAGCTAATGATATCCTCCTTGCAATGATATAAGCTCTCAATTCTCTGGGCTTTGGCAATGCGTACGATCACGCGGATAGACTTAAATAAATCAGCTTATTAACCTTCAACTATCTGTCTTAACAATTTGTTTATCATGAAAAAAATATTTCATATCAGCCGCAAGACGTCCACCACAGGACATGGGCCTCTCCAAGTGATTCCCACCAGTACCGATCGTATGCGACCTGCGTCTATAAAAATAAACTATCTTATCTCTCAAGATGGAGCCAATTATACATAGTAAGCAAAGCATTTAGAAGTCGGTTTTAAAGTAAACAGGTTCATCCAGGACAAACACCATGAAACGAAATGATACAAATCATGAAAATTGCCCTTCAAAATGTGTAAGTTTCCTGATTTTTGTGTAACATTTCTCTGCTTAATATACTTTGTGAGAGCATTAAAAGGCGTCTCGACACAAAGGGTTCCGCACCGTTGCCGCTCGAGTGTTACCACGTGACGGACGGACAGATTGACTCGCATCACATGTGTGTTTGATTACTTGTGACACCCGAGCCGGAGTGGTGTACCCAATATTATTGTCGTGTTTAAGTACTGAAAGATCTAAAAGCGTTAATCAGGCCTTCATTTTGAAGTTTAAAGTGTCAACATAGTAGGTCTATTGTTTAATTATTAAAGGTGATCATCATCCACTGCAGGATAAAGGCCTCTCCAAGAAAGGAGGTTTTTTGTCCATAATTTCCGCGCTGGGCAAGCGGGTTCGCAATCGCAGAGCGCAGCTTTTGACGGAGATGCTGCTGCCCATCCTCACCCTGTGAATTTGCGGTATATCCGTCCGAAACAGTGTAGGTTTCGAATGGATATACCGCCATATTTCGGTTCTGGTACCTTAGTCCTGAGTAGAAACCTGGTATGGTGGGGGGTACTTATTCTACTCTGCCGGCACACGGCAATTATCACGAATATAATTCTTAAATACATATTTCACGTGATGTCTATACAAACACAAGTATTTATCACGGCCTTTGGCATTCAAGATACGAACACTACCGCGTCATCGGGCTCGTCAATTATGCGATAGGTTTTCTAGACAAACCTAATTGACATTTCTGATCCTTTTGCAACTTAGTTTCGAATAATAACTCATTGTTTTCATAATGGGAAGATATCATTATAATTTATCATCACATCACAACAATATCATTTACATATTTAAAAAGTAAACAGACTTTTTACCAACCATACTTTGCCAAAGATACAATCATGTCTCTGATAAAGAAGTGAGTGCGTCTTAAATCAAACAATACGAACTCTCTATAACCGCTCGGATCCCTCTCGACCGATCAAGATAATCAAATCTAAGGTCGGTAGGTTCACGCGCCAATTACTCTCGAGGGGATGTTCTTAGGGAACAGAAGCGGGGGTGGGGCACTTCTCATAATTGACATAATCCACAGCCGCTAGGGTTGTCTGACTTTAAGAATTGTGACGGGCCCGATGGCGCAGATGGTCGTGGGTTTAATCCCCACCAGGAGCAAAAACATGATGAATATTTATATTTGTTTTGTGTTTGGGAGTTAAATATGTACTTAAATACTACATTTGCAATTCCTCTGTAGTTTGACGACCGTAACACAAATACTTCTAGCGACTTATGTAGGAGTGAAATCAATGTATGAGATGTTGTGTGAATTTATTTATCGTTCATTATTGTTTGTGCTGGTTCTGTGTCCTGGGTATTAAATATGTGTATTGAAGTATTGCAAATGTATTTGCTCTGCTACCTGATGTGCGTAACACAGGTGCTTCTAGCGAATTATCTCGGAGTTAAGTCAACATCTGATATATTGACTTAACTCCGAGATAAGTCGCTGTTGTGTTGTGTAAATGTATTTATTATTTGTGTTTGTTCTATATCTGGGTGTTAAAAATGTGTATTGAAGTATTGCATTTGTGATTGCTCTGCTCTCTGATGTCCATAACATAATTGCTTGAAGCGACTTACCTCAGGAGTTTATTTGACAAGTTTCAGAATATTGTATTGTCATCGTGTGCCGTTGGCAGCCCTGACGGCTAGGGTTGGCCCAGGTGTCGGCGATACTCCACAAATTACCCCGCTCCAGTAGATCTCCAACAAAACGGGGAAATGTTTTTTATCGCCTTTGTTAAATCTTTATTGAAAGCGTGCTCGAGTTGCGATCGGTGCGGGAGCAAGGAGAGATCACATCGACCGTTTAGGCACTTTTTATGTGTTACATTAACGATATTCAATATCGGGACTTTGTATTGAATGCAGGAAGGGTTTTGATTAATTTTAAAGTAGGCTTTTATGTAGACAATATTTTTGTAGAAAAAAAGTATTTGAGAACACATATTGTTCAGTAATACTGTATGGCAGATACCATAGTACCTCCCCTTGCGCCAGGTGTCGTAAAAGGCGATTAAGGTACTAGAACCGACCGGTGGTATATCCATCCGAATCAGTGCAGATCAAATGCACATGGAGGAAACGTGTAGCCGCATCCTCGTTGCGAAAGCTGCGCTGCTAACACGCTTGCCATGCGCGGCAATAAATAACAATTTTTTATTTCCAGACTTTCTTATCGATAAATATTAAGTTGCAATGACAACACTCCAGCCCGACTTTGTTCCAGGGTGGAAAACAAACATTGTTTTACAACACAACAACAGAAAACCATCCAATTATTGAAAAAAGAAAAACCATTTTCGCTTAACCGCACAAACTTGAGACTACAAAGTGTGTTTGGTGGTTAGTTAAACAAATTCGAGCGCAAGTGCACCATAAGGAGATATGGGTTAGATTGTCCTTAGGGATCCACAGGGGTACACTTTGGTCATAATTTAAATGTAACAGCCGGTTCTTGAGATTTATTTAAATAAATATGGTACACTAATTTTCACTTTGAATCGCGTCCCTAAGGAGCCGTTTTTTATCCGGGATCATACCTTTCTAGGTTCACGTATCCTTCTCAAGGTTTCAAACTATTGTTATGATAAATAACATAAAAACCTTTCCAGCTTAACCATGAAAGTGTAACAAATAGACATACATATTTCTACAATTTGTTTTTATGTGACTAAGTAGACATACCGCACCAACCAATATAGACGGACCCCATCGCAAGATAAGATATTATCTCTAGGTAAAAGACAAATTCAGGTATACTTTATTCTAGTAGGCCCATTACAAACACTTTTAAATCGTCAATAAAATAAGTTATTATAATAACATTAATATTTCACGACCCTGAAATATTAACCCTGATGACCCAAGTGATCATAAAAGTCATCTAACACAGATAATTTCATTAGGATAACCCTAACGCTTGCTTACCCTTGTAACTTGAATATTATGTCACATTACCCAGTGATTTCACTGCGTCTCTCACCCTTCAAAATATAAATAAATTGTAAGGAAATACATTTTAAAATAACTTCCATCATTGTCTTTACATTAACCAAAAATATACAACATTAATTTATTTATGCATCGTCATATCTTTTTATTTATTGCAAATAGCTTCCCTTGCCCACAAGACCCTGTGTATCGGGTGATCCGTTACTAATTGGTCCCCACCGGGAACCGAATCGCCACCCACGCACAATTACCCCGACAAACGGCGTCAGTTTCTCAACTTGACTATTGAGACGTACTTCACTTGACAAGGGTTGAAAACTTACTGATATCCGTGAACCTTGTGAATGTGTCTTTGCCTTAATTGGTTCTTTACATCGGCTGTAAATCGCGAACTGCCAAATGACCTATTCACCGGTTTTTTTCTGAGTTTGTCGGCAAATTGTTTGAAGTTCATGAAGTTAGTTTTTATAATCGAAATACTGACCTATTTTCCAAAATTTTACCAATAATAGCTTAGGCTCTAATTAGCTACATAGATATCTGAAATCCATTTGTTCCGGCGTTTGGACGGCTCATGGCTCATCATCATTATCGTACCAGTTGGATATAGGCCTCCCAAGAAAAGAGGTTTTTGCCCATAATTTCCGCGCTGGGCAAGCGCATTGGCAATCGCAGAGCGTAGCTTTGCTTTGTGGATGCTGCTGCCCATCTCCGCCCTGTGCATTTGAGATGCACTGTTTCGGATGGATATACCGCCATCTGTCGATTCTGGTTCCTTAGTCACTCATATCTTAAGATACCTACTGTAGTGGTAGTATTTTACCCTGCCAGTACCTTACAGCAAATCTTACGGATATTCCTTTTTTTATTTTAGTATCAACCTGCGTGCGCGCATGACAGTAAAACTCAATCAGATTTTTTTTATTTATTGGAATATCTTCAACAAATTTTTATGTCAGTCAATAAAATGTATAATAAAATAAACCATTTGTTTTGATGTATGTGTAAAAGATTGTTTGTCCGACTTGATCGCCACATATAATCATCGTACTGTTTTTTCATTGTGTTTTCAGTTTTACATTATAAAACGAGAAGATCGAGCCATAACTCGAGACTAGAGAACATGAGCAAGCCTAAGTTATTTACGTTGACACAGATGGTAGTGATCTTCTATTGTCCGCCAAGTCGGGGGTTCGATTCCTATCCAGAACAAACATTTACATGATGAATCTGTGTTGGTTCTGTGTGCGTGTATAATATTTATTTAAGTATTTTATTTGTAATTCCTCTGTTGTCCGATATCCATAGCGCAAGCACTTTATACGGCTTATCTCGAAGTCAGTTTAATTGTGAGATGTGAATTTATTATTTTTACAATAATTTCAGGGTTTTGTTGAAAAGAGGATGCTGCTGCCCACTCCCGCCCTATACCGCTTCTGTAGGATCTCAGTCGCCTCTTAAGACACCTGGTACAGAGGGAGAAGTGACATGACATGCCTTACCATGCCACGATGTCGACTAAGCTTTGCAGACCCCAATAGTAGGTTCCACAAGTTCGCATTAGGTGTTGTTTTTATAGGCAAACACCACAGAACATTTAACAACTCTGCAAGAAATTTCCCATCCACAAAAAAATCTAGCTTCCGAAACCACAAGAATTTCACCGCCCGCGACACAAAGCGGGCGGCGCGTTTCATCCCCATCAAATTTATTAATAGCAAGCACGTGGGGAATGCGCGACAGAGGCGACGTCGCGCGACGTGTGCGGTGTTGCCGGTAATGAGGCGGGTGTCGCTTCGCTGACGCGCTGGTTGCGGAACGGTGAAAGTTGACGCTGTTTTTGTTGCTGAGTAGCACAGTCAAAGGTGTAGACATGGACTAATAATACACAGGATACCGACAGTTCAACTCTGTAGTACCTCGCTTTGTACCAGGTTTCTTAAGAGGCGACTGAGGTACAGGAACGAACAGCTGGCGGTATAAACACCAAAAATAGGCTAGCTCAAATGTGATAGGGCGGGATTGGGCTGTAGCATTCCCGTCGCGAAGTTACGCTACCTACATACGGTAGACCTCATACAAAGGTCGTCTGATTTGGTACCTCGCTCTTGCCTATTTGAATAGCAGTGTTCACAATGCTGTGTTGCGGTTCAAAAGGTGAGAGAGAGACAGTGAAATTATTGGGTAATATTGCATAATGTCTTCAACAAGGTTGGAAACGCGATAGTAATGCTTGTAATAATCGAGCGTCTAAAGGCTGCGATACAAACAAGTAATCTGTATACTTGTTTCTCGATCATGTCTAATAAAAATAAATATTGTTCTAATATCTGAAGAGCTTAACACAGTCTATTTAAACGAACAGCATTACAAAGTCATTTTAATTAAGAGAAACTGCGTTACTGAATATATAGTCGCACCCCATCGGTGTGTGTACGCGATGTGTGGCCATTGCCTGCGCCTGCGCCGCTAATTAGCGAGGTCGATTTAATTCGCCGGCTGCGTTCAGGCAGCTAATAGATGTCAACCGCACAAATTTCTTACTAACCTAAGAAAAATATAAGTGTAACAGTGACAGTAATAAGTTCGGATGATTTCATCGAAGAATTAGCTTAGTCTGTGATGTATCTCGCTTCATTTATTTATTATTAATTCACTTCACACCCCCGTTTTACCTCCTTGGGGAGTGATTTTTTTTAAATCCTTTCTAAGGGGTCCTTTACGTTTTAAAAGGAATCCTTGCGAAAAATGTCAGGTATCTCATCCATATAGTTTAGGCCCTGCTTTGAAATATCTATGTATCAGTCAGTCAGTCAGTCAACGAAGAACCTTCATACTGAATTTCATCCCTACTAATATTATAAATGCGAAAGTAACTCTGTCTGTCTGTCTGTTACGCTTTCCCGCTTAAACCTCTCAATCGATTTTGATAAATTTGGCACATACAATCTTTAGACCCTGGGAAAGGACAAAGACTATTTTTTATTCGAAATCAGGTTCGAAAGGGGTTGAAAAAGAGGATGAAAAATTGTATATAAGTATCGCTGTTTTTAGAGCTAGAAACTTGAAACTTATTTTTCAGGCCATTGATTCAATATTAATAAACATGACATTCAAAGTTTATATAAGTTAAGGTAAAGAGGTATGGTACCCAAAAAAACTATTCCACGCGGACGAAGTCGCGGGCACAGCTAGTTGGAATATAAACGGCAATGTTTCATACTAACTTTGCAACCCTGATATACTTCCTTAGGGGGTGAATTTGAAAAAATGCTTTCTTAGTGCTGCCCATTGTTATAAAAGGACCGCAGTACAACATTCAAGTTTCTCATTGATATATTTAGGCCCTGCGTTGATATATCAGTCAGTCAGCCGGCTTCTCTTTTTATATATACTTTTTATATATACTTTTTATATATACTTTGTATATATACTTTTTATATATACTTTTAATATATACAGACTATGGAAGTAGAGATATAATCAAAAAGAAAAGGAATTTACGAAACAAATTGAAAAGCTTGGTAGCCTCATTAAATATTGTTGATCACATCTTCCAATTAGCGGCTCCTAACGAGTCTATGAGCAAGGAACATCAAAGACATGACAAATTACTACAAACATTAACACGTCCCGCGACAACGTGGTCCATTATTACACTGCTAATTGATATTTTTCTATGATAAATGGCCATTCTTCAAGATACTTTTGGCCACACGCGGCACAGGCATTCCAGGATGACACCGCGCACACCTTAATCTACCCTTAGTTTTTTTTCTAATACAAACCGACTTAAGAAGTGGAAATGGAATATTTCTCATAAATTAACAATCCAACTTAATTACGTCATTAAATTAGTAGATATGTTTGGTTTATTATTAATTTGATAAGACATTGTACTAATAAATGCTTAAAAGTACAATACAAATATTATTCTGTTAATTACATTATCCAATTAATACAATTTAATATATTTCAAAAAATATTATGCATTCCAAAAAAGAGAATGTCCAACTAAAAGGTACCCAAAATGCTTGCAGCATTTTCACGCTGCACAGAAGGCAAGATTATAATTAAAATTTTCTGAGAATTTGCATCTCGGACACAATAAAACTCTTTTAACGGCTTTTTTTGCGGTGTTTTGGTTACTTAACGGCAACAATCCTCGATGTTGCCGTATTTCTATTATGTGTAGTGAACGCGTAAATTTTAGGAAGTATTATTTCTACGACATGATTAATGGTATTAATGGTACTGTTTTACAAAATGTTATGATGTAAAAAGTGCTCTGTCATTTTGTTTTGGGTTCTATTCTGGTTTTTTGGGTATCTATTCTGATAATATAAAACTAAATAGTTTGTTCGAGCCTGCAAATATCAGGAACTACTAACTAACTACTAAACTAACTGCTGGTTACAATTGTCCGTCTTTATACAAGTGTCCATTTAAATATCAAGTTAAGCTTAAACTATCACGATGGGTGTGGAGTGTTGCAATAACTTATTTTAAAAATATTTATTTATTTAATATTAGATTACCAACATAAGTAACTGTAAATTAGGAACAATAATTGTGTTTTCAAAAGACATGAACTAACTGTTCTTACAATTACAGGCAATCACATCGTGCATAATTATAAATATTAAAAAAAAAGGTTTATTACCTTTTTTTAATATTAATAATCACTCAGTAAGAATGTAAAATAAATAACAAAATAAAAAAATATCTAAAAAGAAGCTGTCAGACTAACTTTTCCCGCCTAGTGCATTTTTTATTCAAAATATCGTTGACACGAAACGTCGTTAACGTTGACGTCGAAAAGGATTTTATTTTTGTAAACTGAAAATGTACATAACATAACAATAAGACTAATCAAATATATATCCATATAAAATACCCATAATATCACTTACACAAACATATATAATAATTACCTAAATTCACGTAAGTATTATTTATATTAAAAACAAACACAAAAGAAAAAATAAAAAATCGAAACATCAGTACCAATAACACAATATCAGTTTTTATGATAACTCAGGCAAACAATGTATCGGCCGAGAAGCAAGAAAAGTAAATAAACACAAACAAATTCCTTTTTTGCTTAAAATTAGTACTACACTATTTTGGGGTGGATACACCTCCATCACCGCCATCCTCAGTTGCCACCTGTGACGACACCTGTTACAGGAAGAGAGAGGTACTATTCTGCCGTTATTCCATGGAATTCCATATTCCAAAATTGATGCAAACACAATATTATTATTATAAATTAATCTACACATATCACTGTAGCTTTCAGACGTATAGCCGTAAGGTACCGGCAGAGTAGAATAGTACCTCTCCCTCTACCAGGTGTCGTAAGAGACGACTAAGGTGCCAGAACCGACAGATGGCGGTATATCCATTCAAATCAGTGCAGCCCAAATGCACAGGGGTTGGGTAGTGGCATCCTCACCGCGAATGTTGTGCTCCGCGATTGCCTACATGCTTGGCCAGCATGGCAATTATAAGCAAAATTCTCCTTCCTTAGGGAGGCCCATGTCCAGCAGTGGACTCCCAATGGCTGTTATGATGATTTCAGACGTTCGCGTCATCACAAAGGTATTACTTACACCTCGCCAACCTTGCGATATAAAATAAATGTTCCCTTACGAAAAAAATTTTTCGTAAAATTATTGACATTTGAACACGTTATATTTATCTCAATGTTGCGAAGTCTATTAGAAAAAAGGGTACGAAATAAACTCATTAATCAGCGTACAATTTTAGCAGATTTTGTGCAAACAAGCTCAGACGAGCTCCACCAAATGGTATGTTGACAGGACACGTGTAATTTTTTTCTATGTGCTGTCTGATGGTGGATGAGTGAATCCCTAACTCGGTGATTTATTCGATCGCTCCGATGCGCCCACCCAGAGAGGGCCACTTGAGTGCTTGTTCACTTTATCTAGAATTGCATTTTGCTAAGTAGGTTGTTTTTGGACTATTAGGGATCCTTCTGAAAGCTCAAGACGATTGATTGACGCTCTTCCTGCGTATCTATAATAATATTAAAAAGTTGAAAGTTTGTTTGTTAGTTTAAACGCGCTAACCTCAAAAACCGATAATAATAATAATAATATTCTGTATTGTACACACCACAAGCAACACATTCAAATAACATAGAAAAATATACAACAGTACAGTAGAATAGACGGCCTTATCGCATAGAACGATCTCTTCCAGGCAACCTTTGGACAGAAAAGAAATACAACAATAATAAGGTAGTTTGAGGTGCATAATAAATTAAACTAACGTATATATGTAAATATAAACAATCAACATATATAAAGGAAATCATCCACCAACACACAGACACACACACACACACACACACACACACACACACACACATATATACATACAATACATACATACACACACGCAAACACACAAAAAACAATAATAATAAAATAAAGAGAAGAATATAAAACGAATAATATGCAAGCAACAACTACGATGACAGGAAGTACTCCTCCACCGATAGTCGGGTTTGGAAAATTCTTTCAGTGTCGGATAGTCCATTAATTAAGCGAGCGCTTCTAGTTTATGATGAGAGTGAAAATAAATGGATAGAAATATAATTTTAACTTACCGTGAGGTATCAGCAGAGTAGAATAGGACGTCCCCATGTACCAGCTGTCGTGATAGGCAAATAAGGTACCGGAACCGACAGGGATAGAAAAATAATATTTTCAATAATTTACGCGATCACTACTTGGTGATATTATTATTACTATAATTATTTATTATTTTATTTATACTTTATCACTAATTCCGATATAAATACATAATAACATTTTTGTTTTTGTACTTATGAGTCCCCGCCCCGTGGTTTCTACCGCGTTAAATTGTTCGAACCAAGTTTATTTCTTAAGATATAGTTTAGGCCCTGCGTTGATTTGCCAGCCATTCAGTCAGTCAGTCAGATTCTCCTATTATATATATAGATAATTTCATATTAAGTTCTTAACTCTCAAACACGACATCCTTATTAAGTAAAGGATGTTGTTCCCTGAAATTATAAGCACAGAAAGAGGCTACGGAATCCATCCACACAACCTCTCAATGTTTTAATAATAGAGTTACCATCGAAAAAGCCGGTGTGTGGGTGGTGGTTTTTTAGCACGCCAAGGCGGCGCCGATAGGGGTCGGCCTAATCTGCAGATAATTGGTGTTTTACTTGGCACAGGCGGCCGGGACCTTGCGATGGGACCGCGTAAGGAGGTAGCGGTGTTCCTTCTAAACTCTCTGATTTTGGATTATACTTTTATAGCGCAGTTTGTCATGATTTGCTGATAAACAATTTCATATGTAGGTATACATTTGTGCGACAAGATTCGTGGTTTCGATTCCCACCAAGAGTCTATGTCTGGGTGTTAAATTAAATTTAAATGTATTTAAGTAGTAGTAATTCCTCTGTTGTCCGGCGTCCGTAACACAAGTGCTTTAACGGACTTTCCACTAAGTCAGGTAAATGTATGAGATGTTGTATGAAAAGAAAACTTTAGCTCTTTCTTTTCAAATAGGTTTCAAGAAACCGGGCCTTGCCTATAATTGATTTACTGAGCATGAATGGCAACAATTGCAGAGTACCTATAATTTCGCCATAGGGTTGACGTCGCTCAGCCTCGTACTTTTACATATATTTTATATACTTGTACATGTTATATATTTGACCTAATGGATAGATGTAATATTCTTTTGCTTTATTGTATATACTGGTATCATCATCATATTAGCCATTGGGAGTCCACTGTTGGACTCCCAATAGGCCTCCCAAAAAAATGGGGAATTTTGCCTACATGAGCATGCATTTGAGCTAAACTGTTTCGGATGTATATACCGCCATCTGTCGGATCCAGTACCTCAGTCCCCTCTTTTGACACCTGGTGGAGGTACTATTCTACTCTGCCGGTACCTTGCGTAGGTACATACTGCTGTATATAATACATTCGTCTCGGCTGTATTGAAGTACGATTATTTTGAAATCAATTTCAAGTGTCTCTTATCCTTGGGACAGGTTTAGTTAGGCTTTCCTTTGGAATTGTTCAAACATATTAAGTATGCTTGATACGTTTTTAACAGACAAAATACCACACACATTTCATAACAAATCTTTAACAAAAAAGTAGCGAGTCAAATTCCCCAATCATCTCGCACAGTGGACCCACACAACTAATGCTGCGCAAAGTATTGCCGACAAAGATGGCCGACGTCGCCGACTGTTTTGGAAACTGTCTCCCGACGCTTCGCTGGACCTGAAAGCAAATCTGCTGTTTGCTCGAGATAATCTCTGCCTTGAGGGTGGGCCCCATTATGACGGCATGTTTCGAGTTAGAATAAAATACCGATGCGGGCTGTTTACGTTCGTTTCAAATGTATTCTAGTGAAATGATGTTTTATCTTAATTCCTTGATTGAATACTAACAGTGGGCCGCGGTATGACCCGTGTAGTTCCCTATCGTTAGAATAGAGGTATTAAATATCGCTTGAGTATCAAGCCGATGACGAAATGTTTTTTTATTGTTAGAGTTTTGAAAATAGGTCCAGCAGTGTTTGTGTACATTTGTAACAAACGTACATAAATATATATCCCGTTTATATTTATTACTTTTTAGGTTGGATTTTTTTTAAAATTTAATATATCCTTAGTTCCTTCAGTAGAATGTAGCTTTCTACTAGTAAAAGAATTTCCAAATAAAATATATAAATCTGTTCACATGATCAAATATTTTGCCCGATGGCGCAGATAGTAGTTAATTGTGCGTTAAGGGTCCTGGATTCAATTCCACCCACAAACATTTATATGATGATATTTGTATTTGTATTTGTGTTATATATATTTATAAGTAGTATATTTGTGATTCCTCTGTTGTCTGGCGTCTTGACTGACTTGTGTTAAAGGCATCACACAAAAGAGGAATCCAAATATAATATTTGAATGCACATAAACAATACTCAGACAAATGTCATATTATGAATATTTGTCCTAGGTGGGGATCGAACACGACTTTTGGCGTAAAAGATAGGATCACTACCATCTGCGCCAACGGAACTTCCTGGCGAAGTGACGTGTTTCAATTTAAAGTATTCTTTACTCATTCCACCTCATCTCAAAACCTGGTCTGTACTACCTGCAGATAATATAAAAAGCAAAACTATTGAGTTCAATTGCTTGTGATACGCAAAAAGTGCAAGAACAGTGAAGTTGCAGTTGTATTTTTATTTATTTGTTTACTAGCTGTGCCCGCGACTTTTTCCGCGTGAAATAGTTTTTTTGGGTACCATACCTCTTTACCCTAACTTATATAAACATTGAATGTCAGGTTTATTTATATCGAATCAATGGCCTAAAAATAAGTTTCAAGTTTCTAGGTCTAAAAATAGCGACACCTCAATGCAACTTTTTATCCCCCTTTTCGACCCCTTAAAACCCTTATTTAGAATAAAAAATAGCCTATGTCCTTTGTATGTTTCTGCCAATTTTCATTCCTATGTTTGTGCCAAATTTCATCTAGATCGGTTGAGAGGTTTAAGCGGGAAAGCGTAACAGACAGACTGGCAGACAGAGTTACTTTCGTAATAATATAATATTGTAAATGCGAACGGAAAGCAGGGATATGGAGATTGGTGTGTAATGTTGGACATATATATTGGTATTTAATGTATTTTATGAAATAGTAGTACACATCGAACTGCCCTAACACATTTTCTTCGTTTATGTCTATCCAAAGGTTGCCTGGACGAGATCGCTCTGAGCGATAAGGCCGCCAATTGTATGATCATTTCTAAGTTTTATTTTTCTTATGTAATTATCCGTGTACATACTCTTCAAGTATATATAGTTATATTCGGTGTTACTTTTTATCAACTCGTTGGCTGGTTTTCTAACTGCATATACGGGCCGCAGCCAAGTAGAATGCAGCTTATAGGTATTTCATCAACTCGCAAGATCTTGGTTACAATCCCGCATGATTTAAAATTATTATTATCGCAGATGGGAAGTTGTCCAAAATTTGTAAATATAGCGAGCGTCGCTTGTAACAATATTATCTATCTATATTAGGACGATTGTGTCCCGCCGACAGGCCCCATTGTTCGTCCCCAGTGTGGTTGTAGACCAACAAAAAAAAATGTGCACACAAAAATAACCCTTATTCCGCACTTAGTAAAGTCTGCGAAAACTGTGAAATAAATCTTGAGAGTAATGATGTGTGATCGTGTTTGCAATTCACAGCACATGTGAGAAACACGAGATTTTAAATTTTATAAACGTTTTGTAAACTTGATTTATATTAAAGCTGAATTACTCCAATTACATTTGGGTGTGCTCTACAAACAAGCCTTAGTTTATTCAACAAACACTATTGTAGAATTTTAATGGCATTGAATTTATTTTATTTATATTAATTTATAGAAATATAGATACTAGCTAACCAGACAAATGTGGCTTTACTGTATGCAATTATCACAAAAACAACTATGAAATAAATAACTTGAGATATTAACTATAATAAGTCTCAAAAGTGATACCCACCATCGACTGTAGCTAAGAAACCTGAAACGATTACAGGTGAAACTAATGGTAAGATATACACAGGGCATGCCCTACTTAAAAAACCTATTTACCCTAGGTATCACCGGCAGCCTACTATGCAGAGCCTGGAAGCGAGGGAGGAAGCTCGCACTCATGTCATCTTGGACTGTCCTGGGCTGACAGAATGCAGGGCGCGACATCCAAGCTCAATTCAGGAGGTGTATTGCAACCATAGAGGTTTGCTGCGCTTCCTGGAGGAGCTGGGGCAATTGTAGGGCCAACAGTCCAAAAACCACAAAATACCGGCTAAGAAAGACGTCAAAAACCTGCCAAAGAACATCTATCTATTTAAGTATCAAGTTAAATCAAACCGTAAATAGAAAGAAAGCATCTTGGGCAGCAACCGGCAATTATCCAGTTTAAAAAATGTATCTGTAATTATTTTTAATAACGTGGTAGTGCCTTACAGCACATGCGTTAAGAATCTTGGCTTATTTATCGATTCTTGCTTAACCTGGAATACACATGTTAATGAAATCAGCAGTAAGGTTACTGGAACGCTTCGTGCTCTCTCTCGATTAAAACATTTTCTTCCTACTAAAACCAAAACCCTTCTTATTCAATCCTTGGTTTTACCCATAATTGACTACGGTGACGTGTGCTGCACTAATATCTCTCAAGAACTCCTTAATATATTGGATCGTCTATTAAACAACTGTCTTCGTTTCATTTTCGGTTTGCGTAAATACGATCATATTGATACTTTTTGATCCGTACGTAACAATTTACCTAAAGGACAGATTCCAATTCCTACCTTCTTTTACGAACGTAATCTCCATTCTTCTAACGCTCTCTGGCTCTTAATTCCTTTTCATCACTCCAGTTTTTTGACAAACTCTTTTACAGTGACAACTATACGACTCTAGAATGAGCTTCCGTCGAATATTAAGCAATCTCCAAACAAATTTATTCTGAAACGCTGTCTCGTGTAATGGTTGACTGGGAGATAATGCCATCTGGCATTTAGTCCGCCATTTGTATGTTTTGTAATATTTTGTGCTATAAAGTTAAATAAATTAAAAAAAGCATAAATTATTAAAATCGGTTCAGTATTTTAGAAGTTCGGGTTGAACAACGTAACACAAAATTATTAAATATAAAGTTTGGACGTTCAAACTCATCATCATGTCCACCGTCGGACACCTATTGCATGACCTAGGTTTCAAACAAGAGAGAGAATTTTACCAAAAATTACCATGTTTGTGGCGGTGACCGCACTCTGCCGATATCCCACCAAATATAAAAAAACATCCATTCAGAATTTTGTTCACAATAAATTAAATAAAAAGAAGACATCACCATAAAGTAATAAATACATTCAGTCCCACCACCAACAATGTCTGTACGGTTTACAATCCACACAAAACCGTTGAAGATTACACACGGGTGATTTTTAAAAGCGTGAAAACGTGCCGTTGCACAGTGCGCAGACGCCGCCGCGCCCGGGACCAAACCGCCGCTAATGACTATCGACCATTTGATTCGTGCGATTGAACAACATCAATGAGATTTGCACACCCTACAACACACTATCCCCGGATCCAACACACACAAAATAAGCACCTATTAAAAATAGCTTAGAATCGGGTTTCGTGTGCTGGAAGGTCCGCGAAAATGAAGATGTAAGCAATGCATTTAGGGCGAACGCCATAAAATATTGTCATTTATCATGTATCTGTGTTTGTTATTGCAATAGCGGTTATAGTGGTAAACGTCGGCGTTCGCATTATTAATAATGGACGGGTGACATCTGCGTGCAATGGTTCCTTATTGTCGGAATATGTTATAATTTTCTTGTTCACAAAATGCGCGTGATGTGCGCATTTCTTTTAAGTACGCAATTTTACCTGTTTCTAAAGATATTAATAATAATAATATTTTTCACTATCGGAAAATAGCTTCTTTAAATTATACATTGATTGCGCCATCATATCTGATCGCCACGAGGTACAAGCAGAGTAGAATAGTACCTCCCAATGTACCAGGTGTCGTTAGAAGCAACTAAGGTACCAGAACCGACAGATAGCGGTATATCCATCCAAAACAGTGCAGCTCAAATGCACAGGGTGGAGATGGGTAACAGCATCCCTGTCGCAAAAGCTGCACTCTGCGATTGCCAACACGCTTGCCAAGCGCGGCAATTATGGGCAAAATTCTCCCTTTCTTGGGGAGGCCTATATCCAGCAGTGGACTGTCAATGGCTGATATGATGATGAACTGATCAAACCATCAACAATAGGCCTGATATCACACTAGTTGATGAGCTCAATAAACATGCTTACTTAATAGATATATTATTTTTCTTTTCCGAATTCTAATAATTTACAGAATACAATCACAGAAAAAAATTAAAAATACACAGATTTGCAGGACGTGATCAAGAGTGTTTGGAAAATGAACCTTGTATGCATAGTACTAATGGTGCTTTCTACACCAGTCTTATACCAAAACAAGTATTAAATAGCCTTAACACTCAATCTATACATACTACTTTAATCAGCAGCAATCTTAAATACATGTCAGATAGTAAGAATTCTTACAACTATCAGATTAACTTGACATTTCAGCCTGATTCTTTATAAATCCAAAATACACTTGGCGCATACTCGGGTATTTTTAATACATCATCCACCAGCCATCCAGGGCAACCTGAGAAATTCAATTTAAAAAACACATATTAATAATAAATTCCCACAACATTTCATACATTAACCTGACTCCGTGGTAAGTCGCTTAAAGTACTTGTGTTACGACATCAAACTACAGAGGAAACACAGATATACTACTTGAATACATATATTTAACACCCAGGCACATAACAAACACAAATATTCTAACTCTAGGTGGGAATCGAACCCATATTATAAGTAAAAACCGCAAAAATATTTACCGCATCTAACAACTGCTTATAAAAATAATTTACAGTTAATCCGGATACATATTTTATAGAATAAGTCTATCATATCAAAAATATCTAAAATACAGTTCTAGCAATCAATTAAAATCTTAATCTCGTCTAAATTTGTTTTCTGGTTTACAAAAAAAGGATAATTTAAGGTTTCCCTAATAGTTCTATGTTACCCGAATTTACTGTACATATCTTGATTGCAACATAATTTACATATATGAATACCTATATACATTTGTGGAGATACTCCATGTAATGTTCTGCTTCGATACATACAGTTCTCACAATGGCATCCCTCACATCTAAACCAACATGGCATGCCACAATTAATCATTCGTACAGAACAAATGAGTTTGGTAAACATTCCTCTAATCCGAGTATTTATTCAATCGGACTGCGTACGCGCAGCTTTCCCAAAATGGCCGCGCTAATGTTGCAAAACATTTATTTAAATAGGGGACCGGTGTTTATCGTTATTATTAAGTTGTAAGGGACTCAGATTCGACTTCCGCACATTTATCACGTCTAGGGTTGCCAACCATATTTTATAATATCGTACACTACTTTATTTTTGTCATTATACTTTATACTTTTATATACAAATAAAGTACGCAAAAATACTTTATTTTCGACCTTTACTGTGATACGTCAAACAAGATCGGTTAATGGAAACGATATATGATTAGAGAACGAAATTTTAGATGTCAGTATGTTATCAGAATGTGACAGAACAGTTTGTTTATTTATTTAAATTTATATAATGATTGTCAAATAAGCTTTTCAACATTTAAAGATAACAAAAAGGTGCATTAGAATGATCTAAGCGCACAAAAAAACTGCGTTTTAAAGCATATTTAAAAAAATCTTTTATTTCTTCCTAATTCTTAATTATTTCCTACCCAAATCAGTTTATACGTTTATTTTTGTCAAAAATTGTTGGCAACCCTAATAACGCCGTATAAAGCCGATCCGACCGCCGAGTTCGCTCAGAGCGTGCCAAATCTATTGAGCGAGCACATTGCGTTTTTTTGTCCAGTTGGTTGGTTAGTTTTCAAACCACTGTCCATGATAGTTTTATTGCGGGTGCAATTTGGATACTATTGGGCCCTCCTTCCCGGGTGACGAAGTTATATAGCTGCTGTGAAACAATAAATAAGGTGATTGTTTACTATGTTCGTGGTTTGTACCATTCTGGTGGCCCCATGCGAGGCGTTTGTTTCGTCACGCTGCGGTTACAATGAGAGGGTAGTAAGATGATGGTACATTAATGGTTTGAAAAGTGGTTTGGGTGCGATACCGAGCCCAATTGTTCTAGGCCAAGGTGATGAATGCTGTTTGTGGACTCTTTGAGACAACGAAGGTCGTTTTTGTCACGTATCTCGGAAAGAACAGCAGGATGTTGGCTACATAGAAATGTGGTCAAAATTCACAGTAATTATCGCCGACACGGGAGGTGGTTAATTATTTTGCTTTGCTATTTGCTTTTTCTAGAAATATGTGAAAGAAAGAAAGGACGGCCACGCACCAACGGAGATCCGGAAATTTTAACTTACATTTAAAATGTCCTCTTGACTATACAATACATTGTGTGATGGCTATCAACTAATTGACATAAATAGTTTAAACTGTAAAAGTTAAACCTATTTTTAATGTGTTAATATTAAGAAAAAATTCAAGAGGTCTTTGGACATAGGCCTCCTCAAGAAAGAAACACATTTTCCTATAATTGCTGCGGTGGCAAGCGTGTTGTCAAACAGGCATTATATTAAAAAACCTTAGGCAGATATATTTATTTCAAAGATGTTTACTGGTTTTTTGTTAAAAACCCGACGAAAAAAAATTATTAAGCTTTGCTAAAAAAAACAAAAACGCTCGGAAATTCTAGTAATTAAAATCATCATCATTCCACTGCTGGACATAGTCCTCCATATCCTGTTGGCAATCGCAGAGCCAATCAGGATGCTGCTGCCCATCCCCACCCTGCACATTTGAGCAAACCTGTCTCGGATGGATATACCGCCATCTGTTAGTCCTGGTACCTTAGTCGTGCCTTACGACACCTGGTACAGGCGAGGTACTATTCAACTCTACCGATACCTCACCGTTATTCAAATACTAATACTTTTTCATTAAACATTTTGCTAAGCAAAATTTTTAAATAACCGCTACTAATGAACGTCTCTAGGGAGTTTTTAATTTGCCGGTGATGGTCCGACAAAAAGGGGTCCCTCAGGGCATTAATATTGGACCGATCATAACTAACTTGCAGTCTCTGAGTCAGCCGCAAGAGCCTTAACAAACCCTTTGGTAATTTGAAGTTTTTGCTAGCTCCAGAAGCTATGTTTAGCTGCTAAGTGCCAATCATCGGCCTGAAAAAAGGATAGTCATTTATTAAAGTTGAATGAAAAAATATGCCAGTACCTAACGGTAATTCCAAAAAGAATTATTTCACTAAAATTCCGAAAACTTCTTCGACGGGCCTGATGTTGCAGATGGTAGTGATTCTATCTTGAGCGCCAAGGGTCGTGAGTTCGATCAAAGCAAATATTTATGTAATGATATTTGGATATGTTCTGTGCCTGGGTATAAAATATATGTATTTGAGTTGTATATTTGTGATTCCTTTGTTGTCTGGCGACTTACCACAAAGTCAGATTAATATGAGATGTGGAAATTAATTATTATTATTTTATATATAAACTTATAGTTATATATAGCCCTATAGCTCCCACGCGGACTTTTGATTCTGAATATATTTCTATGATAACGTATCTAATGGCAATACCTTAAAATGAATCATCGAATGTTTACCCAGCTGTATTTAGAGGAATCTCTACACTTCTACTAAACTTTAAGTCGTCAACATAAAAGGTATCGTCGATTTATATAATCTGCTTACGGAAATATTTAAGGTAAATCGTGAAAGTCAACAGTCGTCACAGTCGGTCGGCTTGCACAAACGGACGGATCGCTTGCCGACACTCTAATACTATTGTCATCAACACGCATCTACTAAACACATCAATGCTACTTTAAATTAAAAATAACACAAATAAACCCAAGCGGACCTTTCAAAATAGAACCTTAGAGGAACACCAAAGAGTTGAGTTTACAATCGCACGGACTTAAAAGACGGTATCCTTTTGCCTGATAGAATTAAATAGAGATGTCCCCGCCACACGGGACCAAAGCGGCCGACGCAAAAAACGGACAAAAGCACAAGTTTTGGACACAAAGCGACATTGGGAAATAAATTATTTCATCTGTTCAGTCCTTTCACGATAATATTGGCAAATGTTTCCATTTGGGACGGACCACGCCCCGTACGTAACTAACATGAAAAAACTGTTTGAGACCATTTCGGTTTCACCATTTTTCCTTCGAGTCAGAGTTGGTATTCCATTGGCAGTTCGGACAGAACAGTGGATTGCGGTACGTCACAAAGTCGAAATAAAATCACATTTTCTTTCTAAATTTTTTTTCTCCAACATATATTTTGACTGTGATGTTTTTATTATTTTTGTCCGGACTCCCTTTAGGGTGAATGGCCAATATCGGATAAATTTTTTCGTAAAGTCGGCGCAGACGCCTGTCTAATGTTAGCATGCGAGGTTTCTCGGAATGGCCGACAAAATGATCAGTTAATGGCCCTATGTTGACTTTCACAAGTATTCGGCTTCCGTTCAAGGCCTATTAATCAATGCTAAAGGGTCTTCACAAAGATACCGGAGACAATACTGCAGACAGTGCTATTATTGCAAATTAGAGGAAATTTATGTCTTCTTTTCTTTTATTTCGGTCAGTGTATTTATCTTAATTTGCTTCAGTTGACATTTTTTACAAGAAAACGTATTTCCTTACAAATCAACATAAATTGTTTATTATACTATCACTTGCTGCTACGGCGAACGTTGTTCTGCCATATACTTAGATGAGGTAAAATGATTAAGTTAAGTTGTTTTAGTAAAACAACTATTAGAAATTAGGGTTTGGTGATAGAAGAGTGAAAATTTAGGGTTTACGCATTTTTTAATTTCATATCGTAAAAAAAATGTCCACAATTATAAAAAGAAATATTAGGGTTGGATAACCCTTATCATTAAGGGGATGAAAAATAGATAGTAGCCGATTCTTAGACTTACAGAATATCCATACCGAATTTTATAAGAATCAGTCAAGCCGTTTCGGTGGAGTATGATAACTAACACAGTGACACGGAAATTTTATATATTAGATAATGAAAAATAATATCTTAAATATTCTTAGTGGTACGTACAATGCATTGGAATTTGAATTTTTAGATCGCTCTGCGATTGTGTCAAATTTAAATATACTTTAAATAAATATTAAGTAACATATAATTACTATTATATTATTTCCTAACATTAAATTATATGACTTAAAATAAATAAATTCCCACAACAACTAATACATCGTCCTGATGCCGTGATAAGTCGCTTAAAGTTCTTGTGTTACAGACTTCAGGCAACATGGGAATCACAAATTTACTACTTAAATATATATATTTAATACCCAGATACAGAACAAAAACAATTATCACGACCGTTGTCAAAAACATTTCAAATAAGCAGTTTATGATCATGTCCTTCGCTTCGGTTAAACAATCCTTTTCGATAAGTACAAATAACATTATGACATTTACATTAAATACATTAAATTTGATAAATTTTAAGTTTAACAACAATTATTATATATCATTATGACATTTAACATTAATGTCGACTTCATTGTTACCGTCAGTAATTATTCAAAAGTTAATAATAGGATATAAATAAAGAAATATTGACATTCCTATAACAATACACGAAAATCTTCAACTTTCAAATGATTCAAAGTGACAAATAGTTGTATTTTCGAAAAAAAACATATATATATCTTGAGCGAAAACCAAAACAATGTGCCGACCAAAACATTTCTTGAAACCAGTCTAACAAGCAATTACATCTGTGCCTGAACCGTCTGATTTATTGCCCCCCCGCGTGCTTCAAATACGCCATTATGCAATGATAGACGATCGCGACAATCACTTGGCCCACTACTGTTCGGTTTCCGGGCTCATTGTGCTGAGGCACTTCGTGGAAGGCTGCTGCGGAGGCATGTGCGCTGGCAGATGTCGGCGTGATAAACAGAGGTAATAACCGACTGCTGAGTCAAGAAAAAGAAGCCAAAATCAATACACATAAAACTGCTAGAACTAAAACTCACAAGCACCATCATACCAGCCATTAGAGGATCGCGGCTGGACATAGGCCTTCCTAAAATAGCGAGAATTTTGCCTATAATTGCCGCGACGGTTAAGCGTGTTGGTATTCGCAGAGCGCAGCTTTCACGACGGGGATGCTGCTGCCTATCTCGGCCTTGTGCATTTGAACTACACTATTACGGATGGATATACCGCCATCTGTCGGTTTTAGTACCTTATGCCCTTTGGACTTAGTCACTTACTCCATCTGGTACAGGGGGAGATACTATTCTACTCTTCCGATACCTCACGGCTTGCATATATGTCAAAAACACACCTCGTCGCAAAGATGCCTGCATCTTCGCGACGCACACGCAATTATATGCAAAAAGTCCTGTATCTTGGGAAGGCTTACTCGTACGCTCGAGGATGGACTTTCTATATCTAATATGATGATGATTTTGTTCAACTTAACACAATTTGTAGTTGTATTTGTTTAACTTAACAATTTCTCAAATGATGATGCAGTTTTGACACAACGTGCTTGTATAGCGATACTGGTGGCACCCAGTACTTCTGTCCGTGTGAATACAAAACAACATTCCGATTACCGTAAAAATAAAGAAGCATAGCGAACGAGCCTCCCCATAGCTAGCAATAACTCTAAATCACGGATACTATTTATCCTTCCTTAAGTCTACTTGTGTGTGCATTTCCACGCTTGTTAACCGGTGCACAGAAGTCACAAAGGTTCCTACACCGGCCGCACAATGGGCCGGAGCGTGCACTCGCAAAAACTTAAAATAATACGATCGCATTAGATCCGTGAAATTTATTAAAAATGCAGGCGGACACCGGGCGCGCGACATAGCCGGTATTTTTATTGTTTCGTTTACTATCATCATCATCATACCAGCCATTGAGAGTCCACTGCTGGACATAGGCCTCTAAAAAAAAGGAGGTTTTTTGCCCATAAATAATAATAACTCCCACAACATCTCATACATTGACCTGACTCCGTGGTAAGTCGCTTAAAGCACTTGTGTTACGGACGCCAGACAACAGAGGAATCACAAATATACTACTTAAATACATATATTTTACACCCATACACAGAGCAAACACAAATATCATCGAAAATAGAATCGAACCCACGACCCCTGGTGCACAAGGCAGGATCACTACCATCTGCGCCATCGGGCCCGTCTATGCCGCGTAGGGCAAGCGTGATGGCAATCGCAGAGCGCAGACGCGACGGGGATGCTGATGCTCATCCCCGCTTTGTGCATTTGAGCACTGTTTCGGGTGGATATACCGCCATCTGTTGGTGCCTTAGTTGCCTCTTACTACACCTGGTGCAGATGGAGGTTCTTTTCTACTCTATCTTGGGGAGGCAAGCGTCCACCATTGGACTTCCAATGGCTGTGATAATGATAATGATGAATGGTTTAACTAAAATGTATATTAATTAAATTGTATCTTTCAATGCTACGATTGGCGTACGGCATCAGGTTCCAATAGCCTTTAAAAAATTATCTGTGTATTTGTTTGTCACTTTTTCAGGACTACAGCCAAATTATTATTAAATTTGGCACGTGGTCTCTCACTATCAGTTATATGAGCCAATTCAAAGTATGAGTAGATAGGGAGAAGGCAAATCCATAATTATCGACGTAGGCCCGCAATCTGAAATACCAATAGCCAGGATAAGCGCGTAGAACAAAACTGAATGCCGATAGCGCCGTAAGGTTCTAGAACAGAGACCACGCGCCGGGAAGCACAGTATAAGAATCAATCTCAAGATGGACAGATGATCTGGATTGGATGATTGGATGGACAGGAACATCAAGATTCCTTTAGATTCCGCTTACAACTGGTCCAGTGAACATTAGGGACGTCAAGGTTCATATGACGCTGATATTATTAAAATGTTGATAACTAAAACCTTCGGGAAGGCTAGTTTAGATTTGACTCGGGTAAAAACAGCTTTCGCGGAACGCACGAATTAAAAAAATCGCAAGCATTTCTTAGATTTAATCCTATTTTAAAAGATCATTAATAATCAAGGCCGCTGTTCAATTTTACTAGTGAAATTCTCTTTTTGATTTCGCGCGCGCCTCCCCCCCCCGCCATCTGACATCTCTCTTTAAGCCTCCGTTCAGGAGAACTGTCTTGGGTGCCAACTCGCCTGTGGCCAGCAACAGCAAACTGTTTAATGACATTTGCCAACATTTTAACGTCGTTGTTTGCTCCATGTTGTTGAGTGTATTTCGCTACACTATGCGATCAAAAATGAAATAAGTTTCATTAACTTTTTTTTGAGCGTTGCTTTTTCACTTTATTAGATATAATCATGATATAAATTAATGGTTCTTTTTGTTCCGTGCATGCTGTATTCACCTATAAATTATTATACATTTAGACTTAATATTAGTTCTAAACAATTATGTTTTGATAAATGTATTTATAGTTAGCCGTGAGGTTCCGGCAGAGTAGAATAGTACCTTCCTCTGTACCAGGTGTCGTAAGAGGTGGCTAAGGTACCAGAACCGACAGATGGCGGTATAACCATGCAAAAAATTTCGCGAAAGCTGCGCTCTGCGATTGCCAACACGCTTGCCCAGCGATGCAATTATGGGCAACATACCCCCTTTCTTGGGAAGGCCTATGTCCAACAGTGGCTGGTATGATGATGATGATGAAAAGTCAACGTAGGTGGTCCATTTAAATAAAATAAATATAAATTCAAATTGCGGACAAAGTCGCGGGTGGAAAGCTAGTCATTTTAGGAATCCACCATATATAAAGACCTAAATATAAAATTACAACATTGATATATGCTGATAATAACAGTTGTGAGCGGTAATAATTTAATTTTGATATATTATTCAATTGCAATGCGGCAATTAATGCGAGACAAACTTCTCCTCAGTAATATACAGATAACTAAGTGGGACTTCGCATCGTATATTGTATAATTTACTCGTATCTATTTTTACTTTCATTTATTTATGCAGTATGCACGCAGTTGTTAAATATACTCCTCTTTAATACCGTTCTGATACAACTGTCGTCGCGTATGTCTATTCGTGATGAACAGGATGGTTTTACGAGTATATTACAAAGTTGACCAACATATACACGACCCGTGGTGTCAAATCTTGAACATATTGTGTCGTATTACGCAGTAATTTTACTCCCTAGTGGTTTAAGTCTAGCCGTAAGGTACCGGCAAGTAGAATAGTATCAGGTTTCGTAAGAGTAGACTAGCGACAGACAGCGGTACATCCATCTAATAGTGTAGCTTCAGGGAGATGGGCAGCAGCATCCCCGTCGCGAATGCTACGCTCTGCGATTGCGGACATAGACCTCCCCAAAAAAGGGAAAATTTTGCCTACAATCGCCGTGCTGGGCAAGCGTTTTGACAGCTTAGAGCGCAACTTTCGCCCATCCACCGTACACTTGAGCCACACTGATTCGGATGGATACACTGCCATGTCGGATCTGGTACCTTAGTCGCCTCTTACGATACCTGGTACAGGGGGAGGTGCTATTCTTCTCTGCCGGTACCTCACAGTAGTCCTTAAAAAAGGTTTTTTAATTGTGAATGTAATTAATACAAATTATTGTTAGAGATAATATATGTGCAGGTAGTCGTGAAAAACTCTGCGAATTGATTGATTTACACACATTGCATTCATCTTGCATTTGGCATTTATAAAGCTACTGATGGTCTTGACAAAGAGCACATCGTAGACGACAGAGAGAGATGCGACGATCAATTAGTTCCCGTACATTCCGCACAGTGGGCACGTGACGTCCCGCCGCGAAACGTTCGTGATTTAGTGGCGGACATTTATTCTTTGATGACGATCCGTTTTTGTATCGCTTAGCTTTGTTTTGCTCAGCCTGTTAGGCAACGCTTTTGTCACCATACGTCCTCTTTTTATGACTAGTCGCGCTCCGCGGTTTCACTCATGTGACTCCCCTCTCCGTGTAAATATGGGGATTCAATATATAACCACTACACTGGCTGATGTAATTTTCCATTTATGAATGAATTTTCGAAATGAGTTTAGCAATTTTTTTTTCTATTTTTGCAATTAGTATCGTACTACAAATCCTGTTTTCTTAATTATATCACCAGAATCGATTGGTACCTCCTCCAGTACCAAAGTCGTAAAAGACAAAATATGTTGTGTGTATTTTGTGTTGTGTAAAAAGTAGTTTTCATTTGTGTACTGAACGTGAAAATAATAGAAAATATTATTTTCAAATCAAATCCAGTCAAAATATTCTTTATTCAAATTCGCCCATTAGCACTTTTAAATCCTCAACAATAATAAGTAGAAAATATTTCGTTCCGAAATATGAAGTACTAAATTGTATCATATTTATAATACTGTTGACCCTGATGACCCGACGGGATGACAAGAGTTATCTAACATTTTAATTAGGTCTACCTTATTGTTTGCCTGCCGGCAAAAGACAGGTCTTTAAACGAGGTTAAGCGCATGTTCATTACCGAGACACCACAAAGGGACCTACAAGAAGAACTCGTGGTGATAAAGGTTCCATCAATACATAATAGTTAGTGTTAATGGAACCCCTACCGGCGTCGGCGCTATGAAACCGTTGTCTTAATGCAAGGTTAGAGCAATTCAATCCCAGGCAGTTTTATCATTGTGGGATGGGAAATCTCCGGGTGGGAATCGAACCCACAACTTTTTGCGCTCAAGATAGGATCACCACACCTGCGCTATCGGACCCGTCAAGAATAGTAGAACAACATCTCGAAGAAGTGACTCAGTGCAGCTAAATCAGTGAGGTTTGCATCTAACATTTGCCAGCACAGAATTAAATCAAGCAGCCATTGAGACGTGTTATAAGGGCGTGCGTTCACACGCGGTCGTCCCTCACCGGTAACGAGTCGCCGCATGTGACCGCGCCTTATTTACGCGCGCGATTTGTGGCCTCGCCGCACGGCATGCCGCGACCTGATTTACAAGATAGGGCCCGGGGAAAATTTGTAATTTATCTTTAATTAAAATATTCATTTTGTCATTCTCATTGCGGAACGGCTGGTCACTTAATCTACCCAATTCTGTGTCGAAACAATGTTTACAACGGCGTGTTGGATTGTATATTTAAGCTAATATTGTAAAGCTGTCTTTTTTATTAATGTACATATATATAAAGCTCACGAAGAGTACCGATAGAGTAGAACAGTACCTACCCCTGTACCAAATGTCGTAAAAGAAAACTGAGGTACAGGAACCGACAAATGAACAAAGTAGGGATGGGCAGCAGCATTCCTGTTGCGAGGCTGCACTCTGAGATTTTCACCACGCCTAACTACGCTAGTTAGGCCAATCATTTATTTGCCCTCATCACTATTGGACAGAGACCTCCCTGAGATAGGGATTTCTATCAATAAATGCCGCGCCAATCAGGCATGATGGCAGATTGAAGTTTCGCGACAAGGCTGCTGCTGCCCACTCCACCTTGCAGTATTTAAGCTGTGCTGTTTCGGATAGATATACCGCCATCTGTTGATTGCGGTACCTCAGTCGCCTCTTACGACACCTGGCATAAGAGATACTATTCTACTCCACCGGAAACTCGCGGCAATGTAAGATAAATGAATTGCCTTATCGTATCTCAAACTGTCTTTCTTATTTTTTTTTCTTAATTTAATTTGTGTGTATCTGTTGATTTTTCATCAAGTTATTAATTCAGACTCCATTCAAACCCATCTGACAGCAAAGCCAAATGAACATACCAACTTGGCCAACAGGCTTTCCTAGAGGCTGCTGACCCCGATCTACATTATCATTAACATTTCCAATATCAATTATAAACGCGTCGGTTTGTTTATTGCAGGACGTGAAAAGCTAGTTTTGTTATAATTTTAAAAATAGCTGCATCACTGTGAAGAATTTTACAACAATGTACATCCTTCCAATTACTTGCAAACAGAGTTCAGTTATACTGTATGCCTGTTTGAAAATAAAAGCAATCAATCATTAGAATCTAGAAAGGCACAAACAAAGCGTACCTTACCACCGACCACTGGCGTTTAGGCAATAACAAAAAACATGCCTAACCGTGTTAGCAGCCTTTGACATTCAAATCAGTAGCCCACTCATTTAGTTTGAATTCCGAACGAGGCATAGACAATAGCAACAATATGGCCGTTGGAGCAACAGCGGAGGCTACAGTGGCGCCACCAAGTTGTGCGTCAAAAATAGACACCATTGTGTTGCATATTTCATGTGCTTAATGGATCACTTTTAAAAATGTAATGTCCGTGCCGTTAGTTCTGATGAGGTTATGTTCGAGTTAGGAATAATTTAGAGAACAGTCTTCTCTGCTAAAATAAAGAGTTAATCTATTATTCCAAAAAAAGATAGAAGAATGCAGAGTTCTATTTTTTTGTGGTCGCATCGATGTTTTAACGGTAACTTTTTCGAATGCAAAGTACTATATTTTCTAAAATATATATGTAATCATTTAATGTTTACTGTTTTACTACATACATCACGCTTGTGTCCCATCAGGGTACAAGCGTGATGTATGTATCTTCTTGTTTCATTTACTCGCATTAGTCATTTCATACACGTTCGATTGTTCTTCGTACTCCTGGCCCTACTTTAATACCTACTTGGTTAAGATATGTTCGCCTTGGCCGTCCTATTATATAACCCTTTCAGTCAGTGCCTTGTGCAGTCATCCTTCTTAAATCCATCCTCTCTACATGCTTGGACATCACACAACAGGCAAGCAAACGGTTCTCTCTTCCAATATAGAATAAATACAGTATGTTTCCGATGCGCATGCAATAATGCTAAGAAAAGATGACACAAATACATAACAACCTAAAATAAATACACTTTAGACTACACACGAAGAATGATTGCAGAAATAAATAAAAATTAACACTAATGACGCTCGGTATTCAACCGAGCCAAATCGTGGAGTAGTTGCTTCTATATTTTAAATAGTAAACAAAGAAGTTAGATATATGGCCGCGCTTTGTGCTGGGAAACAATGGTGGCCGGCATAATTATTTATGAAATACAAGACGACAATGTGAACAAATAAATATATGTCCGTCCATATATTTGGGCTTGTAAGAACGCAATTCCATAATTTGTTGTTTTCGTCTTGCAATATTTTTTGTTGTTTTGTTTTTTATCTTCTCTAATAAATGCAATGTAATGTCGGTTATTTGCAATACGTTTCAATAAATTATATTTTATTAAAATGCTTTATTAACACATAAACGCCGTGTGGTACCGGCAGAGTGGAATAGTACCTCCATCTGCACCAGGTATCGCAAGAGGCGACTGAGGTAACAGAACAGATTGTGGTATAACCATCTGTAATGCATGAAATTTTTAAATGAGAACATACAAATTAATAATTCATATATTTCAGACGTGTATTTTGATAAAACAATTCAATAATAATGCTGATACATTACAATCAGTGTTCGCATTGCTAGGTTCCGGTTGGAAGAGTGAGTGAGCCAATGAAATTATTGGATAACCAAAGATATTCATGTCACTAAGTTGGCAACGCGCTAATGACATGTTTGTGTTGTTACGAGCGTCTCTAAGCTCCGCTGTCGCTTACTATCTCGCAAATTGTATGCTTGTTTGTCGACCTGGTCTAATAAAATAACACAAAGAAGGTTAACATAAAATATTTTTAATTTATGGCGATGAAACGATATTTTTTGCCAGAAAAATGTGGAACCGTGTTGTTGTAATCTAGCATTAATTAAACATGGCTTGTCCATCACCCGGGCGACATCTACACGTCACAACGATAAAGATCGATACTCATGATCGATCTTTTGCTCAAAATTTTTACGTTTCAAAATATTATAAGCTAGAATAATAAAACAAGGTATTTCAAATCTTGCAGCTGCGTTGTTAAAGGTGAAAGTTGATTGTTAGTACAATTCCTTTAAATATGTAAATAAGTTGTAAATTCATCTACGAATGATATCGATCGAAATAGAAAGTGGATGTGAAATTAATCAAAAATGCATCCACTTTTTGTTCTTAATATTTTTTTTTTAATTTCTAAACTTAAATAGTTGCTTTGTATTTGGAAGAAGACAACTAATCATATACATCTACGTCTATACATACTGTATCAATAAAACTGAAGTCATCATCATTATAGCTATTGGAAGTCCACTGCTGGATACAGGCCACCTAAAAAAGAGGGAAATTTGCCCATAATTACCGCGCTGGGCAAGCGTGTTGGCAATCGCAGATCGCAGCTTTCGCGACCGGCATCCTGTGTCCATCTCCGCCTGTGCATTAATTTTAAACTGTTTCGAATGGATACACCGCCATCAGTCGGTTGTAGTATCTTAGTCGCCTCTTATGACACCTGATACAGAGGGAGGTACTATTCTAGTTTGCCGGTGTGTACCCATATAGTTACTTCACCAGTGCCGTACCGGTAGAGCTGAATCTCCGTCTCCGTCGCTCCGTCGCGAAAGCTGCGCTCTGTGGTTGCCGCTATGATTGCCCAGCGCGGCAATTATGGGCAATTTCACCTGTCCATGTCCATAAGTGGACTTTCTATGGCTGAGATTATGATCCTCACGAAATTTTACGCATAGAAGATACTTGTTAGACTTGCTAGATTAGCCTTATTAGCCTGTGTCCCACCGGGGTAGGCAGAGACTATGGATCTCCACTTTGCTACGACCTTGGCATACCTCTCTCGCTTCCCTTACTAGCTTTAGTCTTTTTATACACGCTAGTTTATTCTTGTTACTTCTGACCTAGCCTTTCTTTATTACCTCTTCTACCTGGTCTCTTCTTCGCATTTTCTGATATTACCTCTTCTTTCATTTGTTCTGTTCTATATATTTGTGCAGTCATACTACTTTCATGCATTCTTTCTACATGTCCAAACAATCTCAACATTCCTTTCTCTATTGTTGTCACAGCATCATCTTTTACACCACATTGATATCTTATCACGCTATTCTTTTATCTATTCAAACTCACACCGTACATGCTTGGAATGTGCTCTCATTTCAACAGATTATTGATTCATTATATTTCAGGCAAGGTATGATGGTACAGGACTCTTTCATAAATCCGATTGACATACAGAAGCGACAGCCTAATTAAAAAAATAATATAAAGCCTCCATAGACCCAATTGTATCCGACAGTAGTTGACCAAATTACCGTATTTACAACCAAAGAGGCCCATATATTTTTTTCCTAAAAAAGAAACAAATGAATAATATTGATAAACACGTAGATTAGAAAAGCAGCGATCCATCATGGCCGCCACAAAAATATTTGTACGGACGGCGGCGACACGCGAGCGCTTCCGCCCGACTGTCCCCGTGTCCCGGCACACTCCTCAATTACCTAAGTACTGTTCTACTACACGCATTTGTAATTCGTATATATTTCACATGACTTCATATTTAGGAACATTTTTGTATTTATAGTCTACTAGCTGTGCCCGCGACTTCGTCCGCGTGGAATAGTTTTTTGGGTACCATACCTATTTACTTCAAATTATATAAACTTTGAATGTCACGTTTATTTATATCGAATCAATGGCCTGAAAAATAAGTTTTAAGTTTCTAGCTCTAAAAATAGCGATCCATGCAAACAACTTTTCATCCCCCCTTGCAACCCCTGACAACCCTTATTTCGAGTTCAAAAATAGCCTATGTCCTTTCTCAAGGTCTAAAGATTGTCTATGCCAGATTTCATCAAAATCGGTTGAGTAGAGTTTAACCGGGAAAGCGTAACAGACAGACAGACAGACAGACAGACAGAGTTACTTTCGCATTTATAATATTAGTAGGGATTATATACGGCCATGAAGTAGGATAGTTCTTCCCCTATACCAGGAATATCTTTCCGAGACTGTGTCAACAGGGCGGGGATGGGCAGCAGCATAAAGTTACACTCTGCAATTGTCACTACGCCTGTCCAGCTCCTAAGTCCAGCAGTCCACGTTCACGGCTGCTATCTCCAGAATGACACAATCCACCCACAAGCGGAACAGGCGATCTTACTAGAATCGCTGGATGCAGGCCGCATACAACCAGTCCCATTGGAAAATCTGGGGGCGGCCTAAAGAATAAGCCTTCTAAAGCATATTATAGTGTCAAAGATTAATGATAAGACTGCCTGGGGTTGAATTGCTCTAACCTAGTTTTAAGACAATGGTTTGTTAGCGCCGGCAACGGTAGGGGTTCCATTACGTATTTAGTATTGATGGAACCTTTATCACCACCGGTTTTTCATCTGGTTCCTTTCTCGAGGCTCGTGTAATGAACCTGTATTAAACTTGGTTTCAAGACCCGCCTGGTGCCGTGGTTAGTAATTAATTATATGTTAGATGATTCTCATGATATGGTGCGGTCATCAGGGTTATCAAATTTCTGAAATAAAATTGGTTTATTTATTATTTTTGACGATTCGAAAGTGCTTGAAACGAGCCAATTTGAATACAAAATATTGTTTCAAAGATTTGATATACACAACAGTAGACGTCCTACGGCTAAATTTTGATAGCTTGAACCTAAGAGATGCTTGGAGAATACTGGTTAAATAATACTCCCTAAGGGATCTTGTAAGCCAATATTTAAGGGTCTTCGTTTATTGCCGCTTCCGTTATCTATACATAGAAATAAAATTGAAGTGTATGTTTGTAAATAACTGCTTTTTGAATCTGATTTGTTATTGTATATGTATGAAACAACAACATTTTTTTAAATGTTTGTTAGTATGTTTGTGTGAGGTAACTTCAGAAATGGTTGGATCGATCTGGATATCACTGGCAGCTAATATAAAAAAGAGTAACTTAGGCTATGTAACATTACGTTACGAATAATAGGTGCGGAGCATCAATCTAAAATGTGGTAAAGACGGGCTAAAAATGTACGTTTTTTGGAGCTATTGTTGCGTGTGCTAAACGGTTGCTTGGATGTATTTTTTCCCCTTTTATTTATATTCGAAATCTGAAATTCTGACATAACATAAATTTCCTTTTAAAAATCCTAGACTTTAATAGAGAAACCCTAATAGGCAGGTTTTAACGGACATTCCAAAATCTGCAGATTACGGAATTAGCTGCTTGGCTATATGTAATAGATTATATAATAATATATCTGATGATTATTGTAACAACAATTGGACGGTCTTCAGAAACTCTTTCTTGAATCAAGTTTAGAAACAGCAAGCAAAAATCCGCATAGAAATAAGCTCATTGTGTACCTATAATTCGTTTATAATTTTTTAAAATGTAAAATTCTTATTTGTGTCATAAATAAAAAATATTTAGCTAATTGACTTATCAAAGATATAAACAGGAAAAAACAAACAGTCGGCATAGAGCCGGACGGCGCGGGAATAAATATGACGTGTTTATTTTAATTTAAATCAAAACTCGTTCTAAATTCAAGACGAGACGCGCGGCGAGTCAAAGGAGTATTATTTATTTTTGTAAAAAAAACTGGCAACAACAGTAAAGTGTCTGTCACACGAACTGTCATTTTTCCGCGCGAATGCGCAGGCGCTGCGGCGTCGTCCGAAAAAAAAATATGACGTAAGTTAATCGATGCGCAGTGTAGTGTGATGGACCCTTAGATTGGTCTTTGATCTGTGATCTGGGTATTTTAATTCGTGAATAAATTATTGTGGCTCCTGTTCGTTTATTTTGATGTGGACAGTAATTACTCAGATATTTTTATTCAGTTTATTCTATGAGATTCTTTGAGTTATTTTAGTGTTGGAACTCGCTTTCTGTTTTTTATACATAAACTTACTTTAATTTCCATAAGCCGAAAGGTACCGGTAGTATAGAAAACCTATCTATACCTACCAGGTGTCGTAAGAAGCGCCTAAGATACCAGAACCGGCGGTATATCCATCCGAAAGAGAGTAGCTAATCAACAGCATTCCCGTCGCGAAAACTGCGATGTGTGATTGCCAACGGTTTAGCCCAGCGCGGCAATTTTGGGCGAAATTCCTCCTTTCTTGGGGAGGCCTATGTCCAGGAGTGGATTTCCTAAGGCTGAAATAATGATGATGATAAATTTCTACAGGTTCTCAACGCGGAGGTTACGTATGGGCTTATACAGCAGATGTCACAGGATTAATTTTGTTATATAAAAATGCAATGCAATGTGTGACGCATCAACACACCTCTGGCTTCAAAAGAATATCTACAGATGCAACTATAGCCATATGTCAAAATATAACCAATAAAAACCGATGGAATATATACTTGACACATTTAGATAACTAACTTAATCTAAGTTCAAAAATGCCGACAACTTATTACGTCGATATCCAAAATTTATTAAAATGTGTTTCCAGTTAAAGTAAGCATTTTACATTGTGGTATATAATCGGAAGCTCCACAAACATCTGCAGCTGTTTAATTAGAAAATAATGTTTTGACTGTTCTTTGAAAAACGTTTCATTTTGATGTCATGTCGGTTACCTTACAACTAGCTTTTGGCAAACATTTTCAACAGTATGAGAAGACGCCTGCCTACAGAGTAGTATAGCAGCTCGGTAAAAGTTGAGACGCAATAGGGAGCAGTGATGGGCAGCATAATTCCAGACGCAAAGTCACTCTAATGATTGATCCTATTGTGGTCGTTCCACGGCTAATCTGATCTCATCACAATAGCCATTGATAGTCCACTGCTGAACATATGCCTCCCCATGAAAGGGAGAATTTGCCCATAATTGGCAAAGCGCATCGCGACGGGGATGCTGCTGCCCATACCCTCACTGTTCATTTGAACCACACTGTTTTGGATGGATATACCGTCATCTATCAGTTCTGATACCTTAGTCGCTTCTTACGACACCCAGAAAAGGGGTAGGTACTATTCTACTCTGCCGGTACCTCAAGGTAATCTGATGTGATGATGTCATATTGTATTACTGTTACCACTGGCTCAATGGATCTCTCCTCTTTCTATGTCGAATTCGCCCCGCAACATTTGTAGAATCAAACCCGATGAATCTAAAACAGTGACCAATATAAACAACGGCACATTAACATAAAACTGTTTCATATCAAAGCTATAAAATATTTATGTGACCATAATTTCTTTCCTGCACATTGTTTGTGTATGTGTAATGTAAATAGCGCAGATCAGACAAATCGGCGCGATCGATGTGCGTCCGCGGGACGATCCTACATCCGCGCCTTTGATCTCAGGATGCATGCATCAAGCCACCTCAAAATCCACCATATTGACAGATTTACGGCCGCTATCCAGAACTGAAAAACATCTATTGGTATACGACTTGTTTCCATTAAACTCGTGTACGTGTGTTCGCTTTCATGATAGATTGGTAACAATTTTCATTCAGATTTGAGTATTATTCTTGTTAGCATTTTTAATAAACGACTTCAGCATAGGCCTATAATAAATTCTTTAGCGTTTTCATAATTTGCCAGAAATATTAGAAGGTATTTCGTTTTACTTCACGCAACATCTCCGAGATAAGACGTCTAAATCACATATCGCACAAAAGAGGAATCACAAACAAAATAAATACATTTATGCTGCTATTAAATAAACATCAAATACAATTACTAAGCACCTGCGTGGTATAACCACAGTTTAAATTAGTTCAATATTAAACACATCTGTTGCCCACTAAGCACTTAGACAGTGCACTGCTCTGTGCAAATACACCATAATGCACGTTGCTTTTATATTTCTTACTTAGCTCGCTTGCCGTTTTTAGATATTGCTAGTTGTGATATGATCTCTTTATATGTATCTAGTGATAAGAATGTTTTAGACAAAATTTCATAAATTTAGCTATTAAATATTTGTAAGAACAAAAATTATTCTTATATGTTAATGTACTTTATAATCCGATGAGATGGACGTAATTCAATACATCTTGCGTGTGTTCACTAATATCATTAAAGAGCTTATTATTTCCTAAGGTATTGCACGTTATACGCTCGCCATACAATATTTCCTTACATGGGCCTTCCTTATAGGCTTTCAATGAAGCCTGATATAAATTATTTGCATAATCTGTTATATGCGAATTACAAATAAAGAGGCTCAGAAAAAAAATTGGTTGCCTGTAAAGTCGGTATACGGGCGAAAGTTTTACGTGACAACGACTTTGAGTGGTAAAATAATTTTAATGTGAATATTCATTCGTATAGTAGGAATAAGGATGAAATAATAGTAACAATTTAAAACATTTATTTATACAAAGAATTATATTTAAAACATTAATTTATACAAAGAATCTCGCACTGAATTTCATATTAACAAAATTTTATTTTTACCTTTACACATACATACGTATTTATATACAAATATACATACAATAACTTGCAATACATTTGCGTAACACACGTCACAATGAGAGCGAGTGAGAGGGACGCGTGCCTCTCACTCGCTTTCATTGTGAGCGCATAACGTGAGCGGAGCGTAACGCAGTTTCTTGTAGTGTCACCCGGCAAACCAATTTATAAGACGTTGTCACGTCAAAATGTGAGAAATATTTACGTTAATAAATGTTTTCTTACCTCATTTTCTGTATCCATACCTATCTATATAAATATAAAATGAAGCGCCAACACGTTATAATCGTATCAGCCATATAAAGTTTACTGTTGGACACAGGCCTCCGCAAGATAAGGGGATTTTTCCTTATAATTGCCGGTCTGGGCAGGCGTGGTGGCAATCGCAGAGCGCAATTTTGCGAGGAGGATTATGCTGCCCATCCCTACTCTGTAGTATATTAGCAGCGCTGTTTCGGATGGATATACCGCCATCTGTCAATCCGGTATCTCAGACGCTTCTTTCAACACGGGTACATAGTGAGGTACTATTCTACTCTGCAAAACCGACAGATGGCGGTATATCCATCCGCAATAACGTAGCTCAAATCCTCAGGGCGGGGATTGGCAGCATCATTGCGCTCTGCGATATCGTATCTCTGCGGTATCGTCAGAGGCAATTAAGATACCGAAAAAAAACAGATGCCGGTATGTCCATCCAAAATAAATTATTTCAACTATCTCGGAGCTGCGCCACGCGGACATCAAACATCTCTTTGGCGTCCCCAAAGTCCAACAGTGGACGTCCTACGGGGTGTATAATGATGCTTGTGAATTTTCTTTTTACGAACGTTTTCATTCCATTAGACACATCAATTTACTAATCTCATACACTTGCCCTTGTGATACGGACAACTTACAACAACATAATCACAAATGTAAAAATTATACACCTAGACACAGAACAAGCACAAATATCATATTTGTACTGGATGGAGATCGAACCCACGACCCTTGTTGCACAAGATAGGATCACTACCATCTGTGCCATCGGGCCCGTCAAACGATAGGACAACGTCTAGCTTTTAATCTGCGGTAACTTTGAAACTCTTGGAGATTAAGTAAATACAGTAACGAAAATGAGTTTAGTATGTGTGTGTGTGTGTGTGTGTGTGTGTGTGTACGTAAGGATGAGTAGTGGTATAGATCAAATAATTTACAGAGTGGAGTAGCGGCGAGTTCATAAGAGCTGCGGGTTCGAGCCGCGAATATGAAAATAAACAAACAGTGCGTAAATATCCGAGAACACTTCAAAGAGCACTACGTCTTACCGACGGGGGCCGAGCCACAGGCGGTAGCGGTCTTGTTTGAATAAGCATCGATGGTAAGCAAAGCTCGTGCGCGATGTGGTGGGTTTAATAAATTGTACAGGCAGGGGAGATAGCAATATCATCTCATATTCCTTGTTACTTTTTGTCACTATCTTTAGCTTGTGGCCATAAGGCGAGCTGACAGTATAGAATTTTATATTTTTTGTGTGCATTTGTTAATGTCTAGGTTAAGAGGTATCAGCGGAGTACAATTATACCTCCTTCTGTATCAGGTATATCTATCCGAAACAGTGTAGCTTTAAGGCAGAGGGCGAGGATGGGCAGCAACATCCCCGTCGCAAATTGCGATTGCCGACACGTATGCCCAGCGCGGCAAATATGGGCAAAATTCTCCATTTATTTGGAAAGGTCTATGTCTGACAGTGAACTTGCAATGGCTGTAATGATGATCACTGTCAGAAATTAACATTTTTCACATTACTTAAAAGTAATTGTGCTATCATACACCAATATTAAACAAAACAGTTTTTGGTTGAGCGTGCTAATCTAGAAAAAAGCTTTGAATTGTAAAGTCTTTTGAGTTTTGGATAAACCACTTAGTATGTGAACCCAAAGAAAATACAATTCATTTATCGAAGAAGGTATATAGGCTATATAACATTTAGGGAATAATTTTACAAGCTGTTACAAGCCGCTAAAAAGTGTCAAAAATGGACATGACTGGCTGTTAATAGAGGTAGATATGGTAGTGAATGTTGGGTATGGCAGAAGAAGCACGCGAGTAGAATAAATGCTGTTGAAATGAAACACTTCAAAGTATATATGGTGTGAGTTTCACAGATAGATTAAATAATAGTGTGACAAGATATCGATGCGGTATAAAAGATGGTGTTGGGACAACAATAGAGAATGGAATGCTGAGATGGTTTGGACATTAAAGGATGGATGAAAATAGAATGATTGCACAAATATATAGAACGGAAGTGAATGGAAAAGTTGGTATAGGACGACCTAGGCGAACATATCTTAACTTGGCTGAAGAGGTATTAAAGAAGGATCAGGTTAGAAGTTCCAAGAATAAACAAGCATGTATGAAAGGACTAATGCGAGTAAAGGAAGTGAGATATGTATGCCAAGTTCGTAACAAGTGGAGATCCATAGTCTCTGCCTTCCCCGATGGGACATATGCATGATGTATATTGATGTATATGTATCTTATTATTATTGAATCTCTCCTCCTGTCAGCTTTAATATCTTCGTTTTCTTATTCACAATTCATCAGTCAGTAATAAAATCATTATACCGTCACCATGTGATAAGTCGTTGGTTCTTGGACGTGATAGCTAGCGATGCCGATAATTCTCTTAAGACTTGGACCAAAAATCTTAGTGTAAACCAAGGCGTAATGTTTACACACAATATCGCCCATCGCCTACACGTAAACCCGCTGCAACAAACATGCTCATGATGCTTCTGTGATGTTTAACCAGCCTCGTTTTAAGTCTGAACTTGAAACTCGCACATTTCAAAGATTTGATATCAGCGCTGGTCTATCTACTTATATAAAAGCTCGCAGGTAAAGGTATGGCGGAAAAAACTACTGAAGCAACACAGTCATTCCAACAGGATTACTAAATTTTCCCTTAAAAATACAATAAGTCATGATATATCAGCTTAATTTATTTTTTAGTGTATATAGTCTTTATTTATATCTTTAGGAATTATTTAATTAACACTTATTTTTGCATTAATTTACGAGTAACTAGTCTATTATGCTTTAGATAGTACCCTAGTTTTTGAGGTTTGCACCAGGTATCGTAAAAGGCGACTGAGTTACCGGAACCGATAGATTCCGGTATATTCAACTGAAACTAGTTAGCTTAAATGCATAGGGCCCCACCCTAAGCAACAGCACCTGAGATTGCCAACACGCTTGCCCAGCGCGAAAATTATGGGCAATTCCCCTTTTCTTAGGAAGGCCTATGTTCAGCAGTAGACTTCCAATGGCTGTAATAATAAATAAAAAATGAAATGGAAGGCTGTTAAAGTTCAAAATTCTGGTGCTACTTGCATTAAATTTTGGTTAAAAATTAAGTTTATTGTGTAATATTTATTTTGTAAAAATTTCATATAAATAAACCACTAAACCAATTACAACCGTTTTTTTACTTACTGTGTACAGTCAGACCCAACTTGAGAGATAGGACAGTTTGTATTGCAATTTATACGAGTATTCTTCATAGCGGTCGTGTACGTTCACTGTTGGCTTCCTCTATATAGAAAGAAATTGGCTCAGAAATGCTTGCCGCGTTGGACATCCTGGGCAAGCAAACAATTTATTATAACATTTTTTTTCATGATTATTGTTAAGACGGATTGGCTAATCCAATTTAAAAATAACTGACCTATACAATTTTATCATTAATTAATTGCACATGTTCTGTGAGGTAAAGTAAAACGTGTACAATGTAGAGTAAGAAAAACAATCTTTATTAAAAATTATATCAAGAGATTTTGCTGAGAGGATCTTCATCATAGAACATCCAGTAGCCCCCGCAAGACATCTCTTATAAGACTGCTTGTATGCGACCTGCGTGCAACGCAAACATGTTTTTAGTCAAATAGTCTGTCCACCTTGGATGGGCGTCCTACTCTGCGCTTTTCGGTACTTAGTCTTCGGAACCTTGAGATTCCATCGGCCATCCGCACTCAACTCAACTAAGATACCAGAACCAACTAATGGCGGTATATCCATCCGAATCAGCGTAGCTAGAATATACAGGGCAAGGATGGGCAGAAGCTTCCCCATCACGATAGTTGCGCTCGGCGATTGCCAACAAGCTTGTGCACGCTGTGCATTTGAGCTACACTTCTTGGATGGATATATCGCCATCTCTCGGTTCTGGGTACCTCAGTCACCTGGTACAGAGGGTGATACTATTCTACTTTGTCGGAAGCTTACGGCACATATGTATATGACACATAACAAACACAAAAGTTTTGCACATAAATGTTTGACCTGGGTGATGATCGAAGGATCCTTGTTGTGCATTTTAGGGACACCACCTAATCCATCTGCTATCAGGCCCATCAGACGAAGTTGCAGGCGAAAATTTAGGCAGTATTTATGAAGTTATGCTCTTTTCTATTATCACTGTAATGTCAACAATTGAACTACGAATTACTACGACTCGTAGCGAGACACCTGTCGTAGCACCGTAGTTCAGGATCTCACTAATGTGGAATTTTATTTAAAAATCATTGATAGCATAATTGTGCATGTTTTATTTACGTATCGTGTGGAGTACTTAACAGATTAGTGGTGATCCATCCGCGTGATCCATTTCGGTGTTTACCGGCAATGCTCTGCGCGCGGTAAACAGAGGCACATCAAAGCGGTGTGCGACGACCTACCAATTTGATACTTTACAGGATCGTGTCTGGGCTCCATGATCTTGAACATTATTCAACTAGGTCTTATATGAACATCGATTATTCTTACGGATTAGGTAATCCGTAAGGTATGTAACATAATGTAAAGGCGTTAAAAACAAACAAATAAATTAAAATTTTACTTTATATAAGATTTCCACGTCGTCTCTTTGTAATGTATTGTGCAGGAAGTCGCGATTGCCTGTGACCCTCCTTAACTGGTGGCTCACGTAATAAACCTGCTATAAACTTAGTTATAAGACCCGTATGGTGCTGGCAGACTAGTATTAAAGACTATGACTAGTATTAAACACTCAATGACCTATTGTTTAAATGACTCTGATAACACTGGTTGTTAGTGTCATCGGCTATTTGTGCAAAATTGTAATTAGCAAATCTATTTTTTTAAATAGATATTTAGATTATTTAAATTTTTTGTTTTTATTTTGATGATTTAAAAATGCCTATGTTATTTGACTTTGACTTTAGTTAAACTATCCAGATGCCAAATTTCAAGATCAATTTCATCCAACCGAACTCGATATCCTTCTTTAATACTCAGTTGCTAAGTTCAGTTGCTGGTATTCTTTATTCATTTTAATTTTATTATTAATTATCAAGTCAGTTTAGTTTATTTGATTAATTATTCAAATTTAATATCTTTATTGTTAATGTATATATGATGTTTTTAAATTAAGTGCTTGATTTTAAGGCACAACCTGTCAAGAACCAATAGCTATTAAGAGTAAGTTTTGTTGTGGAGTTTTGATGATCTGTGAAACTTATAAAATAAATTAATTAATTAAATAAATATCCGTTCAAAAAGGTAATAGACTACAACAACTGACAGTCAGACAAACATAAATTCGTATTAAAAATATGTACTTATACGATTTATGCTACGATTCAATCGATGGGCCCAATGGCAAAGATGATAGTGACTTTATCTTATGTGCCAAGGGTCCAAGGTTCGATCCCCATTACCTTACACTCTCATAGCAGCCAAAAATCGTCAACTGTTGTATAAAGGCTTCCCCAAGAAAGGGATATACTTACCCATAATTGCCGCGCTTACCAGGTGTAGTGACATTCGCAGAGCGTAGCTTTGCAATGGGAATGTTTCTATCTATTCTAGACCTGCATTTGACCCATAGGCGTGGTAAGTTGACGTATCGCCATCTCTAAGTTCTGGCACCTCAGTTGCCTCTTACGAATGTGGTACTCCACAGCTTAGACTGACACATCTATTTATACATAAATGACATGTCAATGTGTTTATCCGGGATTAACTTTTATGCTACTGAAATGATTTTAATATTTTTTGCTTTATGTACAGCTTGATCCAACTTGAGAGATACAGATTAATTTTAATTTAGTGACAATATTTATTTCATGATAAACATAGGTACATATTTAAGACAGATTTGTTTATTTTATAAAAGATTAAGTTACACAAGGTATATAAAACAATTATTACTAAAAATATCTTATTAGCATTAGACAAAAAGCATTTGACATTCACCAAGTTATACCACAAACAAATGTCAATTACACTCGAAGCTAGTTACGAAAATTTTTTTTTGTCAGTTTTAAAAACAAATCCAGTCAACCGACAAATGTACAAACGTCGCTAGACCGACACACAAGTCCGTTCAATAACAAATATTACAACACGCAACTCGCTCTAGGTAATATTTAGTTACTGATATTTCACGCCTTTTTTACCCCGTATCATATGATCAAGACGTTTCGTTCGCGCTCCAAAACACATCGGCGGATTGATCAAACCCTTTGATCTTATAGATCACGCGCTCTTTACTTATATTACTTACATTTTAAGCTTCATTAAAACATATGATTTGTTACATGTGATATTAGATCTTTACGGTTTGAATTACGATTTAGATTCGTCTAACGCGCTCGCATTTGTACTTCGTGTGATTACGGAAGGTTGCGCGGTCACGTTGATTTGGAAAAGCCGGAAATTATGTTGCGCGGCCGAACGATTTTGATCTTTATGTAAGGATGGTAGAGTTTACGTTCGTTCTCGATTTAGCTGGCGTGTGCGACGTTTGTGTATGGGTGTTTGTGAGTGTGATCTGTCAAAACGGTGAGGAGTAGCAGGCACCGAGTGTAAACACGCACACGTGGCGGCGGCTTCTATCGCGCCGGGTCCGGCATGCTCTGCGGTGAGATAAATAAACGAAACTATTTAGACTATTCGATATTTAAAACGTGATGCGGCGTGATGACCACGGTCCAAAGAACAGAGGACATTATAGAAGATTATGCATTTTGTAAGCTTTTCAATGGTATTATAATGCCTTCATCCAGCCCATCATACGCTTCTAGTAAGATCATTTGTCCACCTGGCCGGTGTGTTTTTTCTATTTTTAGTACCGCGTGCCAAGTGCCCTACGCACTGCCACTGCAATTTGCAGATCCACTTTGTATCAATATATTTATTTGATGGGACCGATGGCGCTGATGGTAGTGACAATATCTTGTGCGCTAAAGGTTGTGGGTTCTATTCCCACTCAGTACAAATATTTATATGATGTATTGTGTTTGTTCTGTGTCTGGGTTTTAAATATATGTTTTTAAATAGTATATTTGTAATTCCTCTGTTGTCTGGCGTCCGTAACACAAGAGCTGTAAGGGACTAACCATAGAACCAAGCCCATGTATGAGATATTGTGGGTATTTGTTATAACATACTAGCCGTCAAAATTCCACTGTTGGACATAGGCCTCCCCAAGGAAGGGGTATATTGCCCATAATTGCCGTGCTGGACGAGCGTGTTGTCAATCGCAGAGCGCAGCTTTCGCAACGGGCACGCTTTTGCCCACCCCCGCCCTGTGCATTACAGGTACACTATTGTGGATGGATATACCTGTCAGTTCTGGTACCTTAGTCGCCTAAGCGGTATATCCCTTCGGAACTGTGTAGCTCAAGTACAAGGGTTGGGGATAAGCTGCAGCATCGCGAAAGCTTCACTCTGCGATTACCATCATGCTCAGCGCAGCAATTATGGGCAATATTACCCCTTGCTTGGGGAGGCCTACGTCCAGCAGTGGAATTCCAATGGCTGTATTGATAAAAGCAGGAAACCCCGCGAGCACGAGAAATATAAACAGATACAAAAGTACGCCATCCTTTATAATTTAGTAAATTAAGGATAATAAAGTAAGTGTGGTGTGAATGAAATATTTGTGTAGTTTCGGTGCCCTCCGGCCTCCTCCCGCATCCAGTTTACCGGATTCTCTGGGTTTATGATTATTGTTGTGGAATTTGATGAGACATTGTTAACCGTGGGATACAATGTTAGAAAATAAAGCTTCTGACTAACAAAGCAAAACGATAAACGAAATAATATGACAATAAAATGTATTGGTTAGTTTTTGATATCAAAAGTGTAATAATTCCTGTATTATACAGAAATTAAGAAAGTAATTGAATTTAAAAGGGTCTAGGGTTGTGAATAAGAAGCAATTACTGTCTTCGTTTTCGATCAAGTGTTTTTTCTGAAAGTTTTTGGAAGAATATATTTTCGATCAACATCGAAACAAATGACAGTCAAAACAATGTTTGCTGACACCGAGAGAAAATAAGCGTGATTTAGGTAAAAAAATGACTAACTGCGCTCCGCGATTTCACTTGCGTAGTTTCCGCTTTCCTGAGAATGCGATGATAAATCATACTTTATAATACTAATTGATAATACAACTTTTTGACAAAGGCATTACTTTATAAATTAATTTCGTAGTTTTTGAGTTTGTTCGTTACAAACGCACAAATACTTATTATTTTATATAAAATTATATATATAAATACATATTTTGTTACTCAACGAAGAAGTAGTTTTTTAATGGAGACAGATATTTTAAAAGTGTTGAGAATAATTTATTTATTAAATCACAACATGCAAAAAAATCCTCCTTTTATTATTATATAAGTATAGATCATGTCGACAAACAAGCATACAATCCGCGTGATAGTAAGCGTCACTGAGATAAATAGACGCTCGTAATACCTCCAGGATATCACTAACGCGTTAGGATATCATGCCACATTAACCAGTAAATTCGCTGTCTCTCTCAGACTGGAACATAGCAATGCAAACACTGCTGTTTGTCGATAAAAGGTGATAGTGAGGTACCAATGCAGATGACCTTATGTATTAGATCTACCTCACCTGACTTTAGATATAGTGCTTATGTTTAAGTAATTTAAACCTAATAAGTAGTCTTATTAAAGTTGTATCAGTAAGTATCTATCCTTTACTATGAATAAGTGAAATAAGATCATAGAAGTAAGATATTTTTATTATAATACAAATAAATTTCCACGACATCTCATTCATTGCCCTGATTCCTTGGTCGCTTAAAGCACTTGTATTATGGACGCCAGACAACAGAGGAATCACAAATATACTACATAAATGCATATATTTAAACGCCCGGACACGGAACAAACACAAATATAATCATTTAAATATTTGATATAGGTGTAAATCGAACCCACGATCCTTGGTGCACAAGATAGGATCACTTCCATCTGCGACCTTTTACCAGTGTAATAATCGAGAAGTTTGTGTCATACGTGTCATTCCCTGTCCCTCCCCAATTCGATGAAATCAATTGTGTGTATTCACAAATTTGATAGAATTGGTACAAATTGAAGGATTTGATTCCCCGCGCCGGCACCGGCGCCGGACATTAGCCTTTTATTATGCGGGATGTTTGTGGTCTGCGTCGCTATTAAGGGACAGACAATCGCGACTTTCTCGGGTTTCAGCGCTCGTGGATTTCTCACGACTTGCTCGGTCAGCGTTGGGGATATTGTTATTTGTCGAATTCATTATTCATTTTGAAGATTTTTTATCATTGTATCACTCTAAGATTTTTTTATGTAACTTTTGTTTGTTATTGTCCTTGATTGTCAATGTAGTAATAAAACTACTTTCTTAACGACGTGAGTTTGATCCCCACCCAAGACAAATATTTAGAAGATGTATATTTGCATTTGTTCTGTGTCTGAGTGATTGATATAAGTATAACATTTGCGATTCTTCTATTGTCTAATGTCTGTAATACAAGCAATGCTTAAAGCGACTTATCGCGGAGTCAAGTCGATGTGTGATATATCGTGAGAATTTCTTATGATTATTATTACTTTTATTCACATACAATTGTTTAATACTACATTGATATGTGTTCACTATTCATAATAAATTACTCTTTTAATGTCTTAAAAAAAGTTGAATAAACCATTCAACTTTTTATATTTTTTGTTCAACGTGTCGGTTACGTTGCAGCGTCCTCGAGAAAAAGTTAAATAAACTTAAGTGGTTAAGAGAGTTGTTTATTGTGAATTGTAAAATAAAGAAAGGAAATATTTTTTACTTTTTACATTACATATATCTAAAAAGTAATTTTGGGATCTATTTAACAATAAGCAAAATATGTAGAGTTTGATAGGTAATAAATGGTAGTTTCCGTCACTTTTAATTATTGTCATCATTATCATATATGTTGGTTTTATAAAAAAAATAATTTAATGTCCTTTATTTCTCTCGGCAAACTATTGTGAATTTCTAATCCTTCACTGCTTATATTTTTCTTGACATAGTTGGTTCAAGGTAACGTCAAAAATAACTTATATGCTTTATAAATAATCTCTCCTCACGTATTTTTTTATAGAATTTATGTCCACAAAAATATAACTGATTTTCAGGAAAATACATCATACATTATATTAATACTTGAAATAAGTATAAGCTGGCAGTGCCCATTGCTAGGCTCCAAAAATAGTATAGGATTTCATAATAAAATCTCAAGTAGAATTACAAATATGCTTTAATTTAAATTCAAGAATTGCGTAAAAAATTAACTTATTGCTAAGACTTATTTCTACTTGAAAGATTACATTAATGATGAAACCGCATGGGATTGAATTTAATTGCTCTAACATCTGCTATTAAGACAACGGTTTGTTAGCGCCGGCACCGGTATGGGATCCAATAACACCTTCTGTTAGGTGTTGTTGGAAACCATACCACCATCAGACTCCTTTTGGTAGCTGGCGTAATGAACCTGCGGTAAAAACTTTGTAGGACCCGTCTCGTGCCGGCAGGCTAGATTTAAAGTAGGATACTCAATGACCTACTTGTTTAAATGACTGATAACACTGGTTGTCAGGGTCAACGGTCATTTGTCATCTTTGTGTTGTTTTGACTTTTTAAGAGTGCTATGATGGGCTGACTTATATAAAAACCTATTTGACTTTGACTTTTTATTATTGAAAAATTTATTTTATTGTAAAACTTGTGGTGTAACAAGTATGAAACTATAGGTACCTATTTTATACTCGTTAAATGTATCGAGGTAGTCCATTAGTCTGATAGTGTCAAAACTCACTTACCATCGCAACTCATATTATGAGCTTAAACCAATTAGTTTGGCTTGAAGCGAACGACCCCCACCCTCGCACAGGATGACATAACGACAAGATTAGTAGTCTCCCGGTTAATGTGGATAATTGGTATAATTGCATTTAGTAGGTCGCTGTGCCTCGCTCGTTTACTCGCAACCCGTAACTCTACACCGGACCACCGACATGTATGGCACTAGTTCATCCACTCGGATTCATCGGGAATTGCGGCGAGATATCCCTAACTGGTTGTTGAGTTCTAAGAGGTTATGATCTTTTTTTTGATTTACGGTGTCTCAGAAATTTGCTGTGTGGTACCGGCAGAGTAAAATAGTACCTGAACCTGTACCAGGTATCGTAAGAGGCCGTTATATCCACCAATAACCGTGTAGCTCGAAATGATGACTGAAATGGATACTAGCACCATCGCCGCCAACTCTGCGATTGCTAACACGCTTGCTCAGTTCGACAATTAATAAATTGCCCCTTTCTTGGGAGGGGGGGGGGTATGTCCAGCAGTGGACTTTCATTGGCTGATGTGTTGATGATGATGATGTATCAGTAGGTATGCCTCCTATTCTAAGGAAAAGGGGCATTTGCCTTTATTCTACGATAAACAGTTCCATATTGTAGCTTCACGGAGACTGCCGCTCTGTTGGTACAATACCTCAGACCGGCGTCAGACCTAGGAGAGATGGAGAGACTATATAACTTTCTTCGCACGTATGAAATGTTGTCTGTTTAGAATAAGTAATTTTAGTCCTAGTATGGATGTATATTTGATCTTTCACTCCAAGACTAAACAGATCTAAATGAAATTGGCACAAAAATTTATTGATAGTCTGCGGTATCACACTGTTTATCTCGAAAACATGATCCCGTGAAATAGATCTGGTTTTTATTTTTCTCTATGGAATCGGCGAACATTTTTTGCACAGTTTGGCTGTTAGGAAGCGGTATTGACCACTTCTATTGCTAACAGTATAGTACCACTTCCTGTACCAGGTGTCGTAAGAGGTGACTAAGGTCCCAGAACCAGCAGATGGCGGTATATCCTTCCAAAACGGTGAAGCTCAAGTGCACGGGCTGCAGCATTCCCATCGGGAAAGTAGCGCCCTGCAATCGCTAACACGCTTGCCTAGCGCTGTAGATAATTCAAAATTTCAAAATTCCCCCTTTCTTGAGGAAGCCTACGTCGAGCAGTTGACTTTCAATAGCTGATATGATAATGAATATAAAATATAATAGTTTCAAAAAATATTTCGCTCACTATTAATCTTCTTTTGGAATTATTTTCCAGATACTTGTATATCAATGAATCCGTTCTGCAATTCTTACATGAAACGGTAACAGACAAATAGACAGAGTGACTTACTCATATATAGTATTAGTATGAGCCAACAGTATCGAGCTATGTGGAGGCACGGTGTGGGCGGTATAGGATAGTAATGTTGTTATACAAGTACGTTATTCATGCATTAAGCCGGCTAAATTAGGCTTATTGGACAATCGGCTGCAGTCGCCACTCAAATTGTGTATTCATTTGATCGAGGAATTTAAAAGGTTGCTTTGTGATGTGCGCACGCATACAACCAGTTCATTCAATTGATCAACTTTGATAGATAGATAGGATCTAGATCTGAATCGCAAGAGAACCATTGCTTCATTTCAATTAGTTTCAAATAAGTTACAACATAAGATTTAATTTCTGTCACAGATTGTTTTCTTTTTGTTACTGTTTCTTGGAATTATTTAACTGTTTTAAGTTTAAGCGATAATAAAACTGCAGAATTTTTCAGAAGTTTCATCATATCAGCTATAAAAAGACCACTGTTGGTCATAGACCTCTAATTGATAGGGGATATAGCCGTAATTGCCAAGCTGGGCAGGCGTGATGGCAATTGTAGAGCGCAACTTTTGCGATGGGGATGCTGCTGCCGAATCCCACCCTGTAATATTTAAGCGGCGCTGTTTCGGATTATAACTTACCCTTCTGTCGGTCCCGGTACCTTAGTCGCCTCTAACGACACCTGATACAGAGGCAGGCACTATTTTACTCCGCCGATACCCCACGGTTAAGAAAGTTTATTCAAGTACAAAGTAAGTTTATTCGTAATTTGCAACTTTATATTGTATATGGTAGATAACTTACTGCAGGATATTTTTTTATATCCATCCAAATATAGCATGGAAGAGATCGCTTAGAGCGATAAGGTCTCCAACTGTATTTACAATAAAAGAAAATATGTATGTATGAAAATACGCATATGTAGTATAAAAATATTATTATTAACAATAACAATCCAACGAAGACTAAATCAAGGAGACGGAAATAAATATTTGTGAATTCCATTAAAATTAGGGTGAGTTATCTAGAAATCAATTTGTTACGTCTACAATAATTCTTATTCAAAATATTCCTCCTTCAATATATAAGTCACTTTCCTAAATACTTATAGCCTTATTTTATCGTTATTGAAGTATGGTGATCAATGTGGTGTACAATATGATGTTGTGACAGCAATAGAGAAAGGAATGTTGAGATGGTTTGGTCATGTAGAAAAGATCGATGAAAGTAGAATGAGTGCACAAATATATGGAGCAGAAGTGAATGGAGGAGTTGGTATAGAGCGATCTAGACGAACATATCTTACCAGGAAGAAGGGGTATTAAAGACGGGCCAGGTCAAAATTACCAAGAATAAACGAGCGTGTATGAAAGGACTAATACGAGTAAGGGAAGCAAAAGAGGTTTGCCAAGATCGTAAGAAGTGGAGATCCATAGTCTCTGAGTACCCCGATGGGACACAGGCGTGACGTATATACTCGTATTGTATCGATGTAAAATATCTTCACTCAGAAAAATACTTCTCCTCATTTTCCTTCTCTTTACTTTTGCGGGAGACCTGGTGACCTATAGAACAGGTACTGCATATCTTTTATCGCCATCAGTCCCTCACCGGTTAAAACTTTCTTAGGCTTCCGTAATATTATGTAACTATTGATGTATCGATTTATTAGCGCTTACACCAATGAGGGTTCCAATAAAACCAAGCAGTAGTTCACTAGCATCAGTTCTTCTTTCTAGTTCTTTTCTGGTAGCTTGAATTAAATCAAATCAAAATATTCCTCATTCAAGAAGGCTAATTACAAGCACTTTGGAATCGTCAAAAACAATAAATAGAACTATTTAATTCATAATACATTGACCTGGTTGACCCCACGGGATCACAAGAGTCAGTAACATATAAATTAGACATACCTTATACTTGTCTGCAGCACCAGACGGGTCTTAAAACTAAGTAAATGCAGGTTCATTACACGAGCCCCCAAGAAGGAACCTATAAGAAAAACTAGTGGTAATGAAGGTTCCTTCTACACTAAATAGCCAGTGTTAATGGAACCCCTACCGGCGCCTGCGCAAACAAACAATTGTCTTAAAAACGCATATCGCGTTAACGATTTACGAACCTGCTGTAAACTAAGTTTTTAAACCTACCTGGGGGCGGCCTAGGTAGACCACCTGATGCCTTATTTGTTCAAAAGGTTCTTATAACTCCATAAGGTTATCAGGGTTATCGGACATCTGAGCAATGCTGAAAACTGGTATATCTTAACGTTTTTATCGATTTCAAAGCGACTATTTTAATACGGATATTTTTTACTTTAACTTGTTAATCTTAACTGTGTGAGTACACACAGATGAATATTATTTCTACAAAACAATATGTATTCTTCAATCTGTGGATATATCGTAGCGTAATTTGTGGCGATACATGTCTGTAGTTCAATGACAGTGGCTGGCATTGTCCAGGCCGATACGGGTGCCGGCCCGAGCTGGGCTTTGTGGCAATTGACTTGGACTCCGCTTTGTGTTCGAATTAGGCTAACAGCTCCATTGTGCTCGCTAATAGTCTAAATGGAATCAGGTTTGAGTAACAGTCCTGTTGCATTTGTTTGTTTATGAAATGTTACAATCAAACTTTTACAAATAAATATATAATGCTATAAATCACGAAAGTGGTTTTGCTTTTACTTTTTAAGGCTAAACTGGTAACAGCATTTGATAGCTTCATCATCATTATCAAATCAGCCATTGGAAGTCCATTGCTGGACATAGGCCCCCTCAAGAAGGGGGGAATTTCGCCCATAATTGACCCACTGGGCAAGCGTGTTGGAAATCGCGGATCAGGTATACCTTAGTCGCTTTTTACGACACCTGATAGAGGGGGAGGTACTATTCTACTCTGGCGGTATCTTACGGCTACATATTATAAGTAACGATCTCTCAGTCTATTCAAATAAACAATTTTGGGTTTTCGCTAAATTGTAAGTAAGCAGATTAGTAAGTTGAAATGACAGTGTGCAGGGCATTTGGTCGCAGAACCGATGGATTCGAAAGTGACAACCGCAGCGTAAGGCGTCCACCCACAAGATGGACAGACGATCTGACTAAAACTGCAGGATCGCGCTGGACACAGGCCGCATACAACCGGTCCTATTGGAAGTTACTTGGGGAGACCAATGTCCAGCAGTGGACCTCTTATGGCTGATATGATGATGATGATTTGCAATTTGGTCTTTTCTGAGGATCCTGATCAGGATAATGAGATAATCTTATCGAAATATTGTATTGACACCGATTCTTGATATGTGTACGAAGTTTCCGATAGATATTAAGTCTGTCCGTCTAAAGTGGGTCAGAATCGACTTCGAACGAGTCGGTAACAAACATACACACTTACATACAATTGAAGATAATATGCATATCTTTGGATAATGGTTTGTATATTATATAATATGTTATAAAGAAAATGTTTGCTTGATATATTAGATAGTTTAGTCTGCGTAGTGAGCGGATGCAATGCGTCTGTTCAATATTGAGTCTCATTGAATCAACATTCATCTCTGCGCAGGAGTATTCATACATTGTATCACAATAGAGTCGAGTGCGCATACGAGCATGTCTTAAGAACTCTTTATTAATGTGATAACTAAAATACATATATACAATTCAATATACTAATATTCTTGGAGAGGCCCGTTTATTATATATTTATTCAGCATTGGACTTCCTAAATAAAATGATAATGATGATTATATTTAAATCATACAGATAAAAACTTTGTGTCACGGTGTTTGTTCAGGTTGAAATTCCATACTATTTAAAACGACTTTAATCCATTTTTACTTCATCATTATTATCATAATCTTTACAGCTATTGTAAATTTACTGCTGGACATAGGCCTCGCCAAGAAAGGGGGAATTTTGCCCATAGTTGCCGCTCTGGGCAAGCGGGTTGGCAAACGCAATGCGCAGCTTTTGCGACGGGGATGCTGCTGCCAATTTTTATTAACTACTATTTGATCCAACTTTAGAAAAGATGTTTTTTATGCTCTTCATATAGTTTTTCTATTTATTTATTTATCTATTTGTTTAGCTATAATTAAAAATACATTTTGGGCTGTCCCACGCTTTCAAATGACGAACCATTTGTCTTAGAGAAAGAACAGGAGAACGTCTGTCTGGTTGGCTAGTTCAAATATACAGATCTATCAAGGGGTTTCCTTCTGGAAATCCCTTGGGAAGGCTACCGTTGATGAAGCGTTCTACGATTGCCACCACGCCTGCCCAGCGCGGTAATTATGGGCGAAAATCCCCTTATCTTGGGGAGGCTTATATTATTTCTTTACATATCTATAAACTTTTAATGGCTGATATGATGATCCTTATTATCCTTTTCCTTACTTCCTTAAAGTCGAAAGCTTTTGAGTATGGAAGTGATGATTCGTGGATGTGGGTATTTTACGCTTTCCCACAGAAACGGATAAATAGATCTGGTTGAAATTTGACACAGGGATTATAAGTAGTCTAGATTAAAACATAAACTACCTTTTATTCTGACTAACTTGTTCCTGTGGGATAGATTTGGCTTGTTTCTTATTTTTCTCTTTAGAATTGGCACGACTTTTAGCACAAGCTAGTAATATATAATTCTTCCCGTAATAACTAGAGATCCTCAGGGATGAACTATGAATTTTCCTCGCGAGAAACTCCGTCGCATCTCCTACAAATGTAATTAATTTATGCCCCTCAATTATTTGTCACCCCAACTGAAAGATGAATGCCTGTAACATATTTCTCTATAAGTTAAAATAACATAACGGTGTTAATGTTGATTTACGGCGGAGTTTAATAGAAGTGATTGTTATTAATTGGTGGTCAGGAGATGTGCGACCCCTTCACCCATTTAGCTCCGGCACTGATGGGTGACCTGACCCCGCCAGGGAAGGGTTACGTGGGGGACTCGGGATTCTGTTACTGTTCTATAAGAACGGTGGCCGAGAGGTAACCGAAACGTTGAACATAAAATTCTGAATGACTGGCGATGAAGTGAACTGTGCTTTAGAGCCTTTTAACTGTAACAATGTAGAATTGTTATTATGAAATAAATTAGTTTTCTATTTTGTATATTTATTTTCATTGATGTGGATTAGATATTGCTGAAGTTATTTCATATATATAGTTTCCGTTCCCGTGAGAATAATTAATAATCAGTTCAAGTATTGTTTTTTCTTATTTTAAATCAGATGCGTTTCTGTTATACCATATTTTATAGTGACTTCAATACTTCTTGACGTTTTGTGTCACGTCGCACGGGAACGCCGTCAAACGGAATAAAAAGTACCCTATGTATATTTAGTGGTTCTAAAGTACCTTCCCACTAATTTTTAGGCAAATCAATGTAGCCGTTCAGTTATAAATAGTGCAACCAACACAACTTTATTTATATATATGTATATTTATTATGTAGCAGCTTATTCTAGTCGCTAGTTTGTTAAAAACATCAAATGGAAGTATAAAGGATTAGACCTTCTTGTTGGCAATAAAACATCCAACCTCTAGTCTAGGTTACTGCATAAATTTTCGTGTAGTAATTAATTAACCGGAATATTAAAGCTTCTTATTATGAAGTAATGTAATAATAATTTTTAACATCATTAAAAAGCAGTTTTATAACAATAGAAGCGTTTTCTTTTTTTTGCCAAAAGAGTTGAAAAGATGTGAGAACTGAGGACTTTGACGCGTTTATCTATCACCATAAACTCAATAATTCTCGACAATAAACAACTTTCATACTGTTATTCAATGAGCGGAGTGATTAATTACGAAGGCTTAGGTTTGTATAAATTAGCCGTCAGGTATCAGAGTAAAATAGTACCTCTCTCTATGCCAGGTCTTGTAAAAGGCGATTAAGGTACCATAACCGACAAATGGCGGTATCATCATTACAGCTATTGCCAATCTACTTTTCAGCTTTTGCGACGGGTATGCTGCTGTTCCAATGTGTATCCAATGTTTAAAACAATTGTCCACCTGTGCAAAGACGAGACGGGTCGCTAGTATAAAATAATCAAGCCATATATATTTCAAGCCATAGACAGAGATCTTAGAGATCTAACCGACTTTAAGATTTCTTTGACACCAGAGCTGATGTGGGCCTTAGGGGAGGCGGGGGCGGCGGGTGTGGTGGGGTGGCGGGGCTGGCAGGGGTCACAAATAGATGGCGTGCTGTTGTTATTATAATTGCTGCATTAGCGGGACATGCGGGCTTGAGATGGTCAGTGTAGGGACGCGTAACATTTTACTGATATTTCTTTTAACTTTTATAAAAAATATATTTTAAATGTACGCACGGCCCGGTGGTGTAGATAGTAGTGATCCAATATTATGCGCCAAGGATCGTAGGTTCGACACCCACTCAGATCAAATACTTATTTATATAATTATATTTGTGTTTGTCCTGTGTCAAATATGTATTTAAGTATGATATTTGTGATTCCACTATTGTCTAATGTTCGGAACACAAGTGCTTTAAATGACTTACTTTGGAATCAAGATGTTGTGTAAATTTAATTTTTTTTTAAATGTCTTACAGGCATACGATCTTGAGTTGAATTTGCTTCCTTTCTTCCTTGAAATGAAATAGTAATTTCCATATAGTAAATACTATTTTCAATTAATTAACAAAAACCTTCAATAATAATTATTTCCTTACTTTTAAAAATTTCAAGATGTAGATCATACTATGGTCGACTGCCGGTACCGTATTCTCACCTATTTCTACCGCCAAATCGCAGCGTTTGCATTGTTATGTTTCGGTTTGAAGGGTGATAGAGGCAGTGAAATTACTGGGTAATGTAACATAAAATCTTTAAGTTACAAGGTTGACAATGCTCTATTGATATCCTTGTGATATTACGAAATGTCGTGAATCACCGACAGAGTAGAATAGTACCTCCCTCTGTACCAGGTGTCGTTAAAGGCAACTAAGGTACCAAAAGCGATAGATGGCAGTTTAATCACCCGAGACAGTGCATTTCAGATGCAGGCAGCAGCATCCCTATCGTAAAAGTTGCGCTCTGCGATTGCCAACACGATTGCAAATCGCGGCAATTACGGGCAAAATTCTCCTTTCCTTGAGGAAGCCTATGACCAGCAATGGCTCTTATTATTACAAATGTTCATAAGCTTTAGTGACGCTAACCATCACGTGTAATGTATACTTGTTTGTCAACGTGGTGAAATAAAAAAAATCTATATTATAAAAATCTAAAATTTATATTATATGTACTACCAAAATAAATTTCGGTGAGTCCAAGGTTGACGACCCCTGCACATCCCATTCGTCAAACGAGGGTGCGAACTAATCGCGACGCTGTTTAAAATCATTCAATTATGAATATTGACCGACAAGAAATGTAATGCTCATGTCGTCGAGGGTGACCGCCGCCCCGTAATGCACTTAACAAGCTCCAGTTTACGTCTAAGCGGATGCTTGATTGGTATGTTTGCAGCTTTTTGTTTCAACTTCATTAATCTTTATTGAAGGAATTCATAATAATTTTTGGTCGCCCAATACGGTTTTTGAATCTCATACAACAAGGGTAGAGTTCGATCCCTGCCCAGGACAAAGATTCAGCGATTAACATTCTGTGTGTCTGGATTTTTTAAATAATCAATATATAATTTCAAGTTTAATATATAGATTTATGCATTGTAATTCTCCTATTGTCTGATGTCCGTAACTTGAGTGCTTTAAACGACTTATCTCTGAATCAGGTCAATTGATATTTCATTTTGCTGTTACTTAGAGGTACAAAACGCTTGACGTATTTTTTATTCTCCTGTAATTGTTTACACGTAGAGCAAAAATACTCGTATTGTAATACCTTAACTGATGAATGGTGTATGCAAATGTTGGAGAATCTATAAATAAATAAATCGTTTCATGAGGAAAGTTTAGGTTCAGGCAACGATAAAAGGTCGTACTTTTATCGTTTTCTGCCGATTTGCCAGCCTACCACAAAATATTACATTTATTATTCTCAGAAAACCGTGTATTTAAGTGGATTGATTAAAAATCATATTATAATTGCCCATAATTGCCGCGCTGGGCAAGTGTGGTCGGTGGTAATCGCAGAGCGCAGCTTAAGTATTATATTTGTGATTGAATATTCATAACACAAGTGTTAGTGGCTTATCACAGATTCCGATGTCAGATATCACGTGGTGCGAATTTATTTGTTAAATTATAAACTAATAACCTGAAAACCGTCATAACAATCCAATTGGCCTCATAACCCAAGACGTCCTAGGCCAGATTCTCAAGCGGCGACACCGCTCCCTCCGGCAGAGGTCCAATTTACTGAGTTAACCTCTGCGGGGTCACATTCTAATTGAATAACGCGCCCGCTGCCCACAGATCGCGCCAGTTGACACTGACGACACCGCCCACACGCGGGACCGCCGCGAGACCACAATATTTACATCTCTACCTACATCATGGACCAGCTCCGCTTTTTAAATACTAACATTCTACAACCATGCCTTGAGGTACCAGCAGAGTAGAAGAGTACATTCCTCTGCACTAGGTGTCGTAAGGGCGACTAAGGTACCTTATCCGAGATAGTATTGCTCAAATGCATAGGGTGGGGGCAGTAGCCTCTTCATCGTGAAAGCTGCGCTCTGCGATTGCCAACACGCTTGCCCAGCGCGGCAATTATTGGCAACATTCACCCTATCTTGCGGAGGTATACGTCCAGCAGTGGACTTCAAATGTCTGTGATAATGATGAAACCGACATGAAGGTACAAATAATCAGTGTTTGTCTGATTGTTTGTTTAATGTTGCCATATCTTCTTTTATATGTATTTACAAGAATATTATTCACTTTACAAACAGTGAATTTCATTTATTTGCATAGATTTACCGAACACCAACACCTGGCCCGATGGAGCAGGTGGTAGTGATTCTATTTTATGTGCCAGGGGTCATGGGTTCGATCTACATCCAGGACACATATTTATATGACAAAATTTGAGTTTGTCCTGTATCTGGGTGTTTTTTTTGTGATTCCTCTGTTGTCTGTCGTCCGTAACAAATACTTTAAGAGACTTACCAAGGAGTCAGTCAATGTATGAGATGTTGAAAAAAATTGAAAGAAGTAAAAACAAATAAACCAAATCTACTAAAATCTACTCTCTAATCTACGACGCCAAATTGCACAACTATATAAAAACCAGCAGACCTTAAAATCCAATGCACGAGTCCTCCACAAAAAACACCGAAAATTCGCATGGATACCTGATCGATTGCTTGCCGACGCCAGAACTGACTAATTACTACAAATCGTCGAAGAAAATATCAAGTTTCCTCAATTGTAGAGAACACAAATATTTTAAAACACGCGAAACCTTATACGGCCCTATCGTAATTATACCAACAATGACATTTTATCAGATGGTGGCGCACTCTAGCGGAAACATTGGCGGACAATGAGTTTGTTTGGTGTGAGTTCTTAGTGAAAGTTTATACCATTGCTTTATAGTACAGCAATTTTCAAGAAAAAAATATTTTTAGTTACCTCCTATGGAGAAAGGAGAAGGAGCTGGTTTTACCCGCTTTTTATTAGCTTCAGTTGTATGTATGTGTGTAACCGACTTATTCGAAGTCGAATTTGAACCACTTTAGAAGGACAGCTTCAATTGAAACTTCGTACACATATCAAGAATCGGTGTCAATACAATATTTCGATAAGATTATCTCGTTATCCTGATCAGGATCCTCAGGATGAAAGAAATTAGACTCTGTGTAAGAGCAAGTAAGGTAAGAACTCATATAGCTAAAATTATTTACCTATAATATGTAGTTTATTTTGAGTCTTTTAAGTTTTTTTTTAACTATAGTTTATCTTTCGCAACCCAATAGTATAATTTTAGGAGAACTCTAAAGAAGTTTTCGGTTACTGTAGACAAGAGGGTCAAACTGTATTACGTTCTGAAGACATATAGATGGCGTAGATGAAAGAGATCCTATATTACGTACTAAGAGTCGTGAGCTCAATTCCCACCCAGGATGAATATTTATATTATAATTTTTATGTTTGTACTGTGTCTGGGTGTTAACAATATGTATTTAAGTATTATATATGCAATTCCTCTACCTCGGAGTCAGGTCAAAATATAAGATGTTGAGTGACAGTGACGCTAGTGATATCATTGTACGAGCGTCGACGACATCACGACCGTGTGATTGATTGTCAACTTGGTCTTTGAAATTTACGGTATCTAGAGCGGACAACTCAAGCTATTAGACTGTATCAAGCCATGACTCACAGTTAGTCAGCGCACACGGATGAAACCAACTTCCTTCCTCGCCGTAAATGTTGTTTGGTGGATCACACTCGCCGCCCATTTCCGGGAAAGCATCAAAGCTCTGTGATGTCTTCATACAGCGCACGCGCAGCTGACACCTACCCAACACTTTTAGGAATCACGTGCGTTGATTAGAAGTATGGTATATCTGGATCTATAAGAAAGAGGTAGGAAATTTTTTATAGATGTGTAAAGTATAAATTATTATTTTTGATCGCAACTTTGCCTGCTATATAATTAAAAAACAATATTCATTTAAAATTTTATAAAATATAAAAAAAAACAAAAAAAACGAAAAGAAATATTTATAAACACATCGATCTTTATAAAAACAAAAAAACATTATTCCCACCAAAACCAAACTCTTTTCTGAAATAAACAGTAGCATTTGTAGTTTTCTAGAAAAAAATAATCTCTCTCTGTGACAAATATCTACATAATCCGTTGGGGCCTTTTAGTACTATGTAACAACAAATATCCGTTCAAACATTCCCATTTATAATAATATTAAGATTAAGGAACATATTATACATATAAATACAATTACGTTTCTATTTCATAAAATGCATTTAATTACATTGGCATAACTCAAACTTCCTAACTATTTTCTTTCTATTTTTTTCCATCCAAGGGCCTGGAAGAGATCGCTCTATGCGATAAGGCAGCGCATTAACACCTCCCCATGAGCCAGTCGTAAGAGCCTACTGAGGTACCAGCACCGGCAAATGGTGGTATGTAGCTCAAATGCAACAATGGTAGCAGCATTCCCGCCGCAAAGTTACGCTCTGGCATCTCGTTCCCAACCTGGCATTTGAGCTGCACTGTTCCGGATGGATATCACGTCATCTGTCGGTTCTAGTAACTTAGTCACCTCTTAAAACATCTGGTGCAGAAGGAGGTACTATTCGACTCTGCCGGTACTTCACCAGCTAGTGATTATTTACAAGAAAATATTGGGCAAATTATTCCTAATCTTTTTTGCAAAATCATCGGATCCTAGCATGATCGCGGTCAGTGCTCTCAACTCGGCGACCGTGTGCACGCTGCCAGCTGGCACCGCTTTCTACAAATCCAAGGCAACAATCGCGGCGCGCCGCCGCTGCCACCGTCCACCGTCCACCGAGCCCGATAACATCTCCGAAGATTAATTCACCGTACAAGTTTCCAGCAAACAAAAGTCAAGTTATCGATGGGCGGCGCTCTTTTGATCTGTATTGTCCGTTTGATGTGCCGCCGTGGCTGGTTCGTGTTACAAAAATCACTGTAAACACGCGCTGAAAACGCGTTACAGAATGTCTGATCGGAAATAAATCTTGGAATACACGATAAATGTTAGTAGGGTTGCATAATGCGGACTTATATTGTAAAATAGACCACGCCTGTGAGTTCGCTTGCTAACTAACAATGACGACTAGGAAAGCTTTCTATTCTGTGTGATGCACAAACAAACAAACACATACACAATATGAACAGTCGGAGCTAGACAAAATATCACCGCCGTATTGAAACCATTCTTTACAAATTAGGAATATCTCAGTTTCATCGAAGGTATACCAATCCTGACATAACTGCCATATTGTCGTGTCTTGTAGCCTATAGACGAATACAACCGACACACCATTCACGCGTTGCCGACATAAAGATATAAATAAGAAGAATAATAACTTACATACATACATCACGCCTGTGTCCCATCGGGGTAGGCAGGGACTATGGATCTCCACTTGTTACGATCTTGACATACACTTCTCGGTTCCCTTACATGCTCGTTTATTCTTGGTACTTCTGATCCCTCTTTAATACCTCTTCTACCTGGTTAAAATATGTTCGCCTAGGTTATCTTATACTAACACCTCCTCAACATTAACAAACAAAAAACAATCTCAACATTATTTTCTCTATTGTTGTCACAAAATCATCTTTTACACCACATTGATCTCTTATCATACTATTTTTTAATCTATCTCCCAAACATGTCATACATTGACCTGACTCCGTGGTAAGTTGTTTACAGCACTCGTTTTGCGAACATCAGACAATAAGGAAATCACAAATATTATACTTAAGTACACACAGACACAGGACAACACAAGTAGCATCATATAAAAATTGTCTTGGGTGGGGATTGAACCCACAACTCCTAGCGCATAAGACAGGATCACTACCTTTTGCGCCATCAGGCCGTCAAAAATATTAATTTCTTGAGGAAGCTAAATACGACTCTGCCGTTACCATGGGGTAGAGTAGAATAGTACCAGTTGTCGTAAGAAGCGACTGAGGTACCGGAACCGACAAAGGGCGGTATATACACTCATAACAGTGTAGCTTAAATGTAACAGGTCAGGGATTGACAGCAGCATTCCTGTCGCAAGGCTGCGCTTGCTGTGCGATTGCAACCAAGCTTGCCCTTTTATTGGGGAGGTTTATATTCAGAAGTAGACGTTTTACGGCTTAAAAAATACAAATCACGGTGATTGATTGCCTTATTGCAAAAAGGTTAATTAACAACTAATTAAAGTGATAGCGTTCATTCCTCAGAAATAACACTAACAGAAGTTCTATGTACTAAGGTCTTGGTAGCAGAACGATAGTGTAGTCCCCCAAAGAGAAGGATGCAGGTTCAAGTCCTGCTATCAAATAGCACTAAATGTAACCGGGAATATAACCTACTGCCTCTCTGATGCGTCGGGAAACAAAGTCCAACTGGAACGCATTGTAGGCGATCCATTTCACTTGACCTTCCTCTCGCAGACTGAAGCAAAACTAACAAACACGTATCTCGGGTCATCAACACTCAATAAACCGCGCCCATTCTCGGAAACGCTAAATGTTATGAACCGACATCACAGGCGAAGAGTCCATACGCAGTGGCCACGTAAACACTCGCAAGGATGCAACACTAAACTCACAGACTACACACTATGCAGCATGACCAAAATACCTGCTAACGGCTTTAAAACGCGGTGTATTATTTTATCCCCCCCCCCCTCCTCTCCTTCCGCTTAGAATATATACTCATTCTCAGATTTCGACAATGAAGGAGATGAATAAATATAAAAAATACTGTTTGACGATTTATTAATCTTTCATTATTTTGATGAGTTACAACATTTTCATGAGGTTAGTAAAATAGTATATCCGTCATTACCTGATGTCATAAGAGGCCAGAATTGATGCATGGCACAGAACAGCGAGATATTACGCCCTGCGATTGGCACCACTCCTGCACAATGCGACTTGGTTTGGTTGTATGCAATTGGCTGGATATATAAATGCTACGGAATGAAAACCTTGTAACGGCAACCGCAGCGTAGGACACCCACCAAGGTGGAAATGGTGGTTGGAAATCACTTGGTGAGGCTAATGTCCAGGAGTGAACGTCCCGCGGCTGATATGATGATGATGATAATGGAATGCTACTCTAACAATTAACTGTATTTGGTGTCATCTTACTTCCTACATTCCTCGACATATCTACTTACAAAATATTAAATACTCTCAATGAGACTCGAAAATTATTCCGGTTGGCCGCATTTTTTATTAGACCAGGTCGACAATCAAGCATACAGTCCGCTTGACAGTAAGCGTCACTAGTCTATAGACGCTCGTAATATCACAAGGATATCACTAACGCGTTGCTACCTTGTGACTTGAGCATATTACCCCACATTACCCGGTAAATTCACTGCCGCTCTCACCCTTCAGACCGTAACACAGCAATGCAAACACTATTTGGCGGTAGAAATAGGTGAGAGTTTTTGTTTGAGGTCTCCTTAAATTTAACATAATTTCAACATTTACTCTTTCCCGTACATTTATTTATTTCAGTTGTATACATCTTTCCTACACTGTGTCCTGTGGTTACTTCTTATTACAATTACTCACCTTCGCAGCAGTCTTAAGTGGAGGTAATAGAAGCCACATTTCCTTGGCACCGGTCCGAGACGTATGTAATCTAACACTTTATACAGAATTAGTCTGTGTTTACAATTGGAGAATGTTTTTATGGTTGCTCCTCTGTGATCTCAGGTAGGATGTGATGGTTGGAGGTGGAGTAGACTGTGTGTGTTATGATTGTTTGTATGGTTTATTTTAGATTCATATAAAGTTTTCTTTTCATCAGTCGAATGCTTGGTCTTTGTTGCTACCACACATCAAGAGTGAAAGTTACTTAATTAGTAAAATTTCAAAGCAGTGCCCGCGACTTCTTCCGCGTGAAATAGTACCTTTGCCGGCGTTTTCCGAGATTATCGCGTTCAAACAAACAAATCTACTCTTCGGCTTTATAATATTAGTATAAGTAAAATTGATTCTTTTAAGAAAGAAGAAACTACATCATATCACTATTGGAAGGCAACTGCTTGACATAGGTCTCTTCAAAAAAGGGGGAATTTGACCCATAATTGCCGCGCTGGCCTAGAGTGTTGGCAATTGCAAAGCGCAGCTTCGCGACGGGGATGCTGCTACCCATCTACGCCCTGTGCATTCGAGCAGCACTATTTGGCGGGTAGATATACCACCATCTGTCGGTTCTGGTACCTTAGTCGCCTCTTGCGACTCCAGGTATATATGTACAGGTATGATTCAACTCGGCTGGTACCACTATTACAATAACTTGTCGAATTCAATTCGAATTAAATTGATACAATTCCGTATGGTACCGCTAATGTAAAATAGAGTAGACCTCCCTCTGCACCAGTTGTCGAAAGAAGCGGATAAGGTACCAGAACTGAAAGATGGTAGCGTGGCTGTCCAAAATAGTGTAGCTCAACCGCAACAGGGCGAGGATGGATACATCACAAATCTAGTAACACAGCAACAGATCAACTTACCCAAATCTGTCAAAACTTCGCAATCGATATTAATCTATAACTGCGAGCCATTGAGTTCACAATTGACTGTAAAAATGAACACCGTACACTCTGCAATTGCCACCGCAAATAAACAGCATGGCAATAATAAGCAAAATTCCCTTCAACCTCAAGGAAGTCTATATCCAGTGAACATTCTATGCCTGACAATAAAAATATTTCTAACGGTCTAGCTCCAAACAGTATTTCGTGCAAAGTTTCAAAATCATAGTTCTTGGAAAAATCTAATCTAGGTTTCCAAAATCCACCTGATTTCAAATTAAAACCACCTGGTTCGTAACAACCACCGGCGTTCAACTAATTCTGCCAAATTGCATTCGGGGAATTTGGGGATACGCTTAATCTTCTCACTAAGTGTTCGCAGTCGCAGGTGGGGGGCTTTTAACTGATGCACTAGCGACATTTTGGTGTTTATATACATATACTTTTGTTTTATTATAAACTTTATATAATGTACAGCTAGTATAATTACGCCTAGACCCTTCCGCATTATTTTCAGTTATAATGTTTTTAATCAAATTTTCCCTATTTTTCTGACTCATCCATATCAGTTATATTCATATAATTTCATATAATTAAAAATTACATTTATCGCAATTAATAGTTGAAGCATTGTGAATAAACAGTCCAAAATGTTAATTGTAAGGGACCGATGCCGATGTAGGTTCGCAGACCCGTATCTCAGGTCCCCAGGCTCTCTCACGTTCCAAACATCTCTATCTGTAGTGTATTTATTCTAATATAGGACATTAATAAATCAAACTAAAGTTTTTCAAAAAATTATATGATATAAAAATATATATTTAATTAGATTGTGTGTACATACATGCATTTGTGTATTCGTAGTGTATGTGTGTGTATGCGTGTGTGTTGTTCTTCATCAGTTTTGTTTTTTTCTTATTTGCACGGTTTTGATCCCATTTCTGCTTTGCCTGATAGTTGACTTGGCCTATGTCCACTGTTGGACATAGACCTACAAAATAAAAACTTAACTTGGCGCAGAGAACCATGCTGCCCATTCCTGTCATTTCATTTCTTTGAGCTAAGCTGCTATTAATTCCGCTACCTGTTGGTTCCGGTACCTCAGCAGTGACATGGACTAATTTATTCCTCACAATTATAAATTTATTTGTATAAATAAGACACATAAAACTTCTCAGATAGTATAATTACATACTCATATCATACAATGTATAATTGCCAAGTATTGTTGTCACATCCGACATTCCTTGATACTCGCCATTAACCACTCGAGCAGCTACCGTTGTTGGTCTTTTCATGTCGACAATGTAATGAGTTTACGATGATACAGTCTGACCAAAAACTCTACAAATATAATCGATTAATGCCTCCACTTGACAAAATAACGAAAATGGTACCAAGTTCCTCAAACATAATTCCACCAAATTATAAGAAATCCAAATAATAAGTAACTATTGTACTTTACAATTTTGGTCGATAAATAATCCGCAAGATGAATCTGGTCAAATGGTCGAGTTAAAGTTTTTTCATCAAATATTTAATAATCATACCCAAATCACAAATGCAAGAAAAACTTCCGTTCCAAAGGGTTTAGTAGCAATGTGGACAAATAAACATATTCGCGTCCGACAAATTCAATGTGGACAAACAGACAGACAAAGAGATCCAAACACAACTGAATGTACAAATATTTCCAATTGTCCCATTCTGCGACTGTCCATATAGTATAATCCTTTTACTCCTACTGTCAGATTAACTCAACAAAAGGCGTTACACATTACAAATATTCCACAATTATTTGGAAATATTTTATACGTTCGGATTCATCGGCCTGGAAACAATGTTGTATAAAATTTAATTGACTATTACAATGCGAGAACTTCTCTACCTTATTATGACAAACTGTCCTATATTTATTTTATAAAAGATATTACTAAGTAAATACTTAATTTTTAGCCTGAAAAATGTTTTATGGGCAACCAAAATGGGTTAAAAAGATAGGCTGTCCATAGAGATGTGTTGGTTCCAACACTGGCATATGGTAGTAAATGTTAGGTATGGCAGAAAAAACACGTGAGTAAAATAAATGCTGTTAAAATGAGAGCACTTCGAAGTATGTATGGTGTGAGTTTGAGAATTAGATTAAAGAATAGTGTTATAAGAGATCAATGTGGTGCAAAAATGGTTAGAGTTGGTATAGGACGACCTAGGCGAATATTTCTTAACCAGGTAGAAGAGGTATTAGTGAAGGGCCGGTCAGAAGTACCAAGAATAAACGAGCGTGTATGAAAGGACTAATGCGAGTAAGGAAAGCGAGAGATAGTCTCTGACTACCCCGATGGGACACAGGCCTGATTTATGTTGATGCAATCACGTTCACAGCACGTTCTATAATATTATATACGGTGAGACATGTAATATAAATTTATTAAAGAAAACAGGTCAAACGTATGAGAAATCAAATCAAAATATCATAACAAATGAAAATGACAAGACCCCGTGGAAGTCTAGCAATAGTGTTCTACCAAACGTTAATATAGTGGAATATATTGAATGTAAATACTTTTAATTACCAACAGCTGTTAGTGACGAGCGATTCGGCAAGCTAATCTCCGAGCGTAGACAACGACAGGCTCATTCGTAGTGAACAAAAACAAACACGAGCCCATATTTAGAGCACATCGCCGAAGATCACGCCGACCATATTTAGGAGAAGATTAAGTTCGGGAAGTCGACGCTTTCCTCGGCCGAACTCGACGCATAAAACACCTCGAAACGGGTTAATACTCAAATAATCCCTTGACATATGTATCTGTCGTTGCGTTTTGACGTGGATTTACAATTATTTACCAGAAACTCCGGGTACACCGCTTGTGTCTGCTCATCGTAAGCCGGGGATTAGCACGCCTCACTTTATGGCGGTATTCATTGTTGGGAAAAAGTGAGAACGCTAAAACAAACTGATTTATGCGAGGGCGTGGACGTTGCAGCTTTTCACAATATTTCTAACGCAAGATGTTTTGTGTCGTGTGAGAGATGGCCGGCTCCGCGCGGCACACGGCGGTGTTGCGTTACGCGTGACATGTTATTGTTGGCACCGATCACTCTGGCGAAACTTTCGTTTCTCTCTGTCACAGTTTTCTGGACACTTTCAGGCGGGCCGGTCATAAACGCTTTGAATGTTTTGCTGATATATTTTCAGCAATTAATGCCTCAATGTTTGCCACCAACAATAACTACACCGACGTGCGTGTTCGTATCGGCAAAAGTTTTAATCGAGTCGTTATTTTTTGTTGAATATTTTATTCGATTAAATCGTCGGATAGGATGTTACGTTTATTTATTTATTTAACTTTATTGCACAAAATGTTACAAAATGTACAAATGGCGGACTTAATGCCAGATGGCATTATCTCCCAGTCAACCATTACACAAAACTGAAAAATATAGTCAAAAAACTAGAGTGATGAGAAGGAGGTAAGAGCGAAAGAGTATTAGAAGAACGGAGATTACGTTCGTGAGAGGAAGATAGGAATTGGAATCTGTCCTTTAAGTAAATTGGTGCGTACGGATCAAAAAGTATTGAAAATAGTGTGGTTAGAACTCGAATTTTGCGACGTTCTCGAATGGGAAGCCAGCCGAGAAGAGAACGGTAATGGGAAATATGATCGTATTTACGCAAACCGAAAATGAAACGAAGACAGTTGTTTAATAGACGATCCAATTTATTAAGGAGTTCTTGAGAGATATTAGTGCAGCACACGTCACCATAGTCAATTATGGGTAAAACCAAGGATTGAATAAGAAGGGCTTTGGTTTTAGTAGGAAGAAAATATTTTAATCGATAGAGAGCACGAAGCGTTCCAGTAACCTTACTGCTGATTTCATTAACATGTGTACCCCAGGTTAAGGAAGAGTCGATAAATAGGCCAAGATTCTTAACGCATATGCTGTAGGGTACTACCACGTTATTAAAAATAATTACAGGTACATTTTTTAAACTGGACAATTGCCGTTTGCTGCCCAAGATAATGGCTTAAGTCTTAGACGGGTTTACAGAGACACCAAACTTTTGTGACCAGTTTGTGATGTGGGTCAAATCAGCATTAATCCGAGCAATGTCATTGTCCAGGTCATTGCACTCTACCTGGGTCTAGTTGCAGGTCATCAGCGTATAGATGATAAGAGCAGCCAATAGATTTGGTGACAAGGTGTATGAAAAGGGAAAATAATAACGGAGAGAGAATGCCACCTTGCGGCACACCAGCATCAATTGTCACCCACTGGGACAAATCATCTCCCAGGCGCACCGCTTGCTGGCGTTCTCGAAGGTAGGATGCGAACCATTCCCGAACCGAATCAGAGACCCCGACGTAAGAGAGAATAGAGAGGAGAACTTCGTGATTGATAGAGTTGAAGGCGTTGGAGAAATCAATCAGAATTAAGACCATTAGGCGGGAGTATTCCATTCCAACTCTTACATCATCCAGGATATTTAGTAGAGCTGTTGTAGTGCTATGTCCTGTAGGAAAACCGGATTGAAAGGGACTTAAATTAATATAAGATAATTTTAGAGAGATATGGCAAAATAGAGATGGAACGAAATTGATGGGAAGAAGTAGGGTTAGGTGTTTTAGGAACCGGGATAACATAGGCATAGGAAAAAAATTGAACACATTAGCTGTCGGACGTGGCAAGGAAGTGATTAAAGTTATAGTTGACAATTTTACAACGGGATCTAGTGTGGTAGTTAAAGAGAAGTGTTTATTAAGCTCGTTAGAGGAAATAACAGAGTAAGAATCGGGAGGGTTTCAAGACTTGTCATCAATGGAAGACGCTTCCATTAATGTTGTCCAATCAAGTTCCGCAGCATCCTGTTTTAGTTTTTCAATATCCAGTTTTCCAAAACTTCGCAGATATTTTATTCTAGGCTTGACCCTAGGTGGCTTTAACTTGTAACTCAGAAATAGAAGGTCATGTTTAGAGAAACCAGGAGCTGGCAATTGGCCATGCTTAATTACCAAGTCAGGAGATGAGGTAATCATTAGGTCTATGCGGGAGTCAAACGCGTTCAAATTGTGGTGAGTTGGGTTTGATGGTAGAAGAGAAAAGTCAGTAGATTGAATGATAGATTGGAGTTTAGAAGATCAAGCTGAGGATTTAAGCATATTTGTATTAAAGTCGCCCATGATTATATGGTGTGCGTGCTCACTAGAGATTGATTCAAGGACAGACTCAAGAGTGGAGAAGTAGTCTATAGAAGGTGGACAGTATACGACCCCAACAACAACCTTAGCACCGTCAACTGATACTTCCACAAAAATATATTCCGCAGAATATGTGTAAAGAGATGGAGACATACATATGACTTTATAACTAATATCATTGCGCAGGTATATAGCTACCCCACCTCCACATTTTCCAGTGCCATCATTTCTTATAAGAATATATCCAGGAAGGCTATGGCTTAGCTGCTGGCTTAGAGCTGGCTTAAACCAACTTTCAGAAATAAGTAAGGCGTGGACAACATCAGAGCTAAAGTTTGTGAGAAGTTCCGTGTAGTGCTGAGGAATGCTTTGAGCATTAATGTGACAAATATTGAATCCGTTTATAGAGCTTGGAAGTACCGACTTAAGGCAATCACAAAGTAATACGTGGGAGTCAAGTGAGTCATCAAATGAATCGGATGAACTGCTAACATTTGTTGAAATAAGTGAAACGTCATCTGACATCGATTATATATGAAGATGTACTAAATAATTAAAATAATGTGTTTATAAAAATAATAACGATTAAGACTAAAAAACAATAATAATAATAATAAAAGTAATAACAATTGATAAAGCAATAAATTCAGAACAAACAATAGTAAACTAGCACGGAGAATGCCCACTACAATCTATGCTAAGATTTGTGCTTCAACTATTATTCTGAGCACAGTCTTTGTTTATAAATATGATTTAATTTAAATAAAAACTAAAGAATAAATTAGGAGCACAATGTGTTAAATACTGCTGCGTCAATTATGTCCGCGGTACGGAGCGATAAAGTTGTTAGTAAATATGGTAGTCGGTGCCGGCGCATGCGTTGGGTTAAACATTTTTATTACATAACTAGTCGGTAAGTAAATAAATGTCCAATTTGATAAGCAATCTGCTTAAAATCATTTTTATTTCGCCCATCAGCTCAATATCAATCTCTTAACATTATATTAAATTCATTAAATAGAATCTTACGTTAATAATAAATAGCGATACCACTTTTTACAGTTCTAACTCGATTATAATACAAACGTCCGCATCCACGCACCTATCACAGTCAGCGATTCACGGGCCCCCGGCCGGCTCCAGTCTGTCAACTATGCTTCACCAGGTGGGGGTCGGGGGCGGGGGGGGTTGCGGGTGGGCTCGCGGGCGCCGCCAGCCCGTGCAGCCGCCGGTACAGCTGGTGGTAGGGCGCGGGCGGCGGCGGCGGCAGGCGCAGCAGCGGGCTCGGCAGCGCGTACCGCCCGTACACGGACAGCAGCGGCGGGTACAGGCCCACCAGCGATGCGTACGGGTTCCCGAACATCGGGTGCAGGATTGCTCCCCGCTTGAAGGCGGCCAGCCGCGAGCGCGACGCGGCCGTCGACCGCCGCCGCAGCTTGCCCGTGGTGCCGCCGATGAACACGTCGTCGGACGAAGGGTCCAGCATCCAGTAGTTGCCCTTGCCAGGGTCGTCGTAATGCCGCGGCACTTTCACGAAACACTTGTTCAGACTCAGGTTGTGGCGGATCGAGTTCTGCCAGCCTTGCTTGTTCTCCTTGTAGTACGGAAAGTTTTTCATGATGTACTCGTAGATGCCGTTGAGGGTGAGCCGTTTCTCGGGGCTGCTCCGGATCGCCATCATGATCAGAGCGTTGTAGCTGTAGGCGGGCTTTTCGTTTTTCTTATCGTCGTTCGGGAGCTTCGAGGAGCCGGGCGGGGGGGTCTCGGTGCCGGTGACGTCGAGCTCGGTGTCGGAGGGGGAGGGCGAGCGCGACGAGGCCTCCGGGAGCAGGTCTCGGATGGCGAAACTGTGCGGAGGAGTCATCGTGGTGCGGCATTGCGGGCCGCTCGCTCGCTACTAAGCCGCCGCGGCGGCCGCAGGGCGGCCCCGCCTCGCGGCCCGCCTCCTGCGACCCCTCCCTCGTACGCGCTCGCCGCCCGTGCGCTCGCGTGCACCCGCGGCCCGCTCGCCTCTACTCCGCCGAGATACGCCGCCTTTTCCCGCAGCCCGCGCCGCGAGCAAGGGAATGCGCAACGTTTGATAGGGTTGCATTAAAAGCAGAAATTAACCTGATCTGTCATGGGTTGTAAACATTTTTTCTATAATTCTTCACGCGTTGTTTAGGAGTTTATTTAGTGTGACCGGATCGGTTTTGTAATCGCCATGAATAGGTCGCGGGGTAATTATTAATAATGTTTTTTAAACATTGCAGCAGATGTGCTGGCGACTAATGGCTCGATTGGGAGTTGACAAATGGCTGGCACATCACCTAATGTTTTGTGGGTGAATGCAATGTAATTTCAAAGAATGACAAATTGAGAAAGATTTACAACGATGAATTAGCAAAACTGTGGTAAGCGATTGCGTGCTATAAAATAATTAGATATAATAATAAACACGTTTATTACACCTGATCGTATAAATTGAAGAAGTAGAAGAAGATTTAATGTATTTGTTTTTGTTGTGAAAATATAACTGACTGAAATAGACAGAAATGAATAAGCGAGCTGTGTAGTTGCGAACAAAGTTCATTCATAACATTAGCAATGATCAAGTGAAACTTTGCTGACATTTATTTTTTTACTTACCTTTTACATTATACGAGTGCACAAAATAATAGACGAAGGTAACCTTCAAGAAAGTAAGTTTAGCCTATTAAGGCAAAGTTCATCATTCTACCAATATAGTTTCTAAATGACGTCAACTTATTCCTTTGGATCCAACTTATTTGGATACAGTTTTAATACATATTACCAATTTATAATTGTACGATCAACGTCAAATGAAAGACCCTTCTTCATATCAGCCTTTAGAAGTCCACAGCTGGACATAGGCCTCCCCTAAAATAGGGAATTTTGCCCATAATTGCCATGCTGGACAAGCGTGGTGGCAATCGCATTGCGCAGCTGCTTATCCCCGTTTTAGGTGGATATACCGCCGTCTGTCGGTTCTGGTACCTCAGTCAGTTACGACACCTGGTACAGAGGGAGATACTATTCTACTCTTCCAGTACCTCACGCCTTATTGTTTAACAAATTGTTTTTCCACTTTACACAAAGTACGATGTCTATTAGGGAGGTGGCAAGTATACCGCACAATCAGCCCGGTCACAAGTCGCACACAGGTGCCCCATAGGTACCATAGTACGGCGATAAACCGGAGCTGTTTTATGTTCGCTACAATAGCACCAAACATCAGACGGTGCCGCGCCCCTCCCACCGACACGCCCCGCCGGTGCCTCTACGCTACTCTATGATATAGAACAAGGGAATGTACTTGGATCCTACTCTATTGTTTATGACTTGCGCAATATTATAAAAAAATATTTTTGAAGTCTGGTTTTCGCTTTAGGAAGTTACAAGAGAAATCTGTTGGTGGTTTCTGTGTATGAAGAGCGGTTGGCTGGAGTGGAATAACCAAAATAATTTTCAAGGCTAATGTTATTACAAGAGTGAAAGAACCCTTAAGAGCACTTATGTACCTTCGAAGTTCTGATAACTACACTCGAGATATGTACATGTTATGGCAATTATGAGGGTCTACGTTGAAATAAAATACAAAGGTGAAAGAAACAATATCTGCAAAAGCACTATTTATTACAATATTTATAACTAATATATACAAATTACCTGTCTCGATGTTTGTCCGGAATGAACTTCTGAAGTAGTGACAAGAAATTAATACATTTTTGTTCACTTATTATGTAAGCTGTTTAAGTTTAATCATTCAATCAATAATAATTTAAAATTAAGTTCGATCAAGAACTTTAGAGATAGGATAGGTAGTTTTAAGGTAAACATAAGAGGCGATTAAGGTTCCAGAACCGACAGATAGCGGTATATGCATCCAAAAAAGTGCAGCTCAAATGCACAGGGTGGGAATAGGCAGCAGCATCCCGCATTACTTGAGGTAGACCTAATAAAAAAGGTCGTCTGCATTGGTACCGCACTCTTACCTATTTCTACCGACAAATAGCAGTGTGTGCGCAAGCGCATTGCTGTGTTCCGATCTTAAGGGTGAGCGAGGTAGTATATTTACTGACTAATGTGGCACAAGTCACAAGGTTGGCGACGCGTTAGTGATATCCTTGTAATATTACAAGCGTCTATAAACTGCAGTGACGCTTACTATCACGCGAACTGTATGCATGTTTGTCGACCTGATCTAATAAAAAAAAAAAAATCCTAGCTATCTCAACAATTGTAAATTTCTTAATACAAGAGCGCCAGCTGGAAGTAGACACACACGAGGACCTTCTTAAAATGTGATTGTACTTTTACGCAACTTTCAATGTTCAAACTTTTATTATCAATTACGTACCGATGTTAAATTAATCAAGCACGTCCCCGTCACAGGGCTTCTATTTTAACCTTGTTGTCTTTGACATATATTTTTTTAAGAAACTTCGGGTCTTGATGTTGGAATTATCATAACAGCTATTGGCAGTGCACTGCTGGACATAGGCCTCCCCAACAAAGAGGGGATTTTGCCCTTAATTGCCGCGCTGGGCAAACGTGTTGGCAATTGCAGAGCGCAGCTTTCGCGACGCGGATGCTGGTGACGATCCCCACCTTATGCATTAGCTACACTTTCTGGGATATCCATCCGGATATGCCGTCGTCTGTCGGTTCTGGTACCTTAGTCGCCTTTTACGACACCTGGTACATACGAACGTATTCTGCTCTGCTGGTGCCGGATGTTAGTGTTTTTTACGAAAATAGTCCACCTTTCATTAAGTTTGGTATGCTTGCAAATTTTAAACACTCACGTAGAGGTTTACTTTTTTAAAAAGTTTTTTTACTCAACTAGCAGGAACTTTCATAGTAACTATGCACCTTTTACCCCCTTAAGGGATGACTTTTAAATAAATATTTTACACGTGTTTCATTACTTTCAATGTAAACCTTTACATTGAAAGTAATGAAACACGTTTTTCATTACCTAATTACATTAGAAGAACTTCAGAAACAACAAAGCCTCAAACTAACTTTGAACCCTATTTTACCCTTTTACGGGGAGAATTTTCAAAAACCATTTCTTATTACTCCCCAACGTTATAAAAGGATCTACTGTGGACATTTTTAAGTTTCTAACCTTTATAGTTTAGGTCCTTCTTCGGATTTAGGTCCTTCCTCGTCTTTAGTCACTCATTCAGTCAGTCAGTGAGCTTTCCATTTAAATATACAGATGTACGTGTGGTAGAGTCTACTATCAATATATATATATATATATTGATAGTAGACTAGAATAGTAGATAGAATCCCCGCACAACAAAACACTAAGAATTTATGGGTTCTTGGCAAGCTGTGACTCCACGAGGTGATAGCTTTACTAGCTAACACGTAATTTTAAAAAACTATACATTTACAATAAAGACATCATTTCCGAATAAATAATAAAATTAACCAAACTTGATAATTAACATGGAAAATAAAGAAAACAAAACATATAATAAGAAAGAAAATACTAACTTAATAATTGAAATTTAAAACAGTGTATAGATGGCTACTTTCTACTTATTTAGTCTTGATCCATGAATGTCAATACATGAAGAAATGTCTAAGGATATTTATCTACGATGGACATCTGTATTTTTACATACACCTTGTGTTAACATAAAACTTAATATCGATATTGCCAATAGTAAGATATTTTTAATTACAGTTATTCTAATGTGACACATTCGTAACATGTCGGGTACCTAGCCTCGACAGGAATTTCGCTAGAAAAAATCTAGACAAATATAAGAGGCGATAATGGGGGATAATGGGAGATTAGATTAAATAACCTCGTTTTGCAGCCGCTAAAAGGAAATACTATTATTGAACTCATAAAAGATTACATTTCACTTACTGTGCTGAAGCATGACTGATTTAGTATAGAATTTATGGCGAAAAAAATTATACATAAAAAAATACATATAAATAAAATATATATGATATATACATACATATAAAAAATGTTTACGCAATGATTTTTTTACATTTTCATATTTACAAATTTTATGATGTGTTTGTTGGTTATATTTTGGAAACATTTTTTTTTTGGTTTTTTTACCTTTTTAGAACTTTAAGATCTATTTTAGCCATAAGAAAAATATGTGTAGTTTTATAGGTAATAAAAGTAGTTTCTATCTTTTCGTAAGTTTGTAAGTACTCCTTCAAATCTTATGTTTTTCTTGCCATAGTTGGTTCCAGGTATCGTCAAAAGTAAGTTGTCTGCTCGACGAAGCAATCCCTGGTTTTTTTAAATGACAATTAAGTATGTAATAATTTCAATAAGATCATTTTTATTAGAATGCAAGTGTAACAGTCATAAAGTAAAAAATTATATTGCCGCGAGGTACCGGCAGAGTAGAATAGTACCTCTATATACACCAGGTGTCGTAAGAGGCGACTAAGGCACCAGAATCGACAAGGAAAGAGAATCCGAAACAGTGCAGCTCAAATGCACAAATCTCCAATTTTTGTGGAGGCCTATATAGCCGTGGTCATCAGAGTACATAGTATAATACCACCCCTGTACCAGGTGCTGTAAGAGACTGAGGTACCCGAATATGTCCACCGCAAAGCTATTATTCTAGTAGTTTAAGTGGTGGGCCCAATTAAATTATCTGTGTTAGATGGCTTATGATCCCTGGGTCGTCAGGATCGCATTTATGATTATGCATATACACTTATTGTTAATATTAATTGTATTATTATTACCTTCTTTATTAATATTTCATTGAAGATTTAAAATGTCATTGCCTGCCCAACGCGGAAATTATGAGCAAATTCTCCTTTTCTAGAAGAGGCCTACGTCCACCAGTGGACGTGCTCCTACTGTTTTGATGATGACGGTGAAATGCATGTAAGCACGTATACACACTAAGATCAAAAGTGAGAATTAAGGATCACACAAAAAAAAATATATCGCAGAAAATTCGCAATAATATACGTCAACGTTCACATCCTATTATTTGCGGGAAACGTCCGCGAGTACATAAAGCAGCGTACATACAAACATAATGAGAGGCGCGACGGGGCGTGGGGGGGGCGATGAGGGCGCGGGAGGTGAGGTGACCGCGCGCGTGTTTATCGCACGATTGAGGCAATTGATGGTGCCAACTGTGGTGTGGCCACCGTACCACGGGTGTGCCGGACAGATGAGGGAGAGCCACTGATTTCACAACTATCCCAAATGCGTTAATCTTTCAATGTTGTAGTTTAAAACAAAAGCCATTACCTTTTTTATACTACCAACAAACAAGCATACAGGCTGCGTGACTGGAAGCGTCACAACAGCGTATAGACGCTCGTAATCACAAGGATATCACTAGCGCTTGATATCATGTACATTACAAAGTAATTTAGCTGCCTCTGTCACCGTTAACCGGAACACAGCAATGCAACTGCTATTTGACAGTAAAAATAGGTGAAGGTGACGTACCAATGCGGACATACTTTGTATGAAGTCTACCGAGATATTGCATGCACACGCACTGACGGAACTTTGATCCTATATCTTGAGGGTATTATTCTGGTTTTTGAACTAGGACTGAAAACGGAAGCTCTTAGCTACATGTCTACTTAAAACATTCAGCATGTTGTAAGAATAAAGGAATTCCTTATTTAATTATACCATGAAGAATTATAATAATTATTATAATTACAATAATAATTATACAATAAAGAATGGCGGACCCGATGGCGCCGATGGTAGTGATCCTATCTTGTGCGTCGAGGGTTGATTCCCACCCAGGACAAATATTTATATGATGATATTTGTGTTATTTCTGTGTCTGGGTATTAAGTATATGTATTCAAATAGTATTTTTGTGATTCCTCTGTTGCCTAACGTCCATAACCCAGGTGTTTTAACCAAATTAAGGAGTCAAGTCAATGTATAACATATAACAGATACAAGTATAAATAACACTGTCTAACATGAACGAGTGAAATAAAACCGTCCTCACACTTTACATATTTTAAGATAATGAATCTCTGGTAATTCCTCAAATCCACTGCATCATGGCTACAGCATGAAAGCAGTGTCGCCCGCGGCGTCGGCCGTGTTTAGTCGCGGCGCGCAAATATTTAACAACCGCCGCAGCCGGTCCGGCACGTTCGAGCCCGGCCTCCCGGCCCCCGGACCCCGGCCCCCAGCCCGCAGCCCCCCGGCCCCCGGCCAGCGACCCCAGGCCCTGGATGCAACTCTGTGCTGGCTGACTTCACGAACCCCGGCGAGTGTGGTGAATGCAACTTTATGAAGTCGTCATCAAATATAATAGTCGTGTCAGCTTGTCACAATTGTATCACAGTTTGGTTTTTATACTTTAATATTAAATTGAATTATTATAGAACAATATATTCACACAACATCTCATACGATGACGTGAGTCCGCGGTAAGTCGTTTTAAGCACTTGTGTTACGGACGCCACACAACAGAGGTATCGCAAATATAATACTTAAATACTCAACACCTAGACATATGGCAAACACAAATATCATCATAAAAGAAGGGGGTTATATAATTGCCGTGCTGGGTAAGCGTGTTTGCAATCGCATAGCGCAACCTTTACGACGGTGATGTTTCGAATGGATATACCGCCATCTATCGGTTCCGGTACCTCAGTCGCCTCTTACGACATCTAGTTCAGGAGAGGTACTATTCTACTCTGCCGGTAGCCCACGGCCTGAAAAAGAATATTAATTTGTAACTGATAAACATTAAGAAATACTAAATGATGAGATATTATACTTGTGTCTCAGAAACAAGTTACAATTGAGATACCACCAACACCCAGATCCAAAACACTTTTTATGATATATATAATTTATAAAATGTATTTTAAGAGTAAACCGACGCAGCATCTAGACGCTCGTAACCTCACAAAGATATCAAACGCGTCGCCAACTTTGTCTCATTACCCAGTAATTTTCCCTGCCTCTCTCACAGCTCTTCACACTAGAACACAGTAATGCGAACACTGTTGTATGTCTGTAGAAATAAGTGAAAGTGAGGTTTTAATGTAGAAGACCTCTGCATGAGGTTACCTCTAATTTTTGTATCTACCCTGTCGGATCTCTTCCAGGCAGTCTTTAGATGGAAAAGCCAGCAAAAATAGTTACAGATGACGTTACTTTTACCAACAAAACTTAAATACACAAATAATCCAACAGACGGAAGCGGGACATATTTATTTCCTATTTACTCCTATATACTCAATCGTCGCGGCAACATACATAAGGATCCTAACAATCGTAATCCAAAGAACAATACTGAAACTAGCGAAATACACGCTCATTACTGTGTTGCAGAGTAAATAGCAAGTAAATAAATAAATACGAGGCGGCGCGTGCCTGCCGCTGATTGGAGCAATCCGGCGTCACCGGGGCTATGCTCCAATTGTTTCTTTTAGCACCATGGAGGTACGCTTCAGGACTAAGAGACGATAATATTTTCTATTTTTCGAGATTTTATTGATGGCTGGAATTTCGAAGCGAGTGTAGGCGATTTATTTGTTTTAGTATTCACAGTCGAAACCTGAACATTTGTTCATAAAGTTTTTTGTAATTAAGAGAGGTTACCTAAGGTAGAGTCATCTACATTAGGACATATCTCACTCTGCCCTAGTTCTACCACCAAATGACAGTGTTCGCATTACTGTATTCCGGTGTGAAGGGTGCGAGAGGCAGTGAAACAACTGGGTAGTGTGATATAATATCTTCAAGTCACATGAAAGTCGAGCTTCGGACATCGTTGGGCAGGCGTGGTGGCAACCGCAGAGCGCAACTTCCGAACGAGGATACAGCTGCCCATCCCCAACAAGTATTTAAGCTGCGCTGTTTCGTATAAATTTATCGCCATCTGTCGGTTCCAGTATCTCAGCTACTCAGTAGCTCCGTCCCTTACAACACCGGGTACAGAGAGAGGTACTATTCTTCTCCGCCGGTACCTACGGCATTGGTACCGGCAGCATTGTCATTATTGTGATATTATGAGCGTCTATAGTCTACAATGGCACTTACTATGCGGAATGTATGCGTGTTTGTCGACCTAGTCTAATACAAAAGTCATTCAACTCTTTGCTTTACCTCTAGTTGCTAGTTGTCAGTAAACATCAATGCCCAGTGATCCTTTATAGTTTCATCATGTCCGTCTGTCTGTCTGATGCTGAGCACAAATTCTCTTGGTACTAAAAAGCTGCAATTATCCACCGAAAACACAGTCATGCTCACAAAGTTTTTCATAGATACCTTCCATATTTTTAAAGAAAGCTTATCGTTTTCGTATAGGGTAATGTCGTGTTTATTTGAAGATTCAATAAGAAGAGGTAATAAAGGACCAGGTCAGAAGTACCAAGAATAAACGAGCGTGTATGAAGGAACTAATCCATAGTCTCTGCCTACCCAGATGGGACACAGGCATGGTGTGTGTATGTATGCATTATTAATCATCCGATATTATGGCTTCCCGCGTTTAGATGAAAACGCCAGAATCACTCCAAGTGTGGGTCAACAAGACACAAACAAGCTGATTGACGCTCGCATTACTGTGGCTTCGGAAAGTAAACTTATGTTTTTCTAATCAATCGAATGGACGTATAAGTTACTGATAGGTATTATAAGGATAATTGAAATCTAAAGTATTGAATTGCAAATACTCATAATAAATGTAAACTCAATATCTATTAATGGTAGACACTCTCCTATTTCTAACACCAAATAGTAGTGTAAGTATTACTGTCTTAAGGATGAGACGCAGTGAATTTACTGGGTAATGTGGCATAATATATATAAGGTTGGTAAGCGTTAGTAATATCTTTGCGATATTACGAGCGTCTGAAGGCTGCAGTGACGCTTACTATCACGCGGACTGTATGCTTGTTTGTCGACCTGATCTAATACACAAGTCGACTGAATTAGTACCTCACCTATTATTATTAACCAAGCAACTGTGCTCGCATCGTCTTCTGAACTGGATGGTAATAGGAGGCAGTGAAATTACTGGGTAATGTGACATTATATCTTCATGTGACAAGACCAGCGCAAGGATGTATCTAGCGCGCCAGAGTCCTTACGGCAATAAAAGCGTGTATAAATTCTAGTGCCGCTTACTATCACGCGGACAGTATGCGGAATGCTAATTTGGTAATATAAAAGAAAAAAATCGAGTGCCGTGATCTGTAAGTTCCAATGAACATTGTCGACAGTCAGTGAGTTCCGCCTATTATTCGTACAGATTACAAATCACAAACAAAAAGGTATTGTAAACAAATGAAGTGTGAAAAAACGTGACAGTTAGGGTTGCCCTCATTACTGACGGCGCACGAAATGAGTAGCGGTCCCCAGGGCTGGGCAGGGCGCGGCGCCCGGGGCGCGGGGCGCTCAGGGCGCGGCGGGGCGCGGCGGGGCGCGAGATCAGCCGGCGCGCTCGTAATGAGATAGAACATTGAAAAGTAATTGGTGTTATATTGGGGATATATTTTGTTTTATCCGACTCGGAGGGCCATATTAATTTTACCAATTTTATGTTAAATTTGTGCTGATCTACACGAACATGATTTTTCGCTGGAAAAGTAAAAAGAAAATGGCACTGTACATATTTATTCTCAGACAACCATTTGTAAATTATTCAATAGTTTGCATTAAAATTAAAAAGTGCATAAATAATAGAAATATATTAACTTCTCATGTTCTAGTTGGGATTTGAACCCACACCCTGTCATTTCCGAGAAGATGCATTACCAATTATACAGACGAAACCTTAGTAGACAAATGAATTTTTTGTAAATCTGTCCTTTTAAAATATGTATATACATATATCTTTAAAATATCGATGTAATCATGGTTTTCTAGGTTAATATCGATCTCCATGAAAACAGTTCTTGCAGTCGATTAAAATCTTAATGTCGGCTGAATTCGTTTCATAGTCTACAAAAACAAATTAAAGTAATATAAATGATTACAAATTCACCGCGAACCCGCAACCAGGTCACAGGACTCGTTCCAAAGATAGTTATCACACGATATTAAACAACCAGAGTTACCAGCCAGCTAGCTGCTGATACATCCTCAAAATGTTGGAATGACACGATATCTCCGAACAAACAGGCAGAATCAAAGCGGCAAGTAGCTGTCTCGTCTTAAGGAGCAGCACTCGAGTCCCCAGCTCGTGTTGTTGAAATATTGATTAATATTGTCGCCGTGCCGCAGTGGAGGCTCTTCAGCGAGGAAGCGCCGAGGGCCGGAACTCACTCTCCGGCAGCGTTCCGGTATACCTCCCCTTTGTATCCATTGTTGCTCTCGAGGGCACTCGGAAAAATGTTTTTTAAAGCGTAGCTAAACCGAACAATAAGAAATAATATTTGAAAAACGCACTCGTTTACACCAGTTGAGCAACGGTTTTGAAAACAATGCCAGCGATTTACAATCATTCGAATATTATTTACCACTCAAAGTATTTACATACTCAGAGTACTTATATACATTTTACATGAATGGTCCCTTTTAATAAAGTAAACAACGTTTTGGAGCGGTTTAAAATCAAATACAAGTGGCTTTTCAATATAATATTGTTTGTTAACAGCACCTGGATCACAGCGTAAATAAATAAGTATACGTAGGTTTGAACACTGGTGAGTTTAAGGCTAGTGTTTCACAATTTCGTACGCTGTGCCTTATCGTCAGGTGCGGAGAGAACGTGCGACTCGGCCACTAAAAGACGCCACTGGAAACTATTAGTTCGCTATTGTTCGTTTAAATTTACTTGCCCTTTGTCGTGACGTGCGCAGCTGACGAGCCCATTTTGGGTACATAAATCTATTTTTACAAAACGACTTATCCTACTTTCATTATAAGAAATATCATTATTGCAGCCATTGGTCCACTGTTGGACATTTTGCCCATTATTGCCGCACTGGGCAAGCGACGGGTGTGCTGTTGCCCATCTCCACCCTGTGCATTTGAGCTGCACTGTTTTGGATAGATATACCGCCATCTGTCGGTTCTGGCACCTTGGTCTGCCGTCTATCTCACAACTTAAAATATAGTTTACAATAATTTCGTTTAACTTTTGTATCTTTAAGATATTTCGAACAGTTTCATAACCAAGTGTAACGAAAGACCTTCAAAGATATCTAATTAAATTGTTATTTTTTGGAACGAACCAACGATCATGTGTATGGCGATATCTATAAGTTATACGAACATAAAAATAATTGCTTTAATCCTTTTCCCGCCCCCTCCTAAACAGTCGATTCCTCTCAATTCACAAAACAATTAGTCCCCCTCGAATGGTCACAATAACAAGATTTCTACTGCAAAACTTTGAATGCATCTGTCGAAGACTCGTGTCCATCGTGTCGTATACATTTTTTTATTATTTTTCCGGGCAGTTACAAGTCGATCCGATTTGCGGCGGGGGGTCCGGCTCTGCTGCGCTAACGACTGCTTTGAGTTCTGTTAACACCATTGTGAGGTTGTTCGCCCTTTGATTGTACCAATGTGACGGATTTGCGATTGCAACGCCATTCACGCACGGGCCATTTGGAAGGTGGAGAGGATTAGTGAAATGCACTCGATTCCATAAACTGCTGATCTATTTACCCGTGAGAGCCCCAAGGATATTGGGATCGATTCCAATTTATTTTTAAGAAATGTTCGTGGTGCTGCAAAAAAAATACTTTTCCTTTATTTCTTTGAGTTATTTAATTTAATTAAGTACTTGACATGTGGATTGGCCAAAAGCTTTTCATTTTCCTTGTTAGTAATAAACACAATAACTAGATTGGTTGTCAAAGTCCTTTATCAAGGCCTCAATAATGCCCTGGTCATTTAATTTTACAATATTACTTCAGTAAAAATAAAACCTTTGTATTTAATGTAGGTTGTAGACTAATGATTACGTAACAAAGTTCATTGTGTTGCTGGATCGAAGAAAGGTACATCATAACTTTCACATAACAAAGACTACAGCCGCTGAACTTTCCCAAGAAATCCATACAGCATCAAAGTGTATCAACAAGCCTCAAGAGAACCATCTATTGATAAATAAATCATCTGCCCACATTCTCGGAGTCGTTCCGATTTAATTAAGTCTTCACGACGATTCGCGACGTGATGGTGAATGGAGCCGCATTGTCGAACTAGTGTCGCATTGTGAAAACCAGTGGGAGGCAACCCCGATTCCGAACGCACCTGTCACCGGGGCGCAGAATTAAAAAGTAAAATTTAAAAAGTTGGCGCTAAAGTTGAAATTGGAACGCGCGGCCGTAGGTGGAGCGTGGGCCCGGATAACTCAATATGGCGGCGACGCGCCAAGAAAGTATTGTCGGTATTTGACAATGGAAATAATTGATCGTGTCGAGTCCAACTCGCAGATGCCGTCGGCGCACCCTTTATTCGGCGCGAGATATAAAATTTATTTCGTTTGTTTAGATGTCTTTATGTAGGTTAGGTGTAAATCTTTTGACGTTTTGTAGGCTGGCGCTTGGTAATATCGCTTTGTGGCATCCCACGGCGACCATAAGTGACTTGTCCCGGGGCTTTGTTTCCTGGTCATGGTAGCCAGAATAAGAACATAAAAATAAGATCACGCAGCTGTTCCTTCTTCTAAACACGAAACATATGTCTTCTAGATACAATTTTAATAGACTTAACCCAAATAATACAATGACAGACATTTTATTATGTTATAGACTTTTTTAGAAAAGGTATGTCGTCTTGATCTAGAGATTGCTCTTTATCTAGCGCTTCTTTGCAACGTCTTATTACTAAGAAAGAACACATTTTCTAAACTCTTTTTTAATCTCTGAAGGCATAAGCAGGATAAGTTTTGTTTCATTTAAATAACAAGTTATTATATCCTTTTTTGCGTGTTGCTTTTATTATATAAATAACACTACTTTTTAAGCTCTTAAAATTCTTTGTTTTTTAACTCTACATTTTTGGTGCGAAGTTTCTAAAATAATTTAATTGCAAAAAGCCTTTTAAATCCATTAGAAGGAAGTTTTAGCAGATTTTACTAGAAAAGAATCAGAATTATATGATAAATTGGCTTGATTAACTTTAGGCGGGACTCGAATCAGAAAGATTTTCTTAGTGCTCAGATATGAGCGCCATCTCTTTAATATTATATGTTCAACTATCTATCCCGAATGTCAAACTTCAAGAAGTTTAAAGTAATCGTTAAAAAAGAAATAGTTACATAATTATAATTCGATGTGTCGATTCGAATTCAAAGCCTGAGGCAATTTTTATACTGTTTTAATTGATAGCTGGGTGAGTATAGGAGGTTCACGAGAAATACCCTGCCCATGTCGTAAGCAGTGTTCTAAGGAAAAATCTTAAAATCAGATTACAATCAAATTGATTGTAATCTGATTTTAAGATTCAGATTATTTTATCATTTGATTGCTTGCAGTTAAGTCTACTCACGTTTAAACACGATTTTAAACGATATCTCAGTCCAAATACAAGCAAAGTTTCCAAATAGATTCTTTTCTAAAATCGGCTACCATCACGACGATCCAAGAATGAGTCTGCCGTATCGAATCCTGTCACCATCTCAATGCCTGCCCAGTGCCTCTCCGTAAACACATCTAATCTACGCACAAACGGACTACACTTTTCCCATACTAATCAACTTCATGAATATAACTCTCTCCAACGTGTCTAAGTTGACGTGGTCACTCTAAGATGATCTTTATGGCGACGGAATTGGGTTATTTGTGATGTAGGGATCCGGTAGGTGGTCTGCAGCCAAGTGTTTAGGTACTACCTACCGCATGTCTACGCTGTGTTTACAACAATACCCATTACTTAGGAGCTTGTGCATTTGAATACAGCTTGTTGGTCGTCAGGAATTTCATACGTTAGTGTTGAGTGGTCGTGAACGGCGACGCGACCACGGGATTACAAAAGGCTCCACTACGGTACTCTTGGTGGTTTTACTTTTTAAAATTGATGCAAAGTGACGTTCGTTCTGTCCGTATGTCGTGGTCCAGATTGAAGGTTATACTTATAGGTCGTTCATTTGTGTCCTAAACAAATAACAATTTGTATTGGATCTGAATGTTTGTGGTTCTATGTTGCTTGTTTCTGTTCCAAATGTTACTGAACAATGTTAAGTGACATCATATTCACTAGAAAACAATCAACTTGTCTTTGGCTTGAGGCGGGACTCGAATCTAAGTCTGCTAAGGTCTCGCTAGTGCACCCCCCCCCCCCTCTCCATCCCGGAATAGGAAAAATCTCATCTTAATAGGAACAAATAACATTTGTTATGCATGTACGATTGCTCATCATTATAGCAGACGTAGAAAATTCGTTTGTTTTTTGTACACGAGATCAACAAACAAACATACAGCCCGCGACAATAGGCGTCACATCAACTTATATATGTTTTATCACAAGGACATCACTAGCGCGTTGCCAACGTTGTGACTTGAAGACATTATGTCACATTACCCAGAAATTTCTCTGTCCCCCTCACCCTTCAAACCGGAACACAGCAATGCGAACACTGCTCCTTGGCGGTAGATATATGTAATTAATTGCTACATTTAGATCGAAAATAAGTGTATTATATCTAACATGATGAATTGGTGTTTGCGAATGTTAGAGAATCAATAAATAAATAAATAATCAAGCTATATTTATAGATGCAGGTACTAAATATCGGGACACACGAACACGAATATTAAAGAAAACCAAACAAGCAAACAGGGCCGATACATAACTATCCATCACAGCGTCTGTCCGTCCGTCGCCGGCTACCATTATCGCTTAGATCGCTCGCATTTTTTCTCGCAGAGAATAAGACCGTTTTCAACAATACGCTCCCGTCCGCCGGCGTGTTTGAAATAATGAGCGATGAGGCGCGCCCAACTGTAACGACTAACAGTAGTGCGCTGGCACTTTACAAAATCTAAAACACCTACACAAACGTTTTGATTCCAAGATAAGTCGCTTTTCGGACATCAGACAACAGAGGAATCATAAATATACTACTTAAATACATATATTTAACACCCAGACAGAGAAGAAACAAATATTGTCACATAATTTTTTGTCCTGAATGGGGATCGATCCGTTTTTGCAAAAGATAGGACATATTTGTCTAATACAATAATAGAATACGCGTACATAATATTATTATCTTTATATATAAAAATTTCGTGTCACGGTGATTGTCCAGGATGAACATTAAAACTGCTAAAGTAATTTTAATATTTTATACTAAAAACTGTACACAGTTTATTTATACTATTAAGCGATAAGCGATAGCTAGTACTACATATTTTGTTGCCTGCTCGCCTATACTAGTTAAAATGTGGCTAGATTAGTATTTCAGAAGACATCAACCAAGATTTCACGAACGAATATAAGATATATTATATAAAATCTATCTAAAATGAAAAATGCCATTAAAATTATTTAAATACACTTTGACAGCTGTCATTCTGAACAAGGTATATTTAAGGTACTATAGTTGTAATCATACCTACTCCAATAATATATGAGGTGGTCCGCAACACAAGGTCTCACAGCACCGCTGTGAAATATCAAATAAAAGGACGGTGAAAGATTTTTATTATTATTAGAGTACATACTTTAGAGACCATCACAAGTCGTCAAATATTTGCTCCTCTTGAAACATTTTTCAATTAATCCCGATCACTGATTTGTTTACACATCACGACGGGCTCAATTGCATCAGTAACCGCCCCAACAACAACATATACATGCTATTTGTTTATTCAAATTCTTCCTCAATTCCCACCCCCTCTAAAGAGTGCAAATCTGGAAACAAAACACTGTCGTCCGCTCGGAGCTCGGACAAAGCGCAGAGTGATTATCAAAACATTAGCTAACTCCGAGACCGCGGGGCGCCAATTATTTCTGCTGGCAACCCCATCACGCGTGAATATGGCAACACTGTCGCTCTCGTTATTCTTGCCGGTCGCGTGCGCAACGTTGCGCCACGCGACCACGGACGTTGATATTTTCAGAAATAATAGCCTCCTCCTTTTGTTTTGTTCCTTGTTATCCTTGTTTCTCGTTTATGGTTGTGGTGCCTCAATGTTTCTAAAATTGAGAAAAAATAGGTTGCCCTGCAATATTTAAACAAGCGTGGGTCCAAAAAACTGTTCTCTATGCATATATTTTTTAAATTGCTCTTCTTTTAGCGCGTTGGTAGGCATGTCACACGAAGCCTAGTCCAATAAAAAAGCAGTAGGGCCAGATTAAAATTAAATGTTCTCAAAAAAATAATTACTTGCTTTACCAGACCTTCGGCGTCTAACCGCTAAAAGTAGTGGCGTTGTATACTTGTGTTGTATTCAGGTGAATTCATTTGATTCATTTAAAAACCTATGCACGAACAGCATATTGAAATCTCACAGAGATCCTCGACTGATAATGAAAGGCTTGTTCGAATCCAACCTCATAAAGGCATTCGATCCATGATTGATATTATATAACTTTGACTGGCTCACACATTAATGTTCTCACACTAAGCTCAATAATTTCAAACGATCGAATTCTTGAATATCTAATCAGTCGGCAAAATTCTGTTTCTCAGGCTTATTACAACTGTACTGCGCACTCGAAAAATGCGACATCAGCGCCTCCAGTGAGCAATTACCGCGGCGCGCACCGGACCGTGCGCGCGCGCACAATGCGCCGTGTTTGCGCAAATAGCTTTAATCTCCGAGATGAAAGCGCCCCTGTTTGTCAAGTTTACCCCCGATCGAACCCAATCGACTCCATTGTAAGAAATCGCTCGGAATCGCCACTCGTTCCTTTTGCTTTCGCGATTTATTCGTCTTAATTGTGGGAAAAGACCACTCGAATATTGCAATTCCGATTGTGGGAATTATTTTTTTAATAATAGCCAGAGCAATTACTTGTCGAATGAACAATATTAAATCACGTATTAATTGTTAACGGAACTTGTTGAAATCTATTGTTGCGTGTTGCGAGCAGACATTCTGGCATTGTTTCCAACATTCATTTGGCGCGGTATCTATTCAATTACGCTGATTGGAGGAAGGTTTCATAGTCTGCTTCACAAGGCTAGTGTTACTTGCAAAAATTATATCTTCTCTACTAAATTAGTATGATAATGGGAAACATATTTTAACTTTTACTCGGCGGGCCCGATGACGCAGATGGTAGTAACCCTATCTTGTGCACCAAAGGTTGTGGGTTCCAACCCCATCCAGACGAAATGTTCATATGACGATATTTGTGTTTTATCTGTGTCTGGGTGTTAGTTATATGTATTTATGTATTAGTCCTCTGTTGTGTCTTGTCCGTAACACTAGTTCTTTAATCGACTTATTACGGAGTGAGATTAATGTTTGAGATGTTGTGGGTATTGAATTAGCAAGTGATTTAACATATATTTATTTTATATTAAGAACGAGTTAACAGCATTTACCAGGTGTTCAAATACGCCGGGAGCGTTTCATAATATAAACAGTTACTCTGGTTGATCATCATTTAATAACCGAATTAAACATCAGTCGACCCGCATTGTTATCATAACAATCCACCAAAAGGGTTGAAACTGTTCTGCCTCTATTCATCCATTACGCAGTCGATAATCCAACAACGTAACGCAGCATGTAAACGTTACGCGTATTGTCTCTGGCACATCGTTTACAAACGCAACGCCTCCAGGCAAAGCTACCGACCTCTTTTAAAAACAATTAGAAGTAAAAAAGGGCGATTAAGGTATGAGGCCTGGGTTGGCCTGGGGCGCGGCCCTGGGAACCTCTCCATTGTTTCTGAACGCACCCATTGTGGCTGCTCACGCGCACGCCTGACTCCGAGCGTTTCAAAACAACTGAGACATGAACGGGTCGCGGTTTGTTTCGCGCATATGGCGGGCTCGGATCTCACTTTGATTGGAATCAGATCGCTTTGTGGCGTTTGATGTGTTGACTGAACTTATTGTCCTGGATATCGCAGTGAAAGAATAGTCATAAAATAAAGTCACTTCAAAAGGCAATTTGATATGTATTTGGTTGTTTGTGCACCAATTTTTCACATTAATTACAAAATTGCTTATGTAAATCCACTAATAGAATTATTTATTTACCAATTTTAACTCTGATACAATTAATAAATATAAAACTAACCTGTATTTGTAGTAGTTTAAACTTTATGGCCATATTATATTTATTATAGTATATTTTTAGAACTGAAATAGTTCATCAGGTAGACCTCTTACAAATGTCGTCCGCATTGGTACCTCACTGTAGACCTCTCACAAAGGTCATCCGCATTGGTACCTCACTCTCACTGGTCACTCGGTCGATTAAATGTGACACAAAATTTTACTAGGAATGTCTGATGACACGAGCGTCTTTAGGCTGCGGTCACGTTAACATCAAGCGGACCGTAGGCTTGTTTGCTGACTTCGTCATATAAGAAAAATAATAAAATAGTCCTTATATTTTTAAATATGGAAATCCGTATATATCAGTAAATTAAGTACATAATATATTCAAATCTCAAGGTTTGCACGCGATTGTATAATCTATATAATATACGCAATATCCTTATGGAGATAAACCGCGGTCTGTCTGTTCTGGCACCTTAGTCGCATCTTACGACACCTGGTGCAATTGGAGGTAGCTACTACTCTACTATGCCGGTACTTCACAGCAAAAACGAGGATTTTTGCCCATAATTGCCGCACTGGGCAGGCGCGATTACAGAACCTAACTTTGTGACGGGGATCCAGCTGATCATCTCCACTCTTTTGTTTTTCATGGATTTAGACGGATCTACTGCCATCTGTCGCTTCCGATATTTCAATCGCTTCAGTACAAATTGATTTTGATTTAAAATTCTCTAAGGTGTTGAAGTTATTTTATATCTTCATTTGCCGATGTGCCTACTAATGTAGTTTTCCTGCAATTTCCTATGTGCCTGATTCATCAGATGCCGAAGGCACGGCACTAAACTTATCACAGGATCTAAACGATTTAATCAAAGGCCTGAGCACTCGCACGCTACCAAGTGGGCACGTGCTAAAACAAGAGGAGTAACACGGCAGAGGATATGTCCCCTCCCGTATCTGTCTCCCGTGAAGAGGACGCGTGCCCAATCGCAGCGCACTCCTCACGCGAGTGGGTAATCGAAGCACGTGTTTGTATTGTTTGACTGACAGTTTTTTAGTGCGCACATCCAAGATGGTCATGGATCAGCGATATTTGTATCTATTGTCATTATTTTTTGTCACGTAGTTTCTAATGCTTCGCTTAAAGTTCAATAGAATAAAGATGAATGTAAAAAAATTAAAAACAATCACGTATGATGTCAATTCAATGCGTGGTGTTTCGTTCGGTATTATAAAATACTCGTACTAGTGGCCTGTCCCGGATAATCGCGGGTGTGTTACTCGCTAATAATGGGGCTTTCTATAGGCGAAAGTAATTTTTAAATTGTTCCTAGTAATTCATAGCCCATTTAATGCATACAGATTAATAAATTATTATTTTTTTATATTTTTTATATAGATTGCAATCTATTCATTAAATCTTTGTAATTTCTATTGTGTTAGGAAGTTAAATAGTCCTTTTAAAATTTTAATCATAAAAACTACACTCATTTGCAGAAAAGGTTTTGATTTTAATTCTTCTTTAAAAAATACGGTACCAAAATGATTTCAATCATTTGTACATGTTACTGGCCGGTTTTAAAAATGCCATGGTGTTTAAAACAGTACGTTCTAAATTCAAATTTTCTTTTGATGCTCGTTTTTACAGAAAACCACTTTTTATCCTACATTTTTGGTGCGAACTTTCAAGAGATAATATCGGTTTTCAATTTTATGAATTTATTTCATATTCTTAATTGTCAAAGCTTATTTTTTGCTGTTTAGCTGTCTCAATAATGTTAGAGAAAGTGCACAGAGTTGCCAGGCTTAGGTTTGCTCAAAATTGTGAGTAATGGACTCAAGAAGAGTGGAATAGGGTATTGTTCTCAGGTGAATCTAGGATATCTCTGTTCTGTGAAGATCGACGTCGGCGAGTGCTACGAAGACGAGGAGAACGCTTTGCAGGGGCCTGTTTTGAAGAAACAGGTGTGAACCTTATGGGGGGGGCTCTGTTATGTTTTGGGCAGGAATAAATTCAATGAATCGTACAGAGTTAGTCTTCATTGAAAACGGCTCACTGACTGGACATCGATACATAACGGTAGTTCTAATTCCTCATGTATAACCCACATTGGCCGCTTTAGGCGAGGACTCAATTTTTATGGACAACAACGCTCGCGCCCACCCGTCTGGCGATGTGGAAGCGTATGTGCAAGAGGTCGGCATTCGTCGTTTGGATTGGCCAGCTCGAAGTCCCGACCTCAATCCTATAGAGCATGTCTGGGACGTTCTGAAACCACGCGTGAGATCAGTACAATCGGCTCCGCAGACCATCAGAGAGCTGAAGAATGTGATTACCGCGGAGTGGGAACGTATTCCGCAAGCAAGTATCCGGGATATCCTCGCTAGCATACCCAGACGAATTCAAGCTGTGATTTCAGCTAGAGGGGGTCACACTTGATACTAAACATTTATCTGCTTTTACTTTATTAAAGAAAAAACAAACAAAAATCTTTGTTAACTTTTACTTCACGAGCATACACTACTAGTGAACTTTGCATTAAACCCCATAAATTTTATCAAAATGTTATGATAATACTGACAAAAACGAGTATTTGCTTATTAATCTACAAAATTATAAAAGTAAAACTACCTATAATTATTAAACAAACCTATAGTAATATTTGAAATGGTTCATTGCTTAGGTGCCCGTTTTTATTGCAAATGAGTGTATTTTTCAGGTATTAAAATATTTGCGGAGTATAGATATAAAATTGTACAACCATCACTAAAAATCCTTTTAGCGACATCTAGTGGCAAGTAGCAACTATACGAACTAGTGGCGTATTGACTTTTCTGAGCAGTGGTGTCTTGTGATGAGTAGACTAACTAAATATAAAATAAATTGTAGTTTGCTTTACTTATTACATTGAGGTTCACATTTTAATCGTTAGATGGCGTCATTTATTTTTGTATAATTTGTGCCGGACTTTTTACATGTCGCGCTGTTTATTTTAATCTGTGTACATGTCTCTTAATAATTATTTAATTACATTAAATTATAATATTTAATTATGTTAAATTATATTATTTAATTATTTTAAATAATTAAGGAGAATTATTTTAAATAATTAAGGATAATTATTTTAAATAATTATGGATAAATATATTAAATAATTAAGGATAATTATTTTAAATAATTAAGGATAATTATTAGAACATAAATTCCTGATGTAAATATTTTTGCTTGTGCAGTCAGTCTCATGCGATAGTATAGCAATTTGATATTTATTTAGGTACTTAAGTTTAAAAACAACTTAATAAATAAATTACGTAACGCACCCAACTACATTTAAAATCACCAGTTTCTATTTATCCATATTACACGTTAATATGTCAACTCTCTGTCGTGGGAGGTATCTTAACCAGCAGATATTTCTTTACTGCCTGCATTTATTGATATATTTATTTATTTATATCGAATCAACAGCCTAAAATATAAGTTAACAAACTCTAAAGATAGCGATACTTCCAAACAAATTTTCATTCCTCTTTTTGACTAAAAAGTAGCCTATGTCCTTCTTCAGGCTCTAAGCCATATGTGTACTAAAATGTATTTAAATCGGTTTAGGAATTTAGGCATTATTGTGTAACATACGGACAGACAGAGTAACTTTCGCATTTTAATATTAGTAAGGACCTCAATTCTTAAAAAAGACCAATAAACTATAAAGTGTAAAGGTAAATGCGTATTTTCGGAAATATCGTCGGCCATTCGATACTGAACCGATCGTCAAAGATAGATGCATATACGATGAGTATAGGCCTTTTTTAAACTATCAAGTGAAGATGAAGGTAATTAATAAAAGTATTATTTATTGTTAAATTTTTTGGGAGTTATTCGAGCGAAATTCAGTATGAAGGTTCTTTATTGAAAGTTATGAAACACAAATAATCTACACTAATATTATAAAGAGGAAAGATTTGTATTTTTGCATGTAGCGAATAAACCTAAAAAATACTGGACCGATTATAATAACTCTTCTTTTATAAGATAGCTACATTATCACTGGGTAACATAGGCTATATTGACTACTTTAGAAATTCCTATTAAAACCAACTAAAGGTATACAAAAATTAGCCATAAAATGTTTTTCGCAAATCGTAAATCGCATACGCTGCGAAGAATATTAATGATAGGACAAAAATTGTCTGACAATATTATAGAATATATCAATATCTCCAAAAATCTTCGCGAGACCATATGTCGAACTATTGTAGTTACGTCACTATAACTACTTTTTTACATTTAACTAATTGATAGAAATGCCGATAAAAATCAGACCGTGTTTTCCATACCATTTATAATTTTCTATCCAAATAAATAATTTAATATTCAAAACTGTCTTAATACCTGATGATTACTTTTTGAATTATTGAAATCGGACATTCCATTCAAAAGATATCATGAAATTAAAATAAAAATACATGCCCCCGGCGGCCGCCACGCAGCGCATCGAGTAACTAACTCAACGAGAGCAATTGTGTTTGGCACTTTCTCGAGTAGGATCTCCTGAAAATCAATACGCTTCGTTACCACCTACAAATACACAGCCAACGTAGTGTCCAGGGAGGCTTTAAGATAAGCATACATTTTTTTTCAAATTAGGGATTCATAGTCGTTTTGATTGGCATTCTTATTACTTAAATATATGTACCTATTTATGTCTACCCGTGCGAAGCCGGAACAGGCCGCTAGTAAAATATAAAAATAAATAGTATTTTTTTTAAATTATCCCTTAAAGCGGTAATAAAAGAGGTGTAAAGATAGCGAGAAAGTTTCCTAATTTTAAAAGTGACGCCTCATAAGTCATTTTATATATTTATCTCAGTCTGCTGAGGCATTTGTACCAATTTATTCGCTATTTAATCGCAATCTCGTGTCTATCCAAGGTCGCCCTGTCTGTTCACATCTATAAAAATAAAAATATAACTAGTTTTAGTAGCACAGTAGATTACACAGTGATTTATCAAGCTTTAATGTCAATGTTTATTTATTTTATTTATTTATTATTAACATAATTTTACGGGTTATCCCAATTACACAATTATGTATCTATATATATTAGTATATCCTAATTATACAAATTCATTATTTGACGTTGTCGACAAATACCTCCAAATCCGGGTGAGACTAAGGAGTGCGTTAAGTGCCTGCTGCATGTACCATTCACCCAGTACAAGTGAATGTACTTACTATTCTACTCTGCCGGCATCTCACGACATATTCACGGTATTTTAAATAAAATTAAGTAAAGTTTTTGAATAGCTTATATTTCTCTTCTTATATTTATGTAGAGAAAAAATTAAGTTTAAAGTATAATAACATTACACGGTACAAAATCGGGATCTAATATTTACATAAAAAATAATAATGAGCAATTCTTATTTCGTGGGGTGAGAGTAGCGTAGCAGATTATCAGACCCTGTATTCGTCACCACGATAATTCTCAACAGATAAAAGGGGTCACAGCTTAAAATCAAACCCCAAGGTCCGCTTAACACGTGGCAACAAAATAAAACAGCAAAACTATCACTTCACTTGACCTGCGACTTCAACACCTCGCTGTTCCCCGCGCCCCCCACGAACTGCAGCGCGCCGTCCACGGGCACGATGGCGCCCGACACCACGGAGCTGAGGTCGCTGGCGAGCTGCACGATCATGCGCGCGCAGTCGTCGCCCGTGCTGGCGCGCCCCAGCGGGATGGTGCGCTCCGTGTCGCGCAGCCAGGCGCCGTACTGCTCGTCCGTGTACCCCGTCAGTCGCTGCACGAACGTGCTAACCTGCGGCGGCAAGCACACGTGACCGACTGGTACGGATCTCGGGACGACTCAATCTAAACTGAAGTTCCGTTCTGTGATTTTTCTTTGTTTCCATTATGATTCGCATTTATGTATATTCAACTAAAAATGACTAAGAGTTGGACCAATCACTTTTAAATAGTCAGAGTATAATTCTAATCTAACATATAAAATTCTCGTGTCTCCGTGTACATTATTGAATTCCTCTGAAACGGCTCGACCGATTTTCGTGAATCTTAAGGTGCATATCGGCTTGGGTGGAGAATCGGACAACATCTATTTCTCATCCCACTAAATGTTAAGGGTGGTCCAGCACAATTCTTTTTAATATTTTTTTTGAAGATATTTTTTTGTTGTTATTTTTTTATGGTTCAGCATACACAAATACAAACAAACCTAAATTTTCACCCTTCTGTCACAAACCACTATTTTGTCACAGTCAGTTTAGTATTTTTATGTAATTTAATTGCCAGAACAACGTTTGCCGGGACAGCTAGTAAAATGTATACAATTCTCGAGTCACAGTGTATAGTTACTATAGTTACCATACTTCTCCGAAACGGCTTAAACGATTCTTATGAAAATTTGTATGCATATTCTGTAGGTCTGAGAATTGGCTATTATCTATTGTTCCATACCCTTAAGTGATAGGGGTTATCCAACCCTAACTTTCTTTTTAATTTTGTGCGCATGTTTTTTTTATAATGTGGCATTAAAAAATGCTCAATTCCTATACAACTCCTATTTTAGTTCAGCAATATTTGTAAAACCATTTTTTTATATAATTTTTATGGCAGAACAACGGATGCCGGTACAGCTAGTTTCTCTATAGAAATGATCGGTGACTGTTCAATTTATAGGTAAGGAGTTTCTAAATGTGCTACTTTAAACTAGTTTGTTTAAAACTAAGCTTATTGCAGTTTATCGCAAAAAACTGAAGGAAATAAAGGTTTCATTAACACCTAATGGTAGGTATTATTGAAACTGATAATGGCATAGGCGGTATCGGCAGACTAGAATTAAAGTACATATCACTAAACTGTTTGTTTAAATGACTCTTATAACACCATAAGGTTATCAGGGTCATTGGTCATTTGTGTAAAACTGTAATTACTGAACGACTTGGGAGTGCCTTAGATAATAACAAACACATTTGATTATGACTTTGTTTTGTTGTAAAATCTGATCGTTGAACGACCGGAGTAAATTTTCGTGTTCCTTGAATATAAAAGTAGTAGTTTGTGTTGAGCAGTTCAAGTCATTTTATGATCCCAGCGGGTCCTCAGGGTCATCAGTACTATCAATATTATATGTCTGAATTAAAATTGTTCTATTTCTTATTTTGGACGATTCGAAGTTGCTTATAATGTGCCTACTTGAGCAAAGAATATTTTGATTCTATTTATTTCGATACGGCTAACAAACCGATATTTTAAAGTCGAAACCCTTCAAGGCTTCAAATATGAGTTAACCAAATGTATGACAATACTTACGGTAATGCCGGGACTGACGACATTGACACGAACGCCTTTCGGAGCCAGCTCATACGCGGCCAGACGACTGAAGTGGTCAAGCGCCGCCTACAAATACTGACGATTTGAAAATCCTGCTGCGGTTCGAACTAAGACTACGTATACAATTTTATCAAAGTTCCTTTTATAACCTCTATGATTTTTACTCTATGAAATTATCATCATGTCTGCCATTGGATGTCCCCCACTTGAAATTGGCCTCCCCATATAAGGGTGAATTTTGCCCATAATTGCCGCACTGGGCAAGCGTGTTGGCAATAGCAGAACGCAGCTTCTGCGACGGGGATGATGCTGCTTATACCCGCCCTGTGCATTTGAGTTTCTCTGTTTCGGATGGATATACCGCCATCTGTCGGTTCTGATACTTCAGTCGCCTGTTACAACACCTGGTACATGGGGACGTACTTGTAATCTATTACCCCGGTATGACAATTGACATGATTTGACAGTCATGGTCATAAAAGCAAAGTGAAGCCTTTAATAAGAGTGAGCTTATACATCGAAGATGCTGCCATCAATTATGAGAGTTTAAATAGGAGAGTGTTCCATTTAGAGGCAATCAGAATTGTTACCAAGACGGTAGTGTTTTAAAATGTTGAAGATGTTGTAAATTTTAGTGTTTATTACAGGGAGTTTGTTGACAGCGAAATTCGCGTGGCAGCAAATGTTGAAGAGTCAGCATTAAATGGGGGAGAAAAAAGTTGGAGAGAAGATGATATCAAAAGGTTGGCAACGCGTTAGTGATATCCTTGTGATATTACGCGTCTATAGACTACTGTGACGCTTACTACACTGTATACTTGACTGACTGTATGCATGTTTGCCGCCTGGTTAATAAAAAAATGTAGGCAAGAGTGAGGTACGACCTTAATATGAAGTCTTCCTTTATTGAACCAATAATCATATCAGCCATAGAAAGTCATAGAAAGTCCACTGTTGGACTTACGCCTCTCTAAGAAAGGGGGAATTTTGCGCTTAATTACCGCGCTGGGCCAGCTTGGTAGCAATTGCAGAGTGCATCTTCGCGACGAGGATGCTGCTGCCAACCCCTACCCTGTCGTATTTAACCTGTGCTGATTCAGATTGATATTTCGGTACCTTAGTCAGTTCTTACGATACCTGGTACAGATGAAGTCACTACCCTACTCTACCCAGTATTTTATAGAAGTGTTTACAAACCTTGGAGAGACTGTAAGGCAGGTTGCCGGTGGTGACCATCGTGGCCATGATGCTGGACACGTTGACGATGTTACCCTTGGTCTTGATGAGCTCGGGCACAAGCAGGCGCGTCAGGTTGTACACGCCCCGAAGGTTGACAGAGAACACGCGGTCGAAGGTGGCCATGTCGGCGCTCTGCAGCGTGGTGCGGGCGCCCACCGCCGCGTTGTTCACCAGCACGTCCAATCTGTACGAAGACATCAAAAGTAGAAGAAATACGTACGTTACAAATTTAAATACATTTTCATACTGGACGGGCCCGATAGCGCAGACGGTGGAGATCCTGTCTTGTGCGACGAAGGTGGATTCATACAAATATTTATGTGAGACCCAGGACAAATATTTATATTATTATTGATTATATTTATCACTAGCTGCACCCGCGACTTCGTCCGCGTGGAATAGGTTTTTTTGGGTACCATACCTCTTTATCTTCATTTTTATAAACTTTGAATGTCATGTTTATTTATATTAAATCAATATCCTGAAAAAAGTTTTAAGTTTCTAGCTCTAAAAATAGCGATACTTCCATACAACTTTTCATCCGCCGTTTCGACCTATGTCCTTTCTAAAGGTTCTAAAGATTGTCTGTGCCAAATTTCATCAAAATCGGTTGACAGGTTTAGCGTAACAGACAGACAGACAGAGTTACTTTCGAATATATAATATTAGTAGGGATAGCAGTGATTGTTCTGTCTGGGAGTTAAAAATATATGTATTTTAGTGGTATGTTTGTGATTCCTCTGTTGTCTGATGTCTGAAACACAAGTGCTTTATTCGACTTTTCACGGAAACGCAACGGATTTTTATAAGGTTTTTTCAAATAGATAAAGTAATTCAAGAGGAAGGTTTATATGTATAATACATGCATAATGTAATAGAGGGACACTGAAAATTTTAGAGTTTTCTAATGTGATGTCGTAAATCTACACATTTTATGTAGATTACATTGCAAACGCTAGCTGAACTCGACGAAATCTATACATACATACTACATACATATAAATAAAAATGGAGTGTCTGTTTGTAATATTAAAAAAAAATGTATATACGGTACTCAAATAAATTATTTTTTAAAATTTTTGTCTGTCTGTCTCTCTTTCTGTTTGCTCCGGCTAATATCTGGAACGGCTGAACCGATTTGGACGGCTCTTACACAGACAAATAGCTTTTTTAATAAAGAGTAACTTAAGCTATATTACATCACGCTACGACTGAAAGGAGCTGAGCATTGATTAAAAATGTGGCAAAAAAGGGCGAAAAATTTACGTTCGCTGCGTGCGCTGCGTGGAAGTTTGTAGTTCGAAAGAAAATATGCTGCCTAAAGTCACAAATCCACGCGAACAAAGTCGCGGGCACATCTAGTAGATCGATATGTATGATCGAATGTACTACAATATTGTACACCTTAAAAAATACAAATAAGGCTGTGATGACACATCTCTTCGGGATAATCCATGATAACCATTTTTTATCCTTATTGCACCCGCGTGACGCCGGGGCAGGTCGCTAGTGTTAATAAATAAAATGCGATCGAGTGATAAACCTACTAAACGTCGACTACTCGCGTTCTCAACAGATTGATAATTATACAAACTCATAACATAGAGTACAAGATCGGGACACCATTAATTAAACGCAATATCCGGTGACACGGTTCCACGACAGCGAGCAACAAAATAGTCCTTGATCCCTGCCGCACAGAGGCTTGTAATCATAGTGATCGGCTCCTAGGACAACATCGTTTGAAAAACTAGAACTATTAAATTAACAGCCATCTGAACGTTTATCGTTGTAAAATGATTGAATAAAACTTGTCGATGTACAAAAGCGTAATCGTTATATTTCTGACTAATATATATAATTGCGCGCGCGGTTTCACCCGCGTCATGTTATAGAATAAACCTAGTTTCATTTATACTCCATTGTTATTGGTTTCAGCGTAATTTTTTATAGCTGAAAGCCTTCCTCGTTAATTGAACTATCCTACACTAAAAGAATTTTTAAATCGGACTAGCGGTTCCTGAGATTATCACGCTTAAACAAACAAACTCTTTAGCTTTATAATACTAGTATGGATTTGATTAGTTTTAACTGATATTTATGTTTGATCTGTGTTACATTGTTTAAATATGTACTTAAGTGGTTTTTTAAATTGATGTACATATGGCGGACTTAATGCCCAGTGGCATTATCTACCAGTCGACCATCGGGCAAAATAAATGTATATCTGTGTTTCTTTGCGGGCCCGTTGTGCGCCAAGGGTCGTGGGTTCGATTCCCACCCAGGACAAATATTTAAATAAATTATTTTGTTTATTTTACGTCTCGGTATGAAATATTTGTTCTCTGTTGTATGGCGTTCGTGACACACGAGTTTTTAGCGACTTACCACGGAGTCAGTACAATTTATAAGATGTTATGGGAAAAATAAATATTTGTATCATATGCATTTATTGCGTTTATTTATACAAATATGTATGCCACATTTATTTATTTTGTATATATATTGCCTGCACCACTATATATATTTTTTTTCAGTTTTGTGTAATGGTTGACTGGGAGATAATTCCATCTGGCATTAAGTCCGCCATTTGCACATTATGTAACATTTTGTGCAATAAAGTTAAATAAATAAAATAAATAAATATATAGATACATAAGTAATTACCTCAAGCTTAAAAGTTTTTTTTATTGAAATACAAAGTTAATGTCGTAAAGTTGTTTAAGATAGATAATGTTTGTTTAGTTCATAATTACATTTTGTTGAGGTAAAAATATTTATGCAACGAATTCATTATTTTGCTTTGGATTTTATCGCATTACTGATATTTAAGAACAGATGCCGTGTATACTGCAACGGAGAATAAAAACGTTAATTAACCTTTGTTTAAAGCCATTTAGAAACAGTTTTGTTATAAATCCTGTAATACAAATTACAACACTCGTCTTATTACGAAGAAAATATAGAAGTATATTGAAATGAAATAAGAAGTGTGTGCACAGCAGGGAATTTTATAGCTGCTATGATAAATCAGGGAATTTTCATACTAACTTTGCACACCCCTTTTTATCCCCTTAAGGGGTGTTTTTTGAAAATATATTTTACACATGTTTCAAAACTTTCAATGAAGAACTTTAGTGTCAGTCAGTTTTTATATATGTAGTATCTCTGTATATTTTTTATATAAGTATAACTTCATTTTATATAAAAATAAATCTACAATTTAAAACAGTATGCTAAACTAAGTAAATAATCCCAACCTATTATATTACCGCCGGTTTTTAATTTATTTCTGTAAAATTCGTTTGCGGGGAGATTTTGATGGAAATGTTGTGTAGTAATACATTATAAGCCGTGAGGTAACGGCAGAGTAGAATAGTACCTCCCTCTGTAGCAGGTGTCGTAAGAGGCGACTAATTGACAGATAGCGGTATGTACATCCGCTACAGAGTAACTCAAATGTACAGGGCCACTGCCAACGCGCTAGCCCCGTGCAGCAATTATGGGCGAAATTCCCCCGTTCTTGGGGAGGCCTATGTCCAGCAGTGGACTTCCAATGGCTGATATGATGATAATAACCATAGTGCGAACTCATCAATTGCAGGTAAAAGGTGCCTATAATCTATCTTTGTGTTAAGTTACTTACATATATATAAATAAAATTGACGTGTCTGAAATATTTAAATAACTGCTTTTTACTAAAGCACATAAGTAGATGTATACACGGTACATATAACAAAATAACATTCAAAAAAATTGGCTGTCTGTTTTTTAAGGTAAGGACCGATCTTGATGTGACTTTCACTGGCAGATAGCTGATGCTATAAGGAGTAACTTACGGCGTATACCATCACGCTACGACTCAAAAAAATGTGGCAAAATTGGCCGAAAATGGACGTTTGTCGTTTGAAGGAAAGTATGCTGCCCTGCTGCTGCTGAATACAGTGGAGTTCCATTATTCCACGTGGACGAACTCGCACGCACAGCCAGTATATAATATGTGTATCCAATCAAATCAAAATATTCTTTATTCAAGTAGGCTTATTACAAACACTTTCGAATTATCAAAAATAATAAATAGAAATATTTTAATTCTGAAACATGAAGTACCTACTAAATTACATTATATTCACGACACTGATAACCCTGATGACCCGACGGGGCTATAGGCGCCGACGCACTTTCCCAACCAGGCCAATCACAGGCTGGACATACTCGACATGGCGCTTCTAAAGAATGTGGCATTGACGCTGCATTCTATAGAAACGATCTATGACTTGTCGTCCGACCATATGCCGGTTAAACTACAATTAGGTCCCCCCGTAGGTACGACTCCGGAGACGGTGACAGTGGTGGACTGGAGGAAGCTCGGGAAAACACTCGCAGCTACCGACGCTCCCCTATTGAAATCCATCCCGGAAACGATTGTAACTAGGCAGGATACAGACACCGCGATCGAAGCTCTAACGAGTCACTTGACGGGCGCCGTCAGGGGTGCGTCCAAGCAGGTTCCGGCGATGAGAAATCATCGTCTGATCTTGCCCGAGGATGTCAAGGAACTCATTAGAGATAAAAAAGCCGCTATGCGGGCCTACGCCGTCTACCGCACCGAGGAAAACCGTCTTCACTTGCGCTACCTTCAGTACGCTGTAAGGGCGCGCATTAACGAAGTGCGGAATTCCCGGTGGGGCGATCTACTCGAGGACCTCTCGCCGTCTCACCAAGCATATTGGAAGCTAGCGAGATACCTCAAGTCAGACAAGACGGCGAACATGCCCGCCCTCAATCGTATCGCTACGTCTGCGCCCGCTCCCGCGCCCGCTACCGCGCCCGCGCCCGCGCCCGCGATCCCACCCGTGACCGTCGTCGCCGCCGCCGCCACCACCGTCGCGTTCACAGACGTCGAAAAAGCCGAATGCCTAGCGGATAGCCTAGAATCGCAGTGCTCGGTTAGCACACTCCCTACGAATTTGTCTTTCGTTCAGTATGTCGACGACGAAGTCGAAAAAATAGAACACGCGCCGCCGACGGCACCGCCGTTAGACCCGGTCACGCCAGTTGAGGTCCGTGACGTCATTCGCGATCTCAAAGTAAACAAAGCCCCCGGTTCGGACGGAATAACTAATCGCGTCCTGCGTATTCTCCCCGCCCATATCATTTGCCTGCTTGTGACAATTTTCAATGCGGCCATGTCTAACTGCGTGTTTCCCGACGCGTGGAAGGACGCCGTCGTCATTGGCATCCACAAGCCCGGTAAAGACCCACGAAACCCCACTTCCTACAGGCCCATTAGCTTGC
>JACJUM010002543.1:18355552-18369223 GCA_020976665.1 Heortia vitessoides
GCGATGGCCAAGTCTCAATATGTTTATATAAAACATTAAAGAATTTTAATATCGATATGCGTCACTATAAGATGCTGTTAATTATTACGTAACAACTTAATGCTTCAACTACGGAGATTCCAGACACAATTGATTTTCAATTGTTATGGACCACGATCGTGGTCTTAGAGACTGGACGTATTAAGACAGAAAGTCGCTTAAGTAGAGACTGAATAAATTAATAACCGACTTGGTATTACATGGATCTCACAACTTTTTACTGCAGAACAACTGAATTGCGAGACTTGGTTTTTTTTGACAAGTATTGTTTTTGATGGGATCTCATTTCTTTTTGTATATTGTAAACAGTTACGGATACAAAGCGGCGGCCGCCATGAGTTCAGACGCGGAACCGTAAGTACTGGTTTTTACCATTGCCGTTGTATACAAATTAGCGTTAATGTAGGTGTCTCCATGCTCGTCACAAGTATACACTTGTAACTCATCCCAATGCGCTACCACATACTCGATTATAGCAAGTCTAATAACGACGACTCAATATTTCCATACATAGAGAATGACAAAGAATAAAATAAACACGAACTATCACCAGGTATAGGAACAGCCCAGTGTGGACAAGGCTGATCATTCACATACAGTATTACTGAATCCATTGCGACTACCTACAAGTTAGATTGCAAAGTTATTTTTATGCAGAAATACGATTAGGTAATAAGAAATTTATAAATACTTAGGTACTTAAAGTATCAATATTTAATTTAAATTATTTATTCGAACAACGTCTAAATTGTAAGCAAATACAGTAAATTGTAAGCAAATAATATCAGTAAACCAATGAGAGTAGCCTTTAGTCGTCAAACTAATAATATAGCAATCGAAATTATCAATGAAAATCCCAAACTTATAGGTAAGAATTCTGGGCACATCCGAACAGCATTGGGTCGCTCGCGCGTATGTGCGCGGCTGCTGCTCGCTCGGCGACATTCACTTGCGCACGCCCCGCCACTGTCCCCGCCGCGCCACTGTCCCCGCCCCGCACCCTCGCGCGGCGCGAAGCAACGGCCGTGCTAACTCGCTAGCGTCTATAATTATATAATAATTATATAACTATACAACCTTACGCACTCGTAATAAGTACGAATACGCACGTAGGTACGTTTTTTGCATTAATAAATAATTTAATACACGTGTTTTCATGACGGGAATACCGATTGGCTGTATGGGCTTAGTTTTTTTTTGCGGTTTTTTCTAGATTTTTTAGTTTTTCCTTGATTCATTCGCCAAACACTACTTACATTCCAAATTTGAAGCTTCTAGGTCTGCTAGAAGTGCCTTAGACTTTTGATGATCATGAGTCAGTGAGTGACAAAATTAAACAAAATTAAGAAATTTGACCCGTTATAATTCTTAAAATACTGGTCCAAATTGAATGAAATTTGAAATATGCGTGTCTTTACAATGCCTGCATGGTTACTGAAAATTTCAGTCTTCTAGTTTTATCCACAACGAAGTTACAGGGGGTCGAAAATGGCCTGAATTGCTCCGAGTTGCTTCGAGAAAAGGATGGTACGGCCGTGACGCTTTTTTGCTCGACTTGGTGGGGGCACTGCCGTGCCCCCAGATTAGGCCTACCTTATACTAGTTTGCCGGCACCAGACGGGTCAATGCGCGTATGCAATTTTTAAAGGCGCCGCCATATTTTAAAACTTTTTTATGTTTTCTGAAACACTTAGATATATTCCTGATTATGAATTCCTTTCAACAGCAAACTTCATAAGCATCGAATGTCCAAAGCAATTCACTTACTTATTTGTTTATGGGTTAATGTTATACCGGTCCAAATAATTAGGATTGAATAGCCCAGCCAAGTGGGATTACGTAATCACATAGTAAAAAAATACTTAAGACGTGCGATTTGTTTTAAATTTTATTTTATTTTTTTTATTATGTTCTATTCATCCATATTAATAAACCGATAAACTATCAGGACAATATATCGGAATGTTACCGATTACCACAAATCCGTAACGCAGTAAGAAGATCCAATCGCACAGATCGGCGTACCAGAAAATAAATAAAATCACTCCAAATCTCATTTATTGACCTGACTAATGCACTTGTTTTGTGGACATCTGACAACAGAGGAATCGGAAATTGAATAAGGTAGTATATAAATACATATTTAATACCCAGACACAGAACAAAAACGAAAATATGATTATATATATATAGAAAATATATCTGTCCTGAATGGAAATCGAACCCACGTCTTTTATCTCACATGATAAGAAATACTACCGGTTGCGCCATCAGGCCCGATTGAATATGAAAATGCAACGCAATACCACGAGTCACTATTCCTTACCTTCCATAGTAGTCGATGGTGTCCTTAGCAACTTTTTCGCACCCTTCATCGGTGCCAAGATCAGCCACCACGGGCAATGCCTTCTGCCCCCTCTCTCGCTCGCACCTCTCCGCAACCACCCTCACGTTGACTTCATTCCTCCCGACCACGACTACTTTAGCCCCACATTTAGCGAAGAGAAGAGCCGTCGATTCCCCAATGCCGGCGCTCGCCCCCGTCACGATGACGACCTTCCCGCTGAAGTCTACCTCCATGATAATGTTAGCCTCGTCTTCCTCGACCTACAGACCCGAACCAACTGAACCAGCTTGCACGCTCAAGCTCCTTATAACGAATGCATCCAAAACCCGTTCCGACATTAACAAATGCAGAATTTGGATGTTTGTTTCGTCTAATGATGGTTAATGGTCGTGCGGATTTTGGTCGACACCACATTTTGTTTCCATATTTTATTATGCATCGTATTATATACAAAATAAAAGAGCAGAGACGATTATCTATTAGAAAACTTGATTTCATTTTGTCGCCGTGTATTTTCAAACAAAACAAACAATAAATATAGGATATTATTAAAACATCTGCTTTCAATAATTTCAAATAGGTATCGGTTTTGAATATTTATCATCGTTTTACAAGGACACATAAAACAAGATCTACTATAATTTAATAATGATAGCTCCCGACCGCTTCTCATAATTAAGAGCCAAAGTATACATGCAACCAACATGGATGCCATTTAATTTAATACCGTACTTATTTGATTGGTCACCGATGGCCTATAGCCTAGATTCCACTAGACGAAGCGAAGACGACACGACAGGACAACAAATAGATTTTCATTACATTATATGAGCAAGAAAAACTTAACTCCGATATTGACAATCACGAATTTAAAAACCGATTTATAATCATAATTGGTAAAACAGTTCCTATTTTACAAAAACCGACATTTCATGATTCCAAATATTTATATTTACATTTTTAAGAATGGCGAATCTAATAATATCGAAATATAAACATTTTCGGAAAATTATATTGATGAATTTGAATTTCGGTTATCGTTTATCGAGCCAATAGCAATACTATTTTTAAGTAGTTATACTAATTCAATACAGAAAAAAAACGGAATACCTTCCGGAAAGAAGATAAATCGAGAATTTGAAAAGTCGAGATTTAGATTTGACATTACATCTTATATTTTGTATCTGGTTAGATTCAAAATCAAAATTAAATACTTTATTTCAGTTACGAGCACTTTTGAATCATCATTGAAATAAAAAAATATATTACACTAATTACAAGAAGTACAGCAGAATCCATTTTTTACGACCCCACATACATAGTAATGTATGTAATAGTAGTAAATAATAATACCGCTAGTATGAAGCAGGTATGTATATGTAAAGTTTAGTTTTCATACAAAATGTTTACACTTGTGCCGGATATATCGACATGTTGAGGAATGATCTCCGGCTATAGTGACTGACTTGATTCCAAAAACCTCTAATTTTCGTGACCACCTCTCTTTTTGCGACTACGTTGGGCGAACGCGTGCCTCGATTTGTCGATTTATTTTTCATTATTCACATACACTATTTAATGTGTCTCCTTTATTAAACTAAATACCTAACAAAAATACAAAGTTACTTATTTATAATTTTAAGTGTTTGCTTCGTTTGTCACTTCCCTTCGATGTCATTATAAACGCATTCTAGTGTAATTAAATACATCTGTGTAATAAAGATGGCCCTGATGACCGAACTGAGCATAAAAGTCAGTTAACACGTAAATCATTTAACTACAGGCCTACACTAAAACTAGTCTGCCGTTATCAGGCAGGTATATGACGAGCTAAGTTTACTGTTATAGTGTGACCCGCCAGAAGGGAACTACTAAGATATACTGGTGATAAAGGTTCCATCAACATCACCTAGTGTTTGGCATTATTGAAACTCTTACCAACGTCGACGCTAACAAAGACAATTCTAAGAGTAAAGAGAAGGTAGGTATAGGCAGGTATAGGCCCGATGGCGCGGTTGGTAGTAATCCTATCTTGTGCGGTCGTGGGTTCACTCATTACCCAGCACAAATATTTATATAATGATATTTATGTCTGTTCTGTGTCTAGGTGTGAAATATATGTATTTAAGTATTCTATTTGTGATTCCTCTGTTCTCTGACTTCCTCAACACAAGTGCTTTAAACGATTTTTCGATCGGAGTCAGATCATGGTGGGTGATTTTATTTACTTATTTTTATTATTTGCGTTGTGCTTTGAGCAATCTACGGATGCACAACAAAGACGAGAAGAGATTATTTTTCCCTAATGCTTGATTACTCAGACTTGATTTCGAGCGCCACCAGAGGGATGAGTGAGGCCGCTTATTAATGAGCGAACCTTTGCCTGCAAGTAAGGACGAATAGACTTTTGCGACGTATGTCGAGCGGCCTTCATTAAGACTGAATAAGATCGGGCATAACTGCAAATCTGTCTGTGTCAATTCATATGTAGCATAACTCTTATAAAATCCCGTACACACTCTAACCACAGTCTAACACGCTCGCTCAGCGCGACAATTATGGGCAAAATTCCCTCTTTCTTGGGAGGCCTATGTCCAGCAGTGGACTTCCGATGGCTGGTATGATGATGATATTGATATCGTAAATTGGGTTTTAAAGTATGCTAAGTACGATTTTATGATTTATGGAATTCAATAAGTACTAAAAAATTGAAAACGCCGTCTTTTATATTGTGTTATTTACAAAAATATCTACTTCTCAGATGCAATATGGATTAATGTCACAGAAATGTGTAACAGCCCTCACGTTTTTAATCGTTGCGACAACTGTCCATCCTGTTATATTAATCGAAAGAAACGTATAAAAATACAATTATACTCGTACGTTGGTTTCGATTATACATACTCAAAAAACACTTGGCTGATTTCAAAAATTCTTTCACTAATGAAAAGCTACATTATCTATATATATATAACTACAGCAAGAAACATAAGTTAGTTTTTTCTTGCTAGATTCTTACGGAAACGAAAACCTCGTGAGTAAAACCGTCTTAATTATAATTTAATTAAAACAATCAACTTGTCAGTTCGTCTGTCTAATCGGTCCCTTACGTTCGGAATCTTGCAAGTTAAATTTAGAGCAATAATGCGCATACACACGACAAAAAAAGTTTACAAGCACCAGCGAATGAGGGTAATATATCTACACTAATATTATAAAAAGGAAAGATTTGTATTTTTGTATGTAGCGAATAAACCTAAAAAGTACTGCACCAATTTTAATAATTGTTTCTTTATTGGAAAGCTTAAGATCGTTGAGTAACATAGGTTATATTTAGTACTAGGTTACTTTAGAAATTCCTATTAAAACCAACCAAAGGTGTACAAAAATTAGCCATAAAATGTCTTTCATCGCATACGCTGCGAAGAGTATTAATGATAGGACAAAAACTGTTCGATAATATTATAGAATAAATCAATATCTACAAAAAACTTCGCGAGACCATATTTCTAACTATTGTAGTTACGTCACTATAACTACTTTTTTACATTTAACAAATTGATAGAAATGCCGATCAAAATCAGACTATGTTATTCATACCATTTATAATTTTCTACCCAAATAAATAATTTAACATTCAAAATTGTCTTAATACCTGATGATTACTTTTTGAATTATTTAATCGGACATTCCATTCAAAAGATATCATGAAATTAAAATAAAAATACATGCCGCCGGCGGCCGCCACGCAGCGCATCGAGTAACTAACTCAACGAGAGCAATTGTGTTTGGCACTATCTCGAGTAGGATCTCCTGAAAATCAATACGCTTCATGGTCACCTACAAATAACAAAGCCAACGTAGTGTACAGGGAGGCTTTAAGATAAGCATACAATTTTATTCAAATTAGGGATTCGTGGTCGTTTAATAAGCATGCTAATTAATGCTTATTACTTAAATATATGTATGTATTTATTTTTCTTGTCTTCCCGTGCGAAGCCGGGACGGGCCGCTAGTATAATATATAATATATAGCCTAAATAAATAAAAATATTAAATGGGCTTTGTGAAAAGATTATAGATTCCTAATTTCCCAATAAAAACACAGTTGTCACTTACTTGAAAACAGAATGTACAAATTTGTTAATTTATAATTAGATTCATTCGCACCGATAAATTTTATGAAAAGCATTAGCTCCAAATATGGTCTGGTTGGCATACAGGGTATGCAAATAGGTAATTATATAATATAGAAAAGAAATTTTTTTTTAATAAAACGCTTATGTTAATATTATTTAATCCTAAATGTTAAAGGGTTTTATTTTATATAGCATTTTTATTCTAAATGTCACCTGTTACAAGAACATAAAGGATCGAACAACATTTTTGTGTTCTAAATTTATTTATATTGAAATAAAATAAACAATTTTACTAATACCTACAGTTACATTCAAAAAAAGTTCGCACAATCGCAAACATTTTTTGATGTGTGTACATACGACTAAAAATAGGTGTATAATAATCTGTCAATAGCTCTCAAATGATAATGTAAACTCTATGTGTTCACTGTAGAGTTCAGGATTGGATGAGACACTATGACGGATACATTTATTTTTATCTGTATTTGTTTTGCTGTCGGTCATAAAGGTGAAGTTCGTGCGACAATTACAAGAAATCTAAAAATTAACAAAGGTGACTAATTTCAACTAGATATAGAAGATCTTGAAAAACAAACGACATTACGGTTTTATTAATTTGTTAATTTACAATAACGACATGTACCACAAAATTACATATTTCGCTTGAAGATAACCATTAAATTGTCATTTATAATTCGGTAAATGCTGTTCTGTTGCGTTAATGATTGGATATTAATGGTACATGCAGCAATAGATCAACCTACCTTGATCTATCAAGAATCGATATTAATCTAAATAGGGGAGCCATTGAGTTCTAAATTGACTGTAGACATTTCACAGATTTAGGCAGGTCGATCTGTCACTTACAGTACGACTGTAAGCATTTCAAGATTTGTTTTGGGACAGTGACGGGGATTTACACACATTACCACATTAAAGGCCACTTATAAGACGGTTTTTTTATAAAACCAGGTCGACAAAGAAGTTAGCGACCTTGTGACTTGATGATATTATGCCACATTTCCCAGTAAATTCACTGTCTCACTTACCGGAACCGGAACAAAGCAACGCGAACACTGCTATAATGGTACATGGGGAGGTACTATTAAGTATACATACTATTGCCGGTACTACACGGCTTTTTTGTTTATAGGTTTGTTACTTCTTCACACCTTATCTACTAAACTAATCTTCTAGGAATTTTGCATGCATATAGTTTAGAATACGGACAAGGACGTAGGCTACCTTTCATCTCGAAAAAACGAAGGTACTATTCGCATGGGATTTACGATGAACCACAATGTTAGTATGTACTGCTAAAAATCAACAAATGATGCTGAGTGATTAAAAGCAAATCTAATCGGAATATTACAATCCGATTCCAATTTATAGATCTCATCTAAGCTGTGTCGTACCGGCGTAAGAAATTAGTACCAAATGTAGTAAGAGGCGATTAAGGTATCAGAACGGACGGATGGCGGTATATTCATTCGCAACAGTGCAACTCGAATGCAAAGGGCGGGGATAGGCACCAGCATCCCCGTCGCAAAAGCTGCACTCTGCGATAGCCAACACGCTAGCCCAGCGCGGCAATCATTAGCAAAATTCCCTTTTTATCTGAGGCCCATATCCAGCAGTGGACTCGCAACTGTAAAGACTATAATTTAATACGACCATACGCTTGTTTGACCATTTATTCAGTTACAAAACGTATACAGGTTCATCAAGATAAATATACATTATGCACAATCTTTCACTTGCGAATGATGGGTAATAACGGCTCCATGCTTTGGGTCAGTCAATAAAAATAAACCAAATTTTTTAGCTGTTTATTAAATGTACGAACGAATATCTGAAACAATTTCTTCTAATTTGCTATAAATACATGAATATTTTGCCACCAATTAAATAGGATAGACCATAAATTAGGATCAGGATCGCCGGCGTCGCTAATCACGTCACTTGACCTGGCGGGAGAGTAGGTTGCCCGGCGAGCTGTGCTGCATGCCGCCGTCCACGGGCAGCACGACGCCCGTCACCAGCGCGCTGTGCTCGCTGGCCAGGTGCACCACGGCGCGCGCCACGTCCTCGCCGGTGCACACCTGCACGGGGGGGGCGTGAGCATCCGTGTAACTTTGTTTTCGGACTAATATACCGCCGACGTCGATTCCAACACCCTTGGAGGGATGGAATGAGACATGGAACGAGTAAACAGCTCACACTTACGAAGAACCATTTACCATTGCTATTAAAATCTAATTAAGCAGACAACGCAGAAGTTGAAAATTTACACAGTTATTTCTTGTATTCAAATTAATATAGGTACTTGCAAGATTTTATTGGCGAAAATTTTATGATACCTAAAATTATTATAATTTTAATGATACCTAAAAGATGAGTTTCTGCTTTAACTTACGAGGCTAATAATAACAAAAATATTATTTCACTATTTAAACTATTAGACAAACGGTGAAAATCTTACTTTCTTTTACTTGTCCTGATTCTTACCGTGTTTGCGTACAAATTTTAATTGTAAAAATATATAATACTTACAAATAAGTTGTGTCATCAAAATACAATAACTTATGAAATTATTGAGAACAACACTATTTTTTGATCACAGTTCGATTCCAACCCCCCCTCCCACCCTCCGTTCCTGTAGGGTGAAGATATAAAGTAAAATCACGCTGGGTGTGTACAAATACATATATGCACTAGTGTCACCTTGTAATCAAAGTTGAAATATAACATAGTAATCAAACTCGTGAATTAGTTTTTCTTGGCGATCACCCGAGGTATCCCGGCTGTGAAGATCGACGTCATCTCGGGTAGACATCGCAGGGGAAAGTTAAAGTAGAGAACAAAATATATTTAAATGCAAAAGGGCATTGAGTGGGCCCGTCCGCACAGGTGCGCTCTGTTATCACTCGAGGGGGAGCGGCAGGGCACGCGTTCGCCGGCGAACACTATGGAATTCTCCGAATATGAGTTAAATGTTTGTGTGTTGCATCGGGTGAAATAGTCAAAATGTATCTCTAATACAACTGCTATAATCTTTTATAGTGTTCGGCCAAGGTCAAGGTCATATAGAACCAAGTTCCCAGTACCTTTCCGAGGGGGATTTGTCCCGCCGCATCGTTCAACCACGCGTCGTACTCAGCATCGGAGTAATTGGTAAGACGTTGCACGAAAGTGCTTCTCTGTTAAAAAAATATTACTTATATTAGCATAGGTAAAAAGTATGAACAATATGGGTTGTTAAAAAAACCGTTTTACATTGACATCATCATCAAACCAGCCTCTCCAAGAAAGAGGAAATTTTGGCGATAATTGGACAAGGAGGTGACAATCACAGAACATAGATATACGACGAGGATTCTGCTGCCCACCCCGACCTTTATATTCCGGCTTACATAGTTTCGGTTAGATACACCGCCATCTGACGGTTCCGCCCCACAGTCAACTTTTACGAACCTGTGAAAAAGAGAGTTACTATTCTGCCTGCTGATTCCTCACAGCATTCATTTCTGGTTAGAAATGTAATTGAATTATTAAAAACATATCCCTTAACTGTATTTATATTAATTTGTTAAATCAATTATTATATTCGTACCTCCCTTTGAAAAAGAAGGATCCTTTTATAGAGCGTTCTAAGGTCACGGAACCGACAGACGTACTTATACAGAATACTTATCCAAAACAGTATCTTAATTGCAAAATAGGGCAAGGCTAGGTTAGGTTAGATAGGGTCGCGTCGTAAAGCTAGGTTCTGCGATTACCACCACAACTACCCAGCATGCCATTTATGGTTAAAACATCCCCCTTTCTAGGGGAAGATCCTGCGTGATACTTGTTTATTATTTTTTTATATTGAGAGGTCAGCGAACAAGAATAGGGTCTGCTTGATAATAAACGTGACTGCAGATTATAAATACTTGTGTCATTACAAAGATATCACTAGAGTGTCGCCAACCTTGTGAACTGTAAATTCAATGTCACATTTACCCAGTACACTGCCTGCTATATCCTTGAAACAGCAACAGCGGTAGAAACAGGTAGGAGTGAGGTACCAATACAGGCAACATTTTGTTCGATGTCTACCTCACGAAATGTGCGCCATTTATGGTCAAAAATCCTCCTTTTATGTGTAGGGATCCTGCGTGATGCTTGTTTATTTTAATAGACAAGTAGTTAAGTACAATTTACTTCCCCCCTTCTTCAACTTCGAATAATATATGTAGGTAAAACTCTATTTATACACCTACAACTATCCTGTATTTTAACTACAGCTCTTTGTGTTTCAAGTAGTATATATTTGTTCTTCATGTAAATACTGACATGAATTGTATAGATAATTAATGCACTTGTAATTTTTGTAATATGTCTCTTGACTGCAACTTGTTACTACGTGTTACTTGGTTCTTCGATAACCAATTATAATTAAACATTAGCACATACAGGACGAGCCGTCATGTACCGGCAGAGTAGAATAGTACCTCCCCCTGTACCAGGTGTCGTAAGAGGCGACAAAACTGCCAGAACCGACTGATGGCGGTATATCCATCCGAAACACTGCGGCTTAATGGACAGGGCAGGGATGAGCAACATTCCTTTCGCGAAAGTTCGCGCTTTGCGATTGCCAACACGCTTAACCAGCGCGACAATTATGACCAAAATTCCTCCTAGTAGATAGTGATTACTTACAGTAACTCCTGGACTCACTGTGTTCACCCTGACGCCTTTAGGGGCAAGCTCGAGAGCGATTATCTTCGAGAAATGATCCAGCGCAGCCTGGAACAAATACGTACTTAAATAATTATCATCCTATCAATGTACCTAAGTAGCTATTGTTTTCGATAAACAAGAGCTTATGGTTTATCATTACATACATTCTATTGCTACTCGTATATCATCACACAACATTATTAATAAATCTCTTAGTAAAACCCTTGATTCTCGTATTTCAAGTGTATAGTGATGATTGTTTTTAAGCAAATTTAAGACATCTACATATTTAGCCGTGACATCGAAGCCATTGTTTAACGTGAAGTTGACAAAACAAGTTTCTTTGATTTTTAATTTTTTAAATCTTCTTATCCACCGACTGTACTTACGTATTTACGACAAAACGCTACGGGAAAAACTTTAATGGTCTCTAGATCCACATGGTGCGATGGGCATTTACAACCACAATAAAGGGGACCAGGTTACCTTAGACATGCTGTACGGCAGGCTGCCGACTGTCACAGCGGAGCCTGAGATGCTGGATATATTAACGATGTTCCCCCGCGTCGCCACCAGCGCCGGCACCAACAGCCGCGTGAGCTGGTACACTCCGCGCACATTGGTGGTGAACACCCGGTCGAATGTAGCCATGTCAGTGCGCTCGATGGTCGTGCGAGCTCCAACGCCGACATTATTCACTAGCACGTCTAGCCTGGAGCAGAATAACAGATATCTTCAAGAGAAGTGGAAGTTAATTCCAGCGCGACTGACCGACTACATCATCATCATATCAGCCATTAAAAGTCGACTGTTGGACATAGGCCTCCCCAAGAGAGGAAGTATGTTGCCCATAACTGGCACGCTTGGCAAGCGTGTTGGCAATCGCAGAGCGCAGCTTTCGCGACGAGGAAACTGCTGCCCATCCCCTGGCTGCCCTGTACATTTGAGCTGACTTTTTTGCACCACCATCTGTCGGTTTTGGTACCTTAATCGCCGCTTACGACACCTGGTACATGGGGAGGTAGTATCTCCCCATGTACCAGGTGTCTACTCTGCCGGTACTTCATTAAATCACGGAGGGCGCTCAAGTGGGAGCATTTAAATTGTTGTTTGCAAAAGAAGAGAACTGACTGAGCCCTGGTTCACACTAGTGGGACCGATAATTCGATCGAAGGGCAGGGACTGTACTTAACAGTAGCTTAATTCGTAATGCAACGGAGAAAATAAAAGACTGTCGATAAGAATTAAACCGCGCAGCGCCTTCCTGATCATCGTCCCCTCTTTGTCTGGCGTTATTAGTATCATCATCGACATTATCATATCAACCGTTTGACGTCTACTGTTGTACTTAGACCTCCCCAACAAAGTTATAATTCTGCCTTTTAATTACCACACTTGTCAAGCGTGGTGTGGCAATCGTAGAGGATAGCTTCGCGATAATGATATTGCTGCCAATCCTTGGCCTGCATATTAGGGCTTTGCTGTTTGATATACCGCAATCGGTAGGCTCCGGTACCTCATTCACATCTACAAAACCTAATACAGGAGTAGGTAATTTTCTTTTCTGTTGGTACCCAATGGCTTATTACATGACTCGGTATTTGTATGCCTATATTGAAATATCGGTTACAAAACAAGTAAATGAAGGGATTAGGGAAGGATTTATCTATAACAATATTATAAAGCGGAACGATGACTGTTTGTTTGACGGGAATAGGCTTTGTAACTACTCGACCGATTTGAAAAATTCTTTCACTGTTAGGAAGCTACACTATCTCCGGTGAACATAGGCTATACATTTTTGACGTGACAACGTCTTATATTAGGTTGTGGCTGGGAGTCACTTATGAAAAAGTGTAACGCTCGGTAACGTTACGATGAGTCACCGAACGAGAGAGAGGCCCGCCGAATGCCTTGCGTCTCTCTCCCACTCAACTATGATCGGTCTGTTGCGCGCGCAGCACTAGAGAATCAGGCGCATTGAATCGGCGCATGCTTGTGTCTCTGTCTTTGTCTTTCTCGAACGTTCTTGGCGTTGGAAAAACAAGAAAGCGTCATAATACAAGTTCACACGTGTGGTTAAAGTATCGTCAGCTGTGTCTGTAGTGAAAATTGGAGTGCTTAGATTCGTCATTTACAACAACTACAACAATAAAGGTAAATAATTGTACACTGATATTTCATTATCGTAAACTATGATTGATTGATTAATTGTTAGATTGACACAAAAGTTGAGAAACTGAGTTTATAGGTTATGTCATACTATTGATAAATGTTGATAGTGTTAAGTAAATTATTAGTTTAAAATTAATTAATTAATTAATTATTATTTTACAAATTTTCATTAATTTCAAATTTATTTAGCAAAAATTTGAACCTTCGATCTGAATAAATGTTTTGATTTTCGAATTGATTCTTTAA
>JACJUM010002543.1:18369233-18380479 GCA_020976665.1 Heortia vitessoides
TACAATTACAAATTTTAATTAATTTCAAATTTATTTAGCAAAAATTTGAACCTTCGATCTGAATAAGTGTTTTGATTTTCAAATTGATTCTTTAAAATTAAAAATTCATCCATTCAATTTCAAATGTTCAACAGGAATCACCACTCTCAAAACAATGGAAACGGACGAGTTTGGACAATGGAAAGTTTAAGTTTACATGTACAATGTTTTAGTAAACAAAATATATTTCTATAGTTAAAATTAGTGCAATTCTTATTTTCATTCAATTCCTTGTTTCTATTGTGAAATTTAATTATATTCATATCAATAAATATTCTACCGAGAAAAAGACGTTGTCACGTAAAATCTTCGCCCGTAAAACCGACTTTATTTTTAAAGTTTGAGATCCATACTAAAACTCCAATAATGTAAACCAAGGTGTGAAAAAAATCCCAACAAAAATCTTACATTGCGTACGCTATATACTTTGGAATTGTCTATTATCAAAATAAATACTTTTACAATTAAGTCTGCTTCAATACCATTAAATAGTTTTTTGTTTTATTCAATTTGGCCATTCCATTCGAAAGATATCACAGAAAGTGTCTTAGGCTAATATGTGTATCTTTCTAACCCCCTACTTCCCTAAAATAAGCGGTGGAATTAACCCCGAATTTAACGCGAGCGAAGCTGCGGGCGGGCTGTTAGTAGTGAATAAAATACAGATAAAATATATTCCAGTTTACAGGTTGTTTCAAATACTTTTGGTTTATCAAGGTTTATTTTTATAACCGACCTTTCGCTCGGTTCAAATGCGACACAATGATAGAAAAGCAAATTACAAAAGCATCAAAACCGGCTGTCTCTGAGCCGAACCGTGTGAATGGAAACAAACTTGTTAAATAAAACAAACCCATTAGATATTGGTTTAAAACTAAAAAAAAAACTGTTATCTATGGAATATATACGAAATATATATCGTTCCGTAATTCACGTATTCACCTTCTATTGACCTTGACGTCTACAGATAAATATGAATATAACAATCACCCATTGTAACTTTGCCATGAAATACCGGTAGAATAGAATAGTACCTTTCCCTGTACCTTGTGTTGTAAAAAGCGACTTAGGTACCGGAACCGACAAATACACAGGGTAGGGATGGGCAGCAGCATTCTCGTCGCAAAAGCTGCGCTCTGCATTTGCCAACACGCGTGCCCAGCGCGGCAATTATAAGAAGCCTATGCGGCGGGCCTCTAGCAGTGGACTTCCAATGGCTGGTGATGATGATGATTAGTTAACAAGTCTGACAAAGGATTCGGAGCTCCGTCTTTTCCTGATTTCATAATACTAGTGTATAAGTAGGTGCTGCTTTTGTCACTAACATAATATGGGTGTGCTACTTTATGCGGCGCACGTTCATTATTGCACTCAATAAAATGAACAACCTTCAATCTTGTAAAAACTCTATGGAATAATAACATTTTTTTCTTATTTTATTACAGAGGTGAATAAACTTGTTTTATATACAAAACTATCGGATCTTGTATGATTATATACCTATATTACATACTTATTTAGATTTTTGATATTGATGGTTAACTAATAATATATGACCTTGAACTCAATGTCATGGTCATAATTTCGTTTGTTGTAGCCAACGTAAACATATAATTAGGTATGATGACACATTATATCACCAACAATAACAGATCTCACCTCCCGAAGTGTTTGGTCGTCTCATTCGCGGCCGTCTCGCAGCCCTCATCTGTAGACAAATCAGCGACTATCGCTAGGGCCGCCTGTCCCTTTTCTTTCGCGCACTGCGCCGCCACCGCCCTAAGATTACCCTCATTTCTCCCGACTAGAGCCAACTTCGCGCCCAACTTAGCGAACAGGAGAGCTATAGACTCCCCTATACCGGCACTGGCGCCAGTCACCAACACTACCTTATTACTGAAATCGGCGTTCATAACTATACTTGTAGGTACGTTTTACAAATATTCATCCAACGGCACACAACAGCTCAGCAAACGTTGAATTTGATAAGCGTTAATATATTAGCTAGCTATCTTCTACAGACTGATAACTTCATAAAATTCGCAAACTGTGTAGTAAGGTGCTTAGATGCAGAGCGATTATATGTACACTGCTTGCTTGATAGCGTGCGCGCGGCGTACTGAAGATTTAAAAAAATATATACCTATATTACAATATCCAATTGTGTCGAAAGTCTACCGAACGCGTAAGGCCTTTTTCACAGTACGATTTTTTAAAGTGCACTTATCATGTACACACATATACCTATAGAATAGTGTAATATACCTTGATGAAAACAAGATCCAATGACAATCATCAATATTTACAAATCTGTAACAATTTTCCAATCGATATTTAACGCAATAAAAGAGATGTTAATTTGAACGAGATTTTACCAAGAAACTAAATAATCATTTCATCCATTCCTTTAATATATTTAACCGTAACTAAGTATATAAATATTTCACAACATTAAAGGTTTTCTTATCTAGTAATTGTATATCAAGACACAAACAATTAGTTACAAGTTCTGTCAAACGTATTTTAAGACTTTATAATAGGCAACCCGAACTAAAAATAAAGTGCAACTGTCAACGCCTAGAACTCACTATGGAAAGAAAACTGTACTGTTGGGGAGCACAGCTGTTCAATGAGCTAGCACCATAAAAGAGTGTGAAAACTTAAAAATAAGTTAAAATTCTATTTATAGAATCGTGCACCAGTTAAATATATTTTTTGTTTGTACTATGATAATATCTCATTGTAAATTAAATGTAATTTAGTATGAAAATAAAGATCTTAAAACACAACACAAGGCAAGAGATATCGTGACGTCAAATTAACAATGCAAATTGCACGTGTGCTCGCGTCGCACCCAAAATGCAAGCATATCGCGCGAGAGCAATAACGTACCTACAGTAAAAAAGCGCCATCTGTGCTCTGCTTTACGAACACTATGCCATGTACTATGTATGGTACCATGTACTACAGGCCTACTGTAAAACGTGTCACTATTTAGAAACTACTGCAACTTTTTACAGCGAAACAAGTCCCAATACAGAATCGATGGATTCGCAAATAGTTCAGGTACTCTTACACACTCGATTAAAGAAAAGTAGCGATACAAGTCAGTTTGAAATAGACCTTTACTCAGCTGTTGTAATATTTAAAAGCGTAGGAAGAAATGTACAACTTGAAATCTTCTAATTATAGTCGTCTAGCTATATATTAAAGAATTATAGCCTAGCCTAGTGTACAAAAGTCTTTAAGTGCTATTTTATTATAAAGTTGCATTGAAAGCCATTCAAGTCTGCGTGAACGAGCAACCAACAATAAATAGGAACCAACAATACAACCCAAATATTTTAAAAATGAACACTAACTATAACTCTAGCTACGTCCTGTCCTACGTTAGTTATTAGAACAGAGATCGTCTGCATTGTTACTTCACTCTATTACCTATTTCTACCGCCAAATAGCATTGCTGTTCTGGTTTTAATAGTAAGAGCGGCAGTCAAATTACTGGGTAATGTGACATAAAATCTTTGTCTCAAGTTGGCGACACGCTGGTGATGGACTTGTGAAATTAGAAGCGTCTATAGGCTACAGGGACGCTTACTATCCCGCGGACTGTATGCTTGTTTATCAACCTGGTAATAAAAAAAAATCGTAACAGATACATATTTTGCATTTATAACATACTTAAAAGTAAATACTTATGACCGCTTGTCAATCCTTCGCTTGTAAGCCATGGGTGGACCAAAAATTCTTTATTCGTTTTTTTTTAATGAATTTGACACCATATGTAATTATATTTTGAAAATTTACATATCACTGCTATTAAGAGGTATTGAACTGACGATCTGCACGGATTCAGTTTACATTTTCATCGCGACTGTATTACTGCAGCTAGACAGCCAGTTACTGCATAGCTCGCTGATGCATCGAATGTATTGAAGAAAAATCGCAGCATAATGAGGGGTACTAATAAATGAGAGTCTACTTTTTTACAAGCTACATACAAAACACCAGAGACGAGAAAAGTCAAGTGAAGTGAGACACAACTAATTCACACATCTCGTACATTGACCTTACTCTGAGATAAGTCGCTTAAATCACTTTTGTTATGAACGTTGGACAGCAGTCACAAGTAGAATACTTAAATCCACATTTAAAACCCTGATACAAAACAAACACATCTATGATACATATGTTTGTCCTCGGCGGGACTCGAACCCACGACCCTTGGTGTATGTGAATTTATATATAACAAATTCATACAGAAAATTTAACACAACTTTTTCCGAGTGTATCACAAAATATTGTTGTTGAGTTAACGTCCTGCGTGACACAAAGGTAAGGAATGCATATCCAAAAAGAAATTCAGCTTATTTCTAATACAAAAAATACTAATTATAATTTCACCAAAGTGCTCTGAATTTTAATCATTAAAAAAACTTAATCATTAGTCAAAAGTTGTATCTGTTTTCATAACAATAAAGTTTGACTTGTGTTAATATCACAAGATAAATATTATAGTAACCATTATTTGTTATGAGGAAGCATTGAAAATTAAGATAATTTTCAAGTATTATCCTACTTAAAATCAATGACCTTTATAATATTGGTCATGTTAGGTAACTTATAGACAATCAAGACGACTAAGGCATAACATTAAATTTAATATGCAATTTTAATTACTAAAAGCAAGTATAATACACAATAAATTGTCACAAACTGAATAAAAGATACTCCAATATCATTTACTATCATTTACAATTAGTCATGGGCGAATTAGTCTACATAAATTACATACAATAGATGGCACATTTTAAAATAATAATTTAACACAAATTATATTTGCGTGATGCTCACATGAGTAAACGCTTACAATATCCATATGGCCTACAAATTAACATTTACTATATATTTTAGATATAGACTGTAGTAAAATGGGAACATGACTATATTCAATTTCATAATAATTATATTGTGTATAATTCAAATATACAATACAAAGTACCAGGGAAGAAACAGACAATGCCTACTGGACGCAGCTACAGAGGTCAGATACTATTCATATTTATATTAATTTATTATCAAGAACAGTATATATATATATATATATATATATATATATATAACTTGAGTTGAGAACTTGTTCTTAGCTGTGCATATAGCACAGCTATAAACAAATTCTCAGAAGTCACTAAGTGTAGTCTTTATTAATTTTATAATCATGCACTAACAGAAAAATTTCTTTTCCTTATCAGGGGCCATTTCCTCATCACTGTCAGAGAAGCAAGCAGTGAACCCACTTTTGTCTCTCAAATAGTCCCTCCTCACTTCACTTTGTTCTTGTTTCTTAACACTGTCCAATTTATTCACAGGTTTTCTCCTCCGCCTTGGCCTGCCTGTATTTGGTATTCCTGCAACATTGACGCTCGGGAATGAGCTCTCTTGCTCCATAGAATTACTGAGCACCAACACAGAGTTCTCTGGCTGCCTCAATGCAAGGCCAATACAACGTCCACTCCGGGTTCTGGAAATGAGTAGCTTCTCAGGATTCTCTTTGCGATCTGAATTATTGAACTCTCTGGAATTCTTACATGTTTTTTTTCTCTTTTCAGGAGTAATTTTATTCGATTGAGGATTGTTTTCAAAATTTTTAGGTGTTACATCTTCAGCGGAGCTATTCTTACCCCTTTTTGGATACCTTGATGTAACACTAGTTTTGGAAAGGTTATTGCAAGTGTCTTTTTCATCAAGGTTATTGGATACCTTTTTGTTATTTTTAGTATCCATAAATTTTAATAATGAAGTGCTCCTACTAATTCTAGTAGATTTGTCATTCTTTAATGTTACTAGATTGAGTACATTTTGAGAAGAATCAGTGCTACAGTTTAATACAGGTGTTGGCATACCAGTGTTCACAGACTTATTCACACAAACTAGCATTGTGTCCTGATCTTCCCTTATCTTTTGCTGGGATTCTTTTATAAAACTCCTATTTCCTTGGCCTCTGACATTTCTTAGTTTTTTACCAGAATTAACTTTTGTAGATCGAATATAATTAGCTGTTAAACCTGATAGATCACTCAAGTCATCAAATTGACCATTGCCAACCTTTACAGTTTGTTTATTTACACTTTCAATGCAATTTTGTTTTACAATATTTTGGTCCCCCCCTGCAAAAAGTTCTTTCTTCAACCTATTAATTGTTTTATCTATATCAGACATGCCATTATTAAATCTATTGCCTATTTTGGTGACATTGCAGTTGGTTTCAAATGAACTTTCAAATTGGCTGTTATTATTTAGGTTCTGTTGTGATTTGCGTAAACTCCTTCGCAGTTTAGCCGTTACTTTAGGAGTAGAAGACACTATTTTATTCTTTTTGTGCAAAGTAGTACGCTGCTTATTTAGTTTAGATCTTTTGGATTTATCTTGTATAGATGACTTTTTAATATTGAAATCCAAATCAGATCCCATTGAATCAGACTTGCAAGTCCCAAGAATGGTATGCTGGGTTTTATTTTGTGAAGTTTCAAAGTAGACATTGTGCTGCTTGCCTGTAGACACTGACTCATCATCAAGCAAGGAAAGTTTCCTTTTCTTTTTTTTTTTAGGTGAAGGACTCTCTAATGTAATACTTTGAATACTTACAGGTTTAGAGCAATGTGCTTCTGCACATTGTCTTTTTATAACATTATCATATTTATATAGGCAGGGAGCCTGCTTAGTAGAGATCCAATAGGATATTTCTTCCATATTCTTCATAAAGGGAACTTTTGAGAATTCCACATAGCTACCTGCAAAGGGACCGGAGGGCTGTGGATGGGATGGTGGTATGATGTGGGCTTGCTTCGGAACAGGCTCACGAGGCACTGGAAAGGCGTTGTCCATCTGCAGGCTATTCGCAGCGTCAGCTCCGAACTACCGTCGGACAGTAATCTCTGAACACGCATTGGAGGGCTATTTAAGCCATTCTTTCATTTAAAAACTGCATATTACAGATCTGTAAAACACAACAAATACTATTAAAAATTTATATCGCATTAAACAGGTCATTGTGAATCCTGAGCAATTTAAGTACTAACGTCGTAAGTTTTGTGTAGGATAGGTGACAGCTAAGCTGTCAATACATGTAATTTGCAAAATGGATCGTATTTTACTGAATAATAAAACTGTTCAAAACAATAGGAAACTATGTTTATTATGAATAACTTACCATTTGCTTGAAAACAGTGAACACTAGGCAAGCAGCATCAGCATCAGTCACCATAAAAACACACCAGTCAAGACATTAACAAAACGATAGATTACAAGTCCACATTTACTAATTATAAATAAATATAAGTATATATCAATAACTTTTACTAAAAAACGACAAACCTAATCGAGCAACCAACTAAAACGCGTATTTATTCGTTAATTGTAATAAAAAAACAGAAAAAAAATATTCCATTTTGCGGCATAAATGATACAAGTGTTGCCACAACAAATATATATAAGAGTTCATAGGGCTTAAGCTGTGCGCGCGTTGATTTTCTAACATAGTCTATGGTATGGAACAAATCGTCTATATATTCTCGCGCCTTTTCTTTTGTCAACTGTTAACAAACGGTGACATGAGGTATGTCAAATCTAAACAAATACTTTCGCTTGCTATGGAAAAATCGAGTAAATTCGTTGAATTACGTGGAATTTTGTATTTTATGAATTAAAAATTATGTTAAAACTATGAACGACTTACAGTGTATCATTGACCGTCAACTTGGCATTTGTAAGTAAATTTTGCTTTTTATTATACGTCCGACAAAATGTCACATACCTTGAGCATAAGAGTGCTATGGTTGGTGTAGTTTCAGATTGCCGGTTTAATTACGACAATATTTTGAAGCGCCTCGTGGTGAATAGCGAGGAGTCTTTTTATGGGCTACAGAGTGCGTTGCTCCCGGCTAGCTTCGACCAGGATCCTCCGATATTCGCTTGCCGGTTCTCGGAGGCTCCCGGCTATGAGCACATCCTCGCTCTTGCCAACGAAGATGGCAGAGTTGCTATTCAGGTAAACTAATAATAATACACTTATGGAGTACCATTATTTACCTATAAATATTCTTACCATGACTGTGTTCTTTCATTATTTGTTTCCATTCATGCCTGTTCTGATTTTTATAAATTAAAATATTTTTGATTGTTTTGGGCCATTATTCATTTTCTAGATTCATTTTTATAATTTCGTTTTTAATCTTAAATGAACCCAAGAAAGAGCAAATGTTCTATTACTATAAAAAAATGTATTTTAATAAGTTTACAGATTCTTATGACATACCTTGGATGATTATGTTGCTACTCTATATTGCTATGCCTTTTTAAGAGGATAGTTGTAGATTATAGAATTGTGTCAATATTGTAAACTTCATTGTTAGTCTATTAAAGAATTCAATTAAATTATTTGAAGAATATTGCTGTCAGTTGTGAATAACAACCTGACAATAGTCTAATTATTTTTATAGGATACAACAAGTGTTGCATCTGCAAGTCGACTGGAAGGGTTCCAGTGCCACAATAATGCTGTATTTGACCTAGCTTGGATGCCGGGCTACATGAACTTTGTTACAGTGTCAGGTAAGATTTTTGTAGTATTTTATGTTATCTTGCTAGGTTTACACAGGGCACAATGTAAAACTGTTTGTATTAAGTACATGATACTATTTTCCCTGTGATTTTCCCAAAAAGTTAACATAAGAAAAATAGAATATGGTTTAGTATTGTCTGGGTTATTTCAAACTCTCATTTTATCATTACTACTTTTATAAAAAAAATAATGTCAGGCATGTCATGCAAACAGTGTGTTTAACATTTTTTTTGTTTACTTGCAATTACTGTAGTGGTACGGTAATAATTACTGTAGCCTCTCTTCATTAATAAATTTATGCAGAGGATATTATACATTTTTCTTCATTGTATCTTAATGGGTGATAAGTTTAGCCCACTCAAAGGATGCTCTTGGCCTTTTTTGTTCTTGCAGTGTGGCAAACACTGACTTTTTCATCTATGTAGGTTTACAAGAAGAACAAAAAAGATAATAAAAACTATTCATTTGCTATAACATTATTACTTGAAATGCTATTGTTATTTATGTTTTAACAAATATAATTGAAATAAATCCTCTTTTACTTAAATCTTAACAAAAGTCAGTTTTTTTTTGTCTAAATGTCCCTGACGCCAATTGAATTTCTGACTGTTGATATGATGTTTAAGCTCTGGATTAAAAAGTAGTAGAGACTAGGAAAATGTTTTGTATTTCACATTATGCATAGCCAACAAAACTTGTATGTATATAAACTAAATGAATGCACAAATTGCTGTACTCCACACAACCTGAGCAGTCAATGTAACAATGCAGTGCACTGTTACATTGACTGCTCAACATTGTGGGCTGCATTGACTGTCATGTTAATTTTTATGTTATATACATAAAAAATATTTAATGTTATTTTTTATCCAACCAAGATTACTTGTCACTCCATTCAGACAGATTTTTATGTACTCTATTGTGTTTTTTTTTCATTTCTTATTTAATGACCCGTGGTGTTCTTGTGTTACAAGAGCTGTTGCCACTTTTTCAATTAAAGTATGTCAAAAATTTATCATACGTCAACATCATACATCATCATATCATACATTATGTCAACTTGTCATACCTAAGTATAGTAGGAGGAGGAATATAGCATGCTTCAATGAAAGTTTAAATTTTTAATCTAAATAAACTATTCTAACTGACCTTCCATATCTGTCATTTATCAATTAACTAAAAGTTATAAATTTATAAGATTGAAAGAGGAAATATTATGCTTATGCACATGCACACATAAATTGCACTGTACGGAAACTGCATGGAGGTAATAGTTTTAACGAACCAGCTTGTTAAATCTGTTAGCAACATTATATTACATCATTATTTTATTAATACATTTTCAAAACATCAGCAAATTCTTAGACTACTGATTGACTTTTTATACCACTGAAGCAACATTGTGCTTACTGGAATATGTCATCAATGTTTGCAGATTTTCAAGTTGTTGTAATAAATGTTATATCATTTTTTATTGTATTGGCACCATTTCTTGATATGTGTGCAAAGTTTCAATTAAATCAGTCCATCTAAAGTGGGTCAAAATCGAGTTCGAATAAGTCTGTTACAAATTTATACACATATATACAACTGTTAGTTAATATAAAGAGTGTAAAAAAGATATGAGCATTCATTGCCCGAAATAGAATAAAAAAGTGATCGAATGCCTTTATTCATGTAGGTGACCATACTGCGTGTCTGTGGGATGTCGCGGAAGGCTCTCCTAGGCGGGTGCAGGTGTTCTCGAACCACACGCGGTCCGTGAAGACCGCCGTGTTTCGCCCCGGGGAGCCGTCCGTGTTCGCGACGGGCGCCCGTGACGGACACATCCTAGTGTGGGATACGCGCGCTCACACGCCGCCGCCCGTCGTTTTGAAGCCGGACAACTGTCTCATCAACTGCCACTCGGCCTTCGCCCCCAAGACGCCCGGCTCGCACTCCAAGCGGCCACGGCTCGACCACCACCGCGCCATCAGCATCACCGGCCTGGTGTTCCAGGACGACTGCACGCTCGTCTCCTGCGGCGAGTGCGACGGCAACATCAAGGTGTGGGACCTGCGCAAGAACTACTCCGTGTACAGGCGGGAGCCGCTGCCGAAACACTCCATCCCGTACTGCGGCGGCTCCACCAAGAACGGCTACACCAACCTCGTCGTGGACGAGGCGCGCGTCAAGCTGTACGCGAGCTGCATGGACGACGTCATCTACTGCTTCAACGTGTCCGCCTACGGCACGCTGCCCGAGCGGCGGTACGTCGGCCACGAGAACAGCACCTTCTACATCAAGACCGGCCTCAGCCCAGACGGCCTCTACCTGGTCAGCGGCAGCAGCGACAAGAACGCATACGTGTGGAACGTCAAGTACTCCGAGCCGGTGGTGAAGCTGGCGGGCCACTGGGCCGAGGTCACCTGCGCCGCCTGGGGACCCGCGCGCGGCGGCGACCTCAAGCTCGTCACCTGCAGCGACGACGCGCGACACAAGATCTGGCGCGTCGGCCGCGAGTTCCCCGACCCCGGCGACGACAACCGCGGCGTCGCGCGACCCGTGCCGCGCGACGACCGCGCCGCGCGGCCGCAGTGGGGCGCGC
>JACJUM010002543.1:18380879-18404243 GCA_020976665.1 Heortia vitessoides
TTCGAGCGATCGAGACCTCGGGAAGTGAGCTAGGAACGGATAAACGCGCCTGAGATCCGACCGCTGCCCCGCCTGCGGGTCGCTCGGTGCCGCGTCGGTCCGTGTGACCGACGCGGCAGGTTCTAATTTTAAACTTTTTAAAAATAAATAATGCGTGAAATATATTTTATATGTTGAGAACAAATGTGACAAATCGAAAACGAGTGATGCGGCGTAGGATTCGGTGCTTTTTGAGGCGACGTACTGACCGGTGGAAGATGTGGACTTTCTGTGGACGTTAATTTTATTAGTTAGTAAGTACCGAGTATCTCGTGTGTGTAGTGATAAAACTGAGTGTATACGTAGCTCTAATCATGTTAGGGCGGTTCGTCCGGACTCAATCTCGTAATTTAAGAGCATTGTACGCGATGATGGTGGCGTTGCTGGGGGCGGAACCGACCGCCCCGAACTGTGTTCCTTTGCATTTACATTACATGTCAAACTTGACATACGATGACGATATAAATAGGTTATTTATGAGATCTCTGTTGTTTTATTCACACCCTAATTTGATAATAAATATTACAAAAAATAAATTTGCAAAAGGACAGAGCGAGCCGGTCGTCGCTCGCCGGCGGACGTGGTGTACTGCTCCAAGCAAAGAAGCTAGTTTGAAGTGGATCTGATCGTGGAATTCCAGTGAGAGGGCGAGAGAAGGACGCGTTTAAAGTAGTTATGCTACCGAGCGGGTCTTCTAATACGTGACGCTGTCTACGACGACGGACGCGGTTGGCGCGGCTTTAATGCGCTGCGTAAACGGGTGGTTAGGGAGAAAGTCTATCCCTCCACCGTCCGTGACCATACCAACCTTTCGGTTATAATGATCGAATCGTGGGAGAAGTGCGCGGAACGGCGTCTGCCAGTTGCGCGCTACTCTTGACTCCCGACAAATTCTTTATCTCTACGTCCTTGTCCCTATATTGCAATTCTCCCCCCTCACGGGGCTTGCTAAGCGCAGCCGTTCCGGGCGATTGGGGTCGTTTCTCCCTATGCCAGCCGCGCCCGAACTCGCGCAGACATCCGAAATTTTTTTCTGAGCTGATAATGTTTGACGGAATACCAGCTCGATTCACCTTGTCCATGATCATCGACCATCAAGCATTGTCGAGGGCGCCTGAGATGTCAAGGAACACGGCCTGAACGTACTTCGCCGTGGAAGCCTTTGTACAGATGGTACAGATCACGGCACTCAGTGCCGGGTGGAAGGTCTAGTACAGATAACCGCTTGTCCCACTTTTCGGTTAGTTATTTTTTTGGAACATTGAACATGTTCAGTATGCAAACAGATCGAAGATGCCAAGCCCCGATAAATAACAAGCCGGGTTTTTGTTATTGCTGCGTCTTCGGTGCCCGTTCTGGAGGTCGCGATCGAGGGGACCTCGGGCCTTGATCGTCCGGCTGATAAGCGCTTACCGTCTAAGGCTGCGTATGTTAGGTGAGGTCGAACGGAAGTCTTGTGAACTCCCAGCTTAGTTCTGAGCGGGAGTTTGGAGGCGGATACTGGGCGAAGTAGATGCGACCGACTACGTCATGTTTTGTGTGCTAGTGAGAGCGGGCGAGGAGGCGCGGAGGCGACTTCGGCGCTAGGCGCCTTTATCGCGGTTTTGTGCCGCCGCCGACTAATATCGGCGGTTTGCCGGGTTGCGGGAGAAATCGTTTTTTTTTCTTCTTCCGTCGTTGTTTCTTTATTGTTCTTGAAGTCGTGCGCAGTCCAATTCAGTCATGTATGCCTGACTGAATTGCACTGTTTACATTATCTTCGATGGCGTCTTATTGTGCTGTTGCCTGCATGCAGGCTCTAGGCACTTGTGTAGTTGCCCGAGCCCGTAGTACAGGCGCTTGATAATGGTGGTGGTGTCTTGACATGTTCTTGCGGATTGTTGCCCTTCATGGGGTTGCGGTTGCGGGCCTCCTGCCCGGGCTTCGTTGGACCTCACCGGCCGCGAGTTCGCGCTGGTAGGTCTTGCCTGGCGTGTGGCGGCGCTACGCCGCGGATTCGCCAGCGAAGCGTTTTATCGCGCTCGACAATCTGCGAAAATACTCGTCCAAGTATTCCATTCTTAAGTCCCGGTGTATTGTCGAGGCCTGACCATTCACGGCGCTCCGACAATCATTCTCAGCACTTGAGACTGCTGGCTGTGGAGGCGGCCCCTACTCGTTCGGCTGGTGAGCGCATACCATGTCGGCGACGCGTAGGTGATGTGAGGTCGCACGTACGTCTTGAAGACTACCAACTTCGTTCTGAGTGGGAGCTTGGAGGACAATACTGGGCGCAGTAAGTAGATGACCGATCGCGTTTGGCTGATTACCTGGTCTGTGTGGTGCTTTATAGTAAGACGGCCGCCGATCCAGACACCTAGGTATTTGACGTTCGGTGTCCAATCGACTTCTTGCCCCTTTAACTTGAGTCTCTCGAGGAGAGAGCCAATGATCACAGCCTGGGTCTTGGCAACTCGGGTAGGATATCGAGGGTATTCTGTAATATTTTGGCTGCTCTGTTCTTTCTGATGGAGGATGAGTAGTAGGCGGCGTCATCCGCGTATAGGGCGAGATGCGTGCCTTCTACAGGTTTGACTCAAAACTTTCTGTTTTCGAGAAAGGAAGCTACCTCACGCGCTTTTCCACGCGGAGTTTGCGACTTTGCTATTTTATGTAGCAGACCCTGATGCCATACCAGTCGAACGCCTTCTCCATGTCTAGGAATGCTGCGACGGTGTATTCTTTTTTGTTAGACGCAACTGTCATGTGATGCAGCACCCTCGTGAGTTGGAGTGTCGTGGAGTGTTCGGTACGGAACCCGTACTGCTCCTGCCTTGGTGTGATATGTGGCCCCAGGTGTAGAAGTAGCAACTTCTCATACACCCTGGATACCGCAGGAAGCAGAGTTTAACTCTCGGGCTTGAGCACATTCTTCTTGGGCTTTGGTATCATTATGACTCCGCCTGTTTTCCACAACTGTGGGAAATGTCCGGTTCTATTGATACCGTTAAACAGGCGGGTGACGGCGGCTATGCTCTTCGGTGGCAGGTGCTTCAGCGCATTGTTCCCAATGTTGTCGAGGCCGGGGGCCTTTCTTGGCTTCAGTGCTCTGATTGTACGTAGTACTTGCCCAGGCGTGAAGACTACTGGGTCTTCAGATGCAATCGTGGGTGTGGCGTAGTACTCACTAAAATACCGGACAACCGTTTCGACGTACTCATCATCGTCGGTTGGGTTCGGTCTGAACTGGCGTTCCAGGTGGTCAGCAAAAATCTTTGCGCGGTCATCCGCGCGGTATTTCGGGTTGCCATCTGGCCCGAGGAGGGGTATAACCGGAGCTGGTCTCTTGGAGATCTGGCGACATAGCTGGTGGATACTAGTCCAGTCCTCAACCGCTTTCTCCAAATAATGATCCCAGCTATCTGCTTCGTGTGACCTCAACTTGGTCTTCACCTTATCGGTTAGAGCGTTGAGCTGCCTTTTAAGAGGAGGGCAGCGTGTTTGCTGCTATCTCTTTCGCAAGCGCCGTTTACTCTTTATGAGTGCCAAAATGTCATTGGGCAGAGATGAGCATCTCTGACTTTCGGGCATGGTGTGAGTAGATGTTTCAACGGCGCCCTGAATGCAGGTTGTTAATGCATCGGTCAGCTTTTCAACATCCTCTGAGGTGGTAATCGCAATCGTTGGGGTGTTCTGTTGCATAGCAGTACTGAACGCCACCTAATCTGTGGTTCGGCGAACAGCCGGCGGTGTCGCGGCGGTCGGTCTTTCGGGAAAGGTAATTAGTACCGGAAGGTGGTCGGATTGGAGTTCGTTCGATTTGGAGTGTAGCGAGCCTGCGGTATGCCGCCTGGCTATCCGATAGCTCATCCTTCCGGTAGATGTAGTAGTTTGGGAACTTAATCCCAACTGCTGGTTTTAAATGGGTTTCAGAAATCAGACATCTACATTTTGTTCCCGAAGCAGGATCCGCAGTAATCCTTGCTTGCTTCTGAGCCCATTGGCGTTCCAATGCACTATCCTTAGACATTTTGCTGGGCCATTGGGCTGCAGCAATTGCGCTACTCCTCCAAGGATAATTGGAACAGCGTTCTCTCCCGACCTAATGGCCCCGAGAACGTCCTGTAGGACGCTGATGGCTTTCTCGTTGTCTATTAGTCGGCTTTGGGTTGTGCCTGGTCTGGGCTTCGCCTTCTGCCCTGGCTGCGGTGCGTGGGCGGCGACTGCCTTCGCTTTGGGGGTCTTTGATCGTAGAGGCACCCCTCTTTTTCTGGTCTCTACGTTTCCGACGGGGAATTGTCACCCCGTCGTTGGATTCAGCCACTAGGTGGGGAGTCGCTTGTGATGACGGTACGTTGCCAGTGCATGTCGTGTGGCGCCCGGCCAGCGCAACTGTACCGACTCGTTTGGTTTTGGCTTCTTGCTTGAATATTGGGCAGCTCGCTAAGTTCGCTGGGTGTGACCCCCACAGTTCGCGCATGTTGGGGGCGGGGGCAGTCAGTTGCGGCGTGTGCTTCCCCGCACCTGACACACGCGAGCTGCCTGTGGCGGCCGTGTGAGGAGTGCCGGAACTGTTGGCATCGATGTGCCAGTGTCAGGGCGACAGAGGGTGATATTTATAAGTGTGCTATCGGGCGGATCCGACAGTTGTGTGTCGGGGTCTGGTATAATAATAATAAAAAATGGTACGTGTATAATGAAGTCCCTGACCCCTAAATTAGGTTAAATTTTTTAATACGAATTTCACAAGTTAATCTGTAAATGTGAGTAAAAGTATATATGGGTTTAGCGGTACAAGTTCAGGGTTAGCGAACATTTACTTTGACTTAGTTCCCCTGAGTGATAATGGGTAAAAAATAACTTTTCTTATTTATTATGTTATAAAGATACTAAGAGAAAATTTTGGGAGTTTACAAACGCAGACACTAGTTGGTTTGTTCTGGTGTTTTTTATTTTTATATCTTGAGTCTTCGGCCAATGTGTGTCACCAGAGATGACTTATGGCTGCGAAACGTGGTCTCTAACTATTTGCTTTATCAGCCAACTAAAAATAGCCCAACTAAGAGCTATGGAGAAAGCAATGCAGTCTGTAGTCTCAGCGGAGTCTCTTTGCGCGATCGAATCTGAAATGAGGAGATCCGTAAATAAACTAAAGTTACCGACATAGCGCGGCGGATTAACAAGTTGAACTAGCAGGGGGCAGAGCACTTAGCACGCAGAAACGATGAACGATGGAGTCGTTAGATTCTGGAAAGGAGACCACGTACCGGCGCGCGCAGCGTACGACGTGCACCCCTTAGGGAGAACGACGATCTGATCAAATCCGCAGGATCGCGCTATACGCAGGCCGCATACGATTGATCCTATTGGAAATAGTGCTTATATCTAGCAGTGGACGTCTTGCGGCTGGTGTGATGCTGAGGTAATTTTATGTTGCTTCATTAGTGTATGGATGCACTAGTGAATACTTCATGTTAATATATTATAATTTTATTGACGATTGATGACAAAGTGCTTGTAGTGAACCTACTTGAATAAAGTACCTATATTTGACTTTGGTCGAATTACGTTTGCCGTAAAGAGTTACTGTGTGCGGTGCCGCAAACATGTCGAGATTGTCCGTCTTGGTATTAAATAACTCATTGAAAAGGCAAATACTAGGCAATGATGTGATTTATAGATCATATCTATATTACGTTACGTTTGTAGGTTTGAAAGCTTTTAATTTTTTTCTGCTATCAGTAATGTTACATTGAAATTATTGTGCTTGAGCAATTAGAGTAAGCAAATATAGGCAAAACCGGATATAAGGACATACCGGTTATTATGTCCGAATGGAAAGGTCTCTCTTGCAAGGAATCTCTAGCAGTGCTCTGCGGCTAAACCCGTGTTAAATTAAATAACTTTCACACTAACTTTGCACCCTCCTTTTAACCCGTTAAAAGAATTAAAAAGAATTTATACTGAATTTTATTAGATTTTCAAAATCCTTAGTGCTCTCCTACGTTCTAAAAGGAAGGCTGTCGTAAAGGCGGCTTAGGTACCACAACCAGGTGGCGGTATATACGAGTACATCCGAAACAGCGTAGTCCAAACAAGGCGGGGATGGGCAACAGTATCCCCGTCGCGATGCTACGTTCTGCCACCACTCCTGCCAGGCGTAGAAATTAAGTGCAAAATTCACCTGTCTTGGGGAGGCCTATATCCAACATTGGATTTTCTACAGCTAATATGTCAATCAGTCAATCAGTTTCTCCTTTTATATATATAGATGTTATATTCAAAACTAGTTTTTAGATAGAACCCGATTTCACTAGTTCATACAACTAATGCCTATTGATGAACAATATTAGAAAAATATAATAATAATAATTTATTGTCCATTACAAGCACACAAACATCTTGGAGTACTAAACAATGTTACAATGCAGTACTTAGAGCTAACAGTTTTAGTTGTACTCTGCCTCCCAGTTTAGGTGAACCTGTATTCTAGGAGACAGATTCTTTCCTATTCAAGTGTCATTGTATTGGCACATGAACAATTTTATATCTCACACTCATACCAAATAAGAAAATTTAAAAATTAAAGAACGATTGATTGGACGATTTTGTTTGGTTTTGTATGAGTGCGTGTGTGTGTGTTATATAAAGATAATAAAATAGCGAGTGGAATATTAAAATTTAAAGATAAAGTGAAGTCACACATTTTACAATATTAACGATTTGGAAGAATAGAGATAAAATAGAAAATCTAATATACAATACTATAGTGTACTTTATACTTTACCATTAAATCATTTTTTTTACATAAATTTCAAAACAAGGTCGAATGCATAATCTATATCCATACTAAACGTACATGGTGGCGTGGTACCGGCAGAGGAGAATAATACCTTCCCTTGTACCAGGAGTCTATCCATCTGATACACAGTGTAGCTCAAATGCACAGGGCGGGGGTGGGCAGTAGCGTTCCGGTCACGAAAGCTGCGTTACCTCTGTTATTACCAAAACCGGCTTTAATGGGTAAAATTCCCCGTTACTTGGGAAAGCCTACGTCTAGCAGTGGACTTCCAATGGCTGATATGAAGACAATCATATGACTGATTGTGTGTAGTGTATTGTACAGCCATTAGAAGTCTCCTATTGGAGATAAGCCACCCCAAGAACGAGGATTTTGCCCATTATTGCCACGTTTTGGCAAGGGTGTTGGTGGATCTTTGTTAATATAATAATTGTAACGAGCACTGCCACTTAACAATTGAAAATGTTTACTTGAGGTAGAGCTTATAAAAAGGTCGCCTGCAACGGTGGGTACCTCCACGTCCGATCTCGTAGACCGCGTCACGTCTTAGACGACCCTCCCGACAAAATAACCGTGAAACTCGCAGCCCTTTCTCGCCCTCTCACTGGCACAACTCAACCACTGACACTCCACATGCACTCGTATAACAGAGCAGTACACCGCGTTCGCCGGCGAACGCGTGAAGTCCCTGCCCCTACGAGCGATAACCGACAGCCCTAGGGCTGTCGGGCTCAATCTGTCCGTCCTCTCTTGTTTTTAATTCAATTCATTCATAGTAAATTCAACCCCCAACGACGGCGACCGAGCCTAGGTCGAGCCTCTAGAGGCGGCCTCGGTCTCGCCGTCGGTCCCGCTCAAATCTCGCGAGCCATTGCGGCCGCGACCGTGCGTTTAGCGCGGTCGCGCCCGCGGGGCACGCAGGATTACTACGGGCATCGGACCTCTCATCTATGAGAGGCCCCGCCCTCTTTTTCGGTGGCGCTCGAATTGACGTCTGAGTAGTCCAGCACTAGGTTCGTCCGAAAAAAAAAAAAAAAAAGGTGGGTACCTCACTCTCGCCTATTTCATAGCGCCGTGTGACTTCGATACAGACCCGTTACGCGGGTAAGACGCCACAAACACAGGAGGACAATAAAACTCAAATGTTAAGATGTGCCATTGCTCACTCTTTATTACGCTTGTTAATTCAATATATAAAAACATAATTTAAATTATTTTTATAATATCACCACTGATTGTTGAAACTAGATGCCGCGAGCCTCCGGCGGCCGGCGTCCGGGCCCGCACAAACATGTAAAATGACGGAGTTTATTAAATGAGAATAAATAGAATTCGTTGCTTGATAATGTGGGGCGACGACCGCTCGCCCGTCTCCGTTACAAGTAATGCAGAGTGAGGGAGGCGGGCGAGGCGCCGCCCGGGCGGCAGCGGCGGGGGCTCGCACTCATAACAAGGAAAGTCAGTAACGAAACTATAGCTGAAATAATCACGGAAATAACACGATCAAAGAAAGAGAAAACGTTAACAATAGATCCAGCGCCTCGCGCTCGCCGTACAATTTGTTATATATACCTACTACATCTATGTCTGCTTACTTCTACTCGTAACTTAACACTATGTACATACAATCTTTATCCAAGCGATTTTAAAAAAGTCTTAGTACTTTTATCATATTAATTTGAAAATTTGTTAAATGTCTTTATAGTTAAATTCACGGAATCCACTCGCACCACATTTTATTATGTCGTTTCGTTTCATAACACAATACGAATAACAAAATATTACATAGCCCCGCTAACAAAACTACTAACATAAGTATACGCCTAGGTACAACCGATACTCCGCGCGGCCGAGAGCGCGCGGTCGCTTGCACGCACGCCCCGCACTCCCACTCCCACTCCCACTCCACACCCCACTCCAACTCCACTCCCCCACACGCGCGACCCGCGCTCGCGGCCGCGGCAATTGACATTTTAAAATGGTAAAACAATTTTATTCTATGATGGAATCACGTGTCGTTGCGTGGATATTCATGTTAAATGAGAATGATACAAAATGTGTAAAACGACAAACTAAATTTCTACCGGTCCACAGTCCGTTTAACACAAATACCCAGCGTGTCAATCGCAATTCGAGATCAAAACTTGAGGTGATGACTATCTCGCCTCCGTAATACTGAAGCGGACGCGGCGGCGGCCGGCGCGCCCGCCTTAGTCGCTTCCCTTCGAACCGCGCGAGGGCGCCCGCGGGACGCCGTATCACAATGTTCAATAAACTATGTCGGGTACAATGTAAATCTAGCAATGGCCTCGTACAAAATACTTTCGGTTGTGATATGAGTCCGCCGATACACTCGATCGCACGTCAGTATATTCCTTACAAAATTGGTTTGGACACGGCCGGACACGTCCGCGCCCCGGCGGCGGCCGGCGCCGGTCGCTGGCACTCTGAGTAAAGTCTTCAAAAAGCCCACACCCGCGTGCGTCACTAGCTCGCCGGCACTCCGCAGCCCACCGTTTTACAATAACCCGTAAAATCTACACAATTGAAATAATACCCTACACAGAGATGACACGTCGAATACGCACAATGTGCACACAACCGTCGCGGGCAGCTCAGTAACAATACTATAAAAATTTCAAGTTTGTACTTTGATCATTGTCGAGTGCAATCGTCGAGAAATTCGGATGAAAGTCGCGACGGGTGAAGTCTCGCCCGCCCGCGGTCTCCCGGAGCGAAGAGAAACTGAGGGTTCTAATAAGGCCGAACCGTCGGTCGCCGGTCGCCGGTCGCCGGCCTCTGTGACGAGACGACGAGACGACGAGACGACCGCGCGGTCGGGGTCGACGATTGCGACTCGCCGCCGGATCATTGTTGAGCGCGCCCTATAATATATTGACGTCTAACATGAAGGTACACAAAACTTCGAGATTCGATTATCTTATTGCACTAACGGAAATATCGGTACGAGAGAAACGATACATATTTACATAGGCGTCAACAATGTCCGGCGCCGTGCGGCCGCGCCGCCGGTCGCGTCCGGCGGACGACGGCGGGTGGTCGATTGTCGAGTCCGAGATACTCTTACGCGGAGAAGCGTCATAGATAACACTAGGCGACGTTCGTTCCGGTCGTGAAACTGCTTCAATCGAACGGACCGCCGGCCTGTCGACTGTCGGCGGTCGACGAGAGCTTCGACCGCTCGGTCGGGTACACAGGTATACACGTGAGTAGAGGTTGTCGACACGTCGGTGACCATTTGTCAACGGAGAAGCCTCGTAGATTAAACACTAGAAACGTTTCCAACATGCGACTCCGACTCGGTCGTACTGGAGACCGCGCGATATCTTCGCGGCGACTTTGTCGCCCGTGGTCGGAGTATGAGGTTACGCGCGTGTGAGGCGTCCCCGGTCACACACTACCACACATATACAGTGAAGCGAGCGTAAGTACTGGGCCCGCCGCCTCGCCTGCAGCCGCGGACGAGCCTACACTATCTGAAAATAGAGAAACAAGAGTTACAGGGGCGTTTTAATTAATTACATTACAAATCGGAATCTGAAAATATAGCAAAAATCTATTTTTTTGTATGCAATTTATAAGACGACGTTTAAGTCTTTCCTTTCCTGAATTAACTACACAAATCCGTTATTATTTATGAAGGTAAAGTTCTTAACACTAAATATATTTAAAAACTAGTATTTGTCAACTAAACTTCGCCAAGTGTCAACACGACATGGATTCTAAAATGTGACACGTTTTTCGTAAACTATATATATATATTGTTTATTCTTTTATTTTTTAGGTTAAAATAAACTTATGCGTTGCTTCTGAAAACGAAGTTTTATTTCGTTAATTTCTTACAAATATTATTATATAATTTTACAAATAACTTATTTAACTACCCTATTATTATAACTTTACCTGAAAACGAAGAAACGACAATTAAAGTCTATTCTTCCACCAATTATTCTTATTTATCTATCTTAAATCACAATAATCTAATACAATAATAACCTCTCAACTGACCATTGACCTCAGACTTAAGCGCTTGTCAGTTGTTAATGTCATTCAATGTCGTTCAAAAATTAAAGAAATATTATTTCTTTACACATATATATAAATTATTATTAACTGCCCATACTTAATTATTAGTTTTATGTCATGTATTTTTACAATACAAAAAATATTTATTATTAATATTTTTATGTTAAAACAACGCCTTTATCTTACACAATCTGCGTATAGGACTGATACGAAGTACACGAACCCTTATGCCCAATGGAGGGACCTACATATTTTGTTTATTGCGTCCACGCATCACCAACCTTAAGGTTACAAAGGAGAACCCCACACTGGGCTAGCATATTCTAGAATACTTTGAACTAGTATATAGCCTTGATTAGGTTACGGCTTTCAATACGGTTATAATACTTTAAATCATTTTCAAAAATCTGCTTTGCTAAGGGAAATCATCTACACTAATATTATAGAGGAAAGATTTGTATTTTTGTATGTAGCGAATAAACTTAAAAAGTACTGGACCGATTTGGATAATTCTTTTTTTGTTAGTAAGCTAATTATCATTGAGTAACATAAGTTATATTTAGTACTAGATTACTTTAGAAATTCCTATTAAAACCAACCAAAGGTGTAAAAAAATTAGCCATAAAATGTCTTTCATCGCATACGCTGCGAAGAATATTAATGATAGGACAAACATTTTTTGTCAATATTATAGAATATATGAGACTATATGTCTAACTATTGTAGTTACGTCACTATAACTACTTATTTCCATTTAACTAATTGATCGAAATGCCAATCAAAATCAGACCGTGTTATCCATTCCATTTATATTTTTTTATCCAAATAAATAATGTAATATTCAAAACTGTCTTCATACCTGATGATTACTTTTTGAATAATTGAAATCGGACATTCCATTCAAAAGATATCATGATATTAAAATAATGGCGGCCACCTTGCAGCGAATTGAGTAACTAACTTGACGAGAGCAATTGTGTTTGGCACTTTCTCGAGTAGGATCTCCTGAAAATCAATACGCTTCGTTGCCACCTATAAATACCACAGCCAACGTAGTGTACAGGGAGGCTTTAAGATAAGCATTTTTTTTTAAATTAGGGATTCATTGTCGTTTTAATTAGTATAATTATTACTTAAATATATGTACCGATTTATGTCTACCCATGCGAAGCCGGGACAGGCCGCTATTTTTGAATAAAATAAATAAGATGGGGCTTAGGTGTGATCCCTGAGGTACACTCGAAGATATACTGCGATCTGTATGTAAACCATTTATTTATCTTTACTTTCAAGTATCTTGTGTGACGAGTGAGAGTTTAAAGTTTAGAAATGATCCAATTACGCTGTTAGTAGTTAACTTTCAAAATGTGTTGAGAAACACACAAAGCTTTACTGAAATAAGTATAGATACCAAAAAATTAAATGCTTCATTATAATATAAATATCACCACGTTTACAATTTCAATATACTTGGTAAGGTAATAAAGCATCTATAATGGACAACCATATTGTTGACCACTAGACTAACTATTGACATCAAACTAAACCTAGGTATAACAAAATAGATTTAAACCAAATCTGAATTATAACGCAAAAAATAATCACCAAGCACACATGCAAACATGTTTAAAATTTAGCTGTAAACAAATGCGCATTATTGTGCATTTTTAAAATTATTAATTGGAAATATTATATTTTATATTCCCAAATAGACATTTTCGAAGTTATGTGAATAAGGCTCTAATTCATTCCATAAACAGTGATACTTTTTCAAAACGATACAATTAGGCCAATTTTAGAAAATGATCTGAATAATTTAATAACATTAACAGTGAATTAGCTATGAAGAGAGTCAGCAAAATCTAGTTATAGTTTAACTTTGAATATGTTAAGAGGTTATTTAATAACACTCTAGGTCCATGGAGTAAAAGGGAATAAGTCATGATAGATCTTTAATTCTTTCGATTATTTCGTTCTAAAAAGTTATTTTTACCCTTAAAGAACATGGCGACTTTAAAATATTGTTTTTGTTACGTGATAGATATACGTAAGGTTAGGTATTAAAGTTCAACTTCATTTAGGCTCGTGGATGTAAGGAATTTTGCTCAATGCGACACGCTGGTCAAACGTGTTAGCAATCGTAGAGCGTAGCTTTCGCAACAAGGGTGCCTATTCCCGCACTGTGCATTTAAGCTACACTGTTATGGATCGATATACCGCCATCTGTCGGTTCTGGTAACTGCGATTAAGTTACCTCTTACGATACCAAGCAGAGGTACCACTCTACTCTGCTGGTACCCTGAGGCAAAGTACCGTACTGAAGTAATGAAGTTTGGTTACAAAACAAAACAAAATATTGTGTTCACTTCCTGTATATGTCCTAGTTATGATAATTAGATAGTTATTTTATTATATTTTAATTTCCTTGCCCTGCCGACACACCGGCTGGCATTTATTTTTTAAATTACTCGTTATAAGAGAAATAATAAGCAAATAACATCTAAAACAGCAGAAGAAGTGAAAATATACCAATTACGTTATGAATACATATCACCAATAAAGACAAAGACTATATCAATACCTAATCTCTGAAACGGCTGAATCGATTAAGGTGGGACTTTCCCTGGCAGATATCTGATACAATAAGGTATATACCCTACGTTCCTATATCCAATCACGCTAACGCTAATAGGAGGGGATTATCAATAAATAATGAAGCAAAAACGTGCGAAAAATATACGTTTTGAAGAAAATATGCTGCCCAGTCTTATATTTAGACCAGAGATTGTATTTCTCTTAGACATGGAAAGTGACTTCTATGATCAAACTACGTATAATGTACGGAAACAATAAATTTCTCTTAATCTTGGCCCTTTGGTATCTTAGAAATACAGACGCAGCTATTTTACGTGCATAATTAAACTGGAAACAACCAGAGAATAAAGAAAATTAACTATTTGTGCGTATATGTGTATTAATAACAGAAATAGCCTGTCGAGGAATCAAATTGCAGCTCCTAGACAAACAACAAACTGTTATCAGTGACATGTCCTATACACTGGTAAACATCCGCACTTCGAAATTAAAAGCTTATATTCTATGAAAATCTACGCTTTAAATTAATTGATTGAGAAGGGCTTGTAATTTGGACAGTGCGAGATGAGGACGAAATCATATTATCCTTTTTCATTTAAATTAATATAAATATTATTTTGGCCGTGGGGTACCGGCAGTACAGTACTTCCTCCTTTACCAGGTGTTATAAGAGGCGACTACCGGAACCGACAGATAGCGCTATACCCAAATGCATAGGCTGGGGATTGACTGCAGCGTCCCCGTGGCGAAAGCTGCGCTCTGCGATTGCCAACACGCTTTCCCATCGCGGCAATCATGGGCAAATTCCCTCTTTCTTGGGGTGGCCTATGCCCAGCAGTGAACTCCCAATGGCTGGTGCGATGATATTATTTTTATGCCAAGAATACAAATCGAATCAAAATATTCTTTATTCAAGTAGACCCGTTACAAGTACTTTCGAATCGTCAAAAATAATAAATAGAACAATTTTAATTCAGAAATATGAAGTACTAAATTTTATTATATTCATAATATTGATGACCCTGATGACCCGACGGGATTATGAGAGATATCTAATATTTAAATTAAGCCTGCCTTATTCTAGTCTACCGGCACCAGGCGGGTCTTAAAACAAAGTTTAAAGCAGGTTCATTACACGAGCCACCAGAAAGGAACCTACAAGAAAAAGTAGTAGACAGTTTGTCATTAATATCATCTTCAACACTATAATATGCTTTAGAAATAAGCTTTCTCTTTACATAATAGTTAAATTTATTAATCGGTAAGCCTGATATGCTGCCTCGTATTTTATTGTAGGATCTTAGGGCTACTGCCCTTGAATAAATTATTCATTTTATAAATTATGCCTTCTACACAATGTTTAAGTGCCTCATGGATTACCTGGTCAGCGCACGTAGCTTCTAAATATACTCCGCGAGAATACTATCATATTTTTTAGCCGCAGGACGTCCACTGTTGGACAAAGCCTTCCTTATGAGTTTATTGATCATTTTGAACCATTTCTGCCCATTATTGTTACAGGCTGTGGAGCCGATGAGGATAATTTGATCTACGCTGTTTCGGACGGACTAGACAGGTACAGAGAGAGAGGTATTATTCTTCTCTGCTGAATACACAGGCTCGATTAGTTCAACTGTGTGCGTAACCTTAACTGTTCAGGGTCGAGGATTGTGAAAGGAAGCTAGAGCTTCTGAAGGCAAACTGTAAATAGGTGCTATGGTCGATACTGCTCCCGAGTATACGATACCTCCACTGAAGTGTTACAAAAGAAGTGCCACTATTCCCCGTGCACTATAACTTCCTGGTTGCCTGGTTGCCCAGGCATTAATGACTTTCAGACTTTCTTACTGTCTCTGGAGACCTGGCTTCGTAGTAATGAATACCAACTCCACTAATCAGCTCATTCGGCTCCATAACTGGGCTCCACTGTTGTTCACAATATGACAAACGCCCGACCCGGGGTGTAACCCAAAAGAGGAAAATTTTCCAAAGTTAAGGGTAAAATATTATTTTATGTTAAATACCAATTTTAAACGTTAACTTCATGATTAAAGGAATTGCTCAATTAGTATGCCTTCAGGTTCATTAAAAAAATTTACAACTCGCGATGGCGCGGCGGTCTTATTATTAACGGATATTGATTTTAGATTACAAATAATGAGATCTATTATTGATTTAATTGAGGATTTTTCTGAGGTGTTTTTGTTTTTAATAGTACACATCGCATGAGGTAGACCTCTCACAAAGGTCGTTTACATTGGTACTTCATTCTCACCTATTTCTACTAGGTTCAGATTATGAGATTAGATTCTTTTAGGGTAAGATAGACAGTGACATTACCGGGTAAATGTGAAATAGTATCTTTTGTACACAGGGTTGGCGACACCCCAATGATATCTGTGTGATGACACTTGCGAATATAGGCTGCTTTCACGTTTACGACTAAGCGGACTGTTGTTAGCTGACTTGATAACATTTTAATCACGTCTTGCACGACTTCTAAACGTATTTACGGTTAGTGTCATAGGATACTAATCACTAATTTCTTTTGACCTATACCTTCATATAAGCCACTGGAAGTCGACTGCTGGACATAGGCCTCCCCTAAAAAGAGGGAATTTTTGCCAATAATTGTCATGCTAGGAAAGCGTGTTGGTAATCTGGTAATCGTAAATCGCAGCTTTAGCGACGGGGATAATTATAAGCAATATTCCCTCTTCTTGAGGAGGTCTTTGGTCTTCCAAAGGCTAGAATGATGATGCAATGCAACTACGAGTCCCGTTTCGCGCCAGGATTACCTTGAGTTTCAAAACGCAGAATTACTAAGAGAATTTTTACATTTACTGAAAATAACTGCCTAGCTTCTCTAGCCTCAGAAAGATTGGAACTGCGTGTTCCGCGTTCGCTCCCGCAATATTTCCGCAATATTATTGATCGGGGCGGGAGTCGTAAAACATGGAATGAATGTAGTCAGTGTATGTCGTATTTACCAGCGGCAGATGAGGTTGCGGCGGCATCACCAACAGAACACGGACAATTCGCCGCCCGCGCCGCCCACCGCGCGCCACGACCGCACGCCGCCGCCTACCACCTTCAGCTGAAACACAAGTTACCACCACGTAAGTCTCCCATCACATACTGGCTGTATTCATTTAGATTTGATTTGCTATAGAGAAAAAGGATCTAGCCATTTAAAATACTTAAGAGGTTGACCTTACATAATGGTTGGCAGCATTGGTATTTCACTTTCCCTTATTTCTACCGCCAAACAGCAATGTTCGCATTCCGGTTGGAAGAGTAAGAGAGGCAGTGAAATAACGGAATGTGACAATATCTTCAAAACACGAGGTTGGCAACCCGCTAGAGATTTCTTTGCAAAAGTACTAGCGTCTGTAGGCTGCGGTGATGCTTCCTATCACGGGGACCGTACGTTTCATTATCGGCTTCATCATATAAAGAAAGTACATATGTCAGCCTTATGCCTAGTGGCATTATCTACCAGACAACCATCAAGCAAAGCGGAAAAGGAGATAAGAAGGTTCAACACTTTATTAAAGTTAAAAATAAATAAAGATATAAAACAAAAAAAAATTAAAGTCAAAAATAATAATTAATAATCTTATTTCCGGTTCCCGGGAGGATAATAAATACAATAAAAGTTCTTTATTACAATAGCTATCTCCCAATGAAAATGCGATTCTGTGAATGCATAAATAGGGATATCGGCAATATTGAATTTTAAAAACTTAAAACCCAAATATTATATTTAATAAAATAATTTACACTCCCTTTTAAACCCCTTAAGAGACGAATTTAAAAAAAATATTTTACATGAATTTCATGACTATCAATAAAGAAATAACCTTCATACTGAAATTAATTTGAATAACTATATATATATATATATATATATATATATATATCATATGCATTTATTGCGTTTGTTTATACAAATATGTATGCCACGTCTATTTATTTTGTATATACATTGCCTGCACCCCTATGTTACGTACTAACTTTACATCTCTGTTTCACCCCTTTAGGGGTTTTTAAAATTCTTTAGTTCGTTATAAAAAGAACCGCTATACATAATTTTAAGTTTCTAAACCTTATTTATTTATTAATATACTAATACTGATTATCCCAATTACACAATTATAAAAGTATAGTTATAGTTGTATAGTTCTTCTCTTATTGCTTCTCCTTTTATATGTAGATTATTATTTTGTTATTATCGTCCTGACGTTCCCAATCTACTATATTTATTTAATAATCTGCTATTTTGAGTAAGAAATTCTTGTAGACCGCCTGCAAATACGGAGCGCATGTACTCTTTATTGTATTTACTCAGCAATAGCAACTCCCAAGTGAGCTCTCCCAAGATTTAACGTGGTATAACAAAAAATATTCAATTGCATAGATAACTCAGTTTTTTCCTAATTAAAAGAAAACTTTCATATATGTAACATAATTTAAGTTAAAATAAAAAAAATCTGAAATAATCATGTTTCTACGTATTCATTTGGAGCGATAAAATGTACACAAGACATCAGACTAAACTACCCCAATCATTAAAAATTTTACAGTCAATTTTGAACTCTCTGGCTCATTTTGAATGATGAATATCGATTACGAAGGCTTGACTGATTTTGACTAGGATCTATTACTTTCTGCATATATAAGTTTCCTTTTTGATTAATTGAACGACAAAGTTATCAATATGTTCCGAAATTGGGTGTTTTAATATTTACTTTAATATATATTATTATACAATTATTATTATTATTAAATATTAAGATTACCGCGTTCAAACAAACAAGCAAACTCTTCAGCTTCAATGAATGATATTTGTGAAACGGCTGTAACTTTAGTCTATAAGTATATTTTTTCTATTATGATTTACCGTTTAAAACAATATTATCCAAATTTTAATTCCTTATAAAAGCTGATGTGTTGACGCATAATTCCATATTTTATTTAAAGTGAAAAAATTATCAAGTATAAAGTAGTTTTACTAACACTGCAATCACATTTAAAATTTTATGCAACTTGAAAAATAATTTTGGACAATTCTTGCTATGGAACTAATTGAAAATAAGACACGACTTAAAAGAAATTATAAATGTAATTTGTTCTGTGTCTGTTTGTTAAATATATGTATTTAAGCAGTATATTTGTGATTCCTCTGTTGTCTGATGGCCGTAACACAAATGCTTTAAGCGACTTATCACGAAATCAGGTCAATGTATTAGATGTTGTGGGAATTTATTATTTATGTAAAAATATGATGTTATTCCGTCCGGCAATTTTGTTGTTTCTCGAATGGATTAAGCAAATGAGAAATGTAATTGGAAATTTTACCAACTCTCGCAAGTCTACATAAAACTACAGCGCTGTGTTAAATAAAGTCATAAATTATAAATGTTGCTATAAGGGTGAATCGTGTACTAACACACGACCACGGCTTGCCAGCTGCGAGACATTCGCATCACACATAATGCTAGTGTTCAAACGTCCGACTGCGTCGCCTGTACTATAACTGATCTACAACATTACATCGCCATTTACACCCGGATCACGGCGTCGCAAAAACAGCGAATGCATCGCGTTTTCATTCCACGTCTGGCCTTATAGGGGCAACGTGGCGCGGCAGCCGGTCTGCGCGCGCAAGGAATGCTGCCCATTCAGGAGCGATCGGGGGCACTCAATGAGACACGAGAGCAACGAGAGAACTTGTCCCATTGAGTATAAGGTGCGGGCAACAGGGCGGATCGCCATTTGATCATATTAATTACTTTCTTGCGAGCTAAACGGAGTCGTTTCATAATTATGTAGATATATATTTCTTTAATGTTGTTGATAAATGTGCGTGGTAAAATATAGTTTTGCATTACGGAATATGTCGTTTCAAAACATGCCTTTAGGGTTGTCTTTACTTATAATGATTTCAAAAGTAATTTTCCATACTTAATAACATACATACATCGTTATAAGTGGCAACATACGACGCTCAGTATGTAGCATACAATATGAAGTCGACTTTTTGTTCCCTTATTCGCGTTGCATTTCACCCGTATGCGGCCGGGGTCAACGACCCCGTCGACATCCGATAACGGAGCCGCGGCCTGCGATAACGTTATCAGTAAGAAGGTGCAACTACATCCTAACCAGATACATGTTTATGGTTGTATACCGCGCAGCATGGGCCCCGCAAGGAGTTCGGTAGACCTACTCAACTCCAAGGCCGAGAAAAACAAGACTAAACATTATATTTTGCTCACTTAAGCTTTGACCAGAAACATCACTACAGCGGAAAGAAAGTAGATGTACACCACGTTACGCGCTTTCTAACTAATAATATACAATTCTCGTGTCACAGTGTTAGTTAACATACTCCTCCGAAACGGCTTAACCGCTGCTTATAAAATTGTAAATGCATATTCTGTTGGTCTGAGAACGGGCTACTATCTATATTTAATACTCCTAGTGATAAAGGTTATCCAATCCTAACATTTTTATATAATGTGTAAACCCTAAATTTTCACCCATCTATCACCAACCCCTATTTTTTTTATAGTTTTAGTAACTTAATAATTTTATTTATATATAAGAGCACATACTTCGAGGTATGTGCTACTTGATCGTTCAATGAACAGTGTTAACAAATCTGCAGTACGCAGTAACTAGGTCCCATAGTAAGTGTGCCTTCGTATCGACGCATGTATGTTGCTCCACTCGGTGCGTTACTCGAAACTCTTCAGCCCAAGTATGCATTATACGTTTAATGACAGCGTACAGGTCTGCCTTTATTGTCGCCGGAGCGGCGCGTGCGCCGCGTCGTTACTGGACGGGTGGCCAGTTTGATGCACCACCACAAACTAATGGTAGACCACTAACTAGCCACTAATTAACAGCTGTTCGACATCATTATTTTATGAACGCTAGTCCAGCTCTCCTCCGCTTTTCTAACTAGTTCGTAACAACATGAGTGTATTGATAAAACCAAAATGTTCAAGTTTGTATCCGAAACAGTATTTTTTTATTATAGGGCTCAAACGAGCCAACGGGTCACCTGGTGTTAAATTACCAGCGTCATTCATAGACGCTTATCACCAGAGATATCACAACTGGTTGCCGGCTTTTAAGAATAGACTCGAATGTGCGCTATACATAGTTTGCCAACTATTGAGAAAATCAATTATTGAGAACAATGCACATTAACTGTTCTAATGTAATATCAGCAAACATCAGTGAACCAGAGGTACATAAATACAAGCGTGTTGTTCATGGTTCAGAGCAGAGAGCAGTCATAGCGCATATGCGGCGAGCGGTCGATCTGTGCCAGTCGTTTCCAGCGGTCGTCGCTCCCCGACCTCGCGCGGATCCGCTGCAACTTTGTCTTCAGCTTAAACACCGGCACCGGTCGTGACTCTTAAAAGGCCTCTTGTAAGGATTTTATCGTTCTACTTGTGCATTGAAAACGAGGAACACTTCGGAAGCTTCAGGCCGACTATGTTACTATCCCTTTTGTGCAATCTGCTAAACATTGAAAGCATACAAAAGTATATTCTCAAAAGAGAATTATTGCTTCTGCTGGATATTTCTTATCGAATGTAAACCGAATCAAATCAAAGAATTCTTTATTCAAGTAGGCCATTTACAAGCACTTTCGAACCGGCAAAAAAAATAAATAGAAATATGAAGCACTAAATTGTGTTATATTCATAAAACCGACGACCCTGATGATCCGACGGAGCCATCGGATCGCAGGAGCCATCAACATTTAAATAAGGCCAATGTATGTGAGGATGTTATACTATTCTGAGGAAAAAAAAGCAAAGCGACCTTAAATGGAAAGTAAACTAGAGATTGTTTGGAAAGAAAATTTACGGCTGCTTGCAAATTAAGTGGAATTGCGAAAAAACGCGTAGGTGCAGTGTTTAGTTGGAAGTGTTGCTGGGCTTCCATTGTTAACGTTCGCAGAGGTTGACGCGGACACATGTGCCGCGGCAGCGAGCGTGGGAACGCGGCGACACATGTGCCGGCTAATTATGCAGCGACATGCCCCTCATAACGACACATTGCGCTTTTCAATTTCATATATATATGTATATATATATATTTAGAACTACCCGTAGGTAAGTGATCTTAAAATAAAGTACATATACCACATGTTATTGAAAATGTACTTTAATTTTTTAGGCTTCTGTTGACAGAACTTAAACACGTCATATGAATAGTGTTTTTAATGTACGAACGCGTCGTCAAAGTGCTCCTTTTGCTAATGTCGTTCAACCGACTGCTTTTAACAGTTTACAGACACAGGTGATTAGATGTAGGTTATTAGATATAGATCTGACAATGGAACATCGCTTGGCAGCGCCGAATCGTGTTTGACTAAGTTGGAGTACAGCAGACGCAATGCGGCCAGAGGTCGTAGACTAGAATGGTTCTGTTCCGCTTGCTCTCGAAGAATGCAACGAGAAAACAATGGATTTAATTGTGATATGTTACATTCGGAACTAACTGTATATTTAATCGACTCCAAACATACTCGATAAAGAATGCTCGACGCATTAACCGGCATAGCTGAATAGGGCCATTGTATGTTTCAATTCTAATTCCAAAAATTCTTTACCTTATTGACTGGGCCGTTTTATTTCTTGTATAGATTCATATACCATGTAAAATTATGAGTACACTAGCAATGCGCGCGACTTCGTCCGCGAGGAATAGTGACTTCGGGGAGTATAGTGACTTTTAGGAATTATTTATTTATTTTAAAACGGATTCCTAATTTTTTGATAAATCGAACCGGCGGTTCCTGAGATTACCCCGTTTAAACAAACAAACAAACAAACTCTTCAGCTTTATAATATTAGCATAGATTAAAAAGGTGATATTCAAATAACCTTCGGTACGTTCAATGTGCTTATAATGTATTCCATGCTGGCTTGTCACATTGGAAATACTAACGTTTTTGGCAACTTGTCACCTGTCATTTATGCCTGAAATGACAGTGGCAGGTGAAAATGTATAACGCGTGTAAAATGTTGTATCTATCAAAATATACTCGATACGAAGAAATGATGTTTAACACTAATCCACATTTAAACTATTTAGTATTCATGGAACCTTTGTCACCACCAGTTTTTCTTGTAAGTTCCTTTCTGGTGGCTCGTGTAATGAACCTGCATTAATCTTAGTTTTAAGACCCGTCTGGTGCCGCAGACTAGTATAAAGTAGACCTAATTTAAATGTTAGATGATTGTTGTGATCCCGTCGGGGCATCCGAGTCAGTGTTATGAATATATTACAATTTAGTATATATTTTTGACAATTCGAAACTGCTTGTTTAAATAATATTTTGATTTGATTTAATTACTATATTATGTAATGAAATTATATGTATACGGTAATGATTTCTTCAGGGCATGCTATTTTGATTCTTTAGATGTCAATTGATATAATTAAATTTTAAATATAGATGTTTATCGATTCCTGCCATCAAGCTGTAATACACACTCCAGTGCTAAGAATGCATTCTTAGTATTGAAGTGTGAACATTACTGCAGAAGAAAAAAAAAGTTTATATTAACAATGCACGTAACATAGTCAAGCAACAAGTCGGTGACAACACACCCTTGTCTGTTACTGATGGAATTAAAACCTAATTTTTTGGATGAACCTAATGGCGGACTATTATAAATCAATACAGCTCGAACACTTCTCACTAACCACCACATGAATCGTGGAAGAACCAACTTGGCGCGAGCGAGCCAAGCGCCGGCGCGAAGTTGGTGTGCTAAGCACCATACCTGCTGCATTTTATCAAAGTCGAGTGCGGGCCGGTGCCGGCGGGGCGGCGGCAGGGGCAGGCGGCGGCGGCGCGGCGACGCCGG
>JACJUM010002543.1:18404643-18446398 GCA_020976665.1 Heortia vitessoides
GCGCACACACACGCGCCGCCCGCCCGCCGCGGCTTCAGCGCCTCTAGCGGGGGCGACGTACGGAACCGCACCGGAGTTTCCACCTGCAAAAGTACCATGCGGCTCCCTTAGGATTTTCAGATACAAGTGTCTCGCGCTCCATAACAAGGCAGATGGCCAACCCGGCTGGCTATTAGAGAACATTCAGGTATACACATTATTTTTACAATTAAGACAATGCATACTTAGCAAACTATCTCATGATATTGAAGCACCAGTCGGGCTACGGAGCGCAGTGCATGACTAAGTGTTCGAAAGCTCGAGGTTAAGTCCCTTAAACATCTCATTTTACCACTTCTTTGACGCTTCTTGGAGGAATTAAATGCTACCAGCAGTATTCAGAAGTTCCAGCGCCTACCCTCTCCACCTTGACAGACGAATTCTAAAAGAGTTATTTTTAATCATCCACTTGTGAAAACTCCAAGCTATAGGAAGATTTGAAATCAGATCCTACTCAGAGCAGCGCGGGGTGTTCAGGTTCAGAAAGTGTATCGTACAGAGTGCGAGAGAGGTTAGATGCGGATGAGGATTAGATGGCGCACCTTGGTGTCGTCGTCATCCGAGGATGGGGGTCTGGCGGCGAGGTCGTCCGCGTCAAGGTCCCGCGCGGGCCACTTTCGCTTCTCCGGGGCCGCGGGGGGCGGGGACGAGGCGCCGCGCCGCCGGGACTCCGCGGGGCCCGCGCTCGTCACCGCCGGGGCTTCGGGCTCGCCGCTGGCGCCGCTCGGCGTGCCGTTGATCACCTGCGGCCACGGACGGTTGTGGGCTATGCTCGGGGTGACGTGGGGGTACGTGGCGATGGTCGGTTTTATGAGACAGACGTTTCCTACGTGTTATTTTATGGAAATCACATTTATGAGTTTCCGCTCTCTCCTAAACTTGATGTTTATTATCTACATAATTGGTCCGTGCTTATTGATTACAGGTACTTGTGAATAAAACTGGGATAACGTGTTTGGTTTAAGGCGTTGATAACGTGGAACATGCAAGTTTATTTGTATAGTCGCCGTATAGTCGGGCCCGTCGCCGCCGCCGCCGCCGCGGGCCACAAACGTCACGCCTGGCCGCACCGAAAAGAGATCATCCGGCTCCACTACTTTAATAGCCGGCGCGATAAACACCACACTGTAATCTGCGATCCATAGTCAGCAATTAAAGTGCAGTAAGGCGACACGAGTCACGCACCATGATTCCCTAATGCTAAGCGATCGACATATAACACTCTTAAACAAAGGAGACATCACGAATAAATCATTTTGATGTCTACTGCTTGAATAACGTCGCAACTTGTTTTTCTTTGGTTGCCGTGCTATTATTCGTTTCCTTTTTGCAATTAAAAGAGTGCAGAGACAAAAGAATTTCTAATTTCAAGCCAAGCTCGAGATAAACAAATGTTATACGTTATACAGGCGGCCGACGGGAAAAAATGAATAAAACGGGAATTGTTTTGTCTTGCTTATTCTAAAAGTGAAATGGCGTCAATGGAAGTTGAGGCGCGGCGGCACGCCCGTCGGGACGGAGACTTAGGCGGGACGGAGGTTCAAGACAACGAAGGACGAGAGTCAACTATATCATTAATATATATATATATTTACATAAAAGTATATATGTTTGTAACTCGGTCGTACAACCGCTGCACGAACCTAACTAAAATTTCAGATCATATATCTAAGATTACTATACGTTACTATTTATTCAGCCCACTTTATTTTCACACGGGATCTTGAGCTTCGTGGAGGTTACTAGCTGTTGTAAATTATATTACTTATTATAAACGAATAGCGACTGAAGACAAAGATTTCATTAAATGTCACGAACGTAAACCAATCTCTCGGTAATGTATAAAACAAACTAATGTTACTACGCGAGCGTGAGTACACTCTTAAGCGGTGCGTGGGAACGAGAAATATACGAGTGTTGTAAATTATTGCAATATCGCATAATTAAACTGTCTAATCGAATATGAAAATAACCGACCCTACAATAACGATAGTGATAAAGACATCAACAGTGTTCGGCTTTAGAGCATTTTCTTGTGGCATTCAAGTAGGCGGGGCTGATGTTTGCGCCGTGATAACGGAAGCCTCTAGTGCAGCATCAGAGGGAGCTGCTGCCACAAAAATGACAGGACGTCGCGCTCCGGCCGCAGCATCCAAGTGACACGCCAGGAGGATAATGCTCCTGTAGCAGAAGCCGGCGACAAGCCCCGCATAGAATTGAATGTACATCCGTAGGTTTTAATGTAAAAATTCCATCGAGTGTGCGCTGCACGTTTCGATTTAAGAAAGAGGACAAATAAATGACGGAAAATGCAAAGAGCGTGTTCCGTCAGTCTCTGCCGGTGGGGTTGTCACTTTTTGTGAGTCTCGTCGACTAATTTTCGCTCGGAGCGCTCGCGGGTCGTTCACCTGGGCTCGTAACTTTTTAATCTCTTTACGTAATACGAGCGACGGGTGCGCCGCCTTCTAATGTGGTTATTGGAAGAATAATAAGGTTATCTACTGCGAGATTTTTATAACATCACCGTGTTGCGTGTTGGTACATAACCACAGATATGTTTAAATATTAATATCTACATCTGCACTAATGTTATGAAGAGGAAACGGTGTTTTTTTTGTTTAGTATAAATAAACTCAAAACTACTTGACTGATTTCGATATTTCTTTTACTAATAGAATGCTACATTTTAAAAATCCATGGTATTTATTTTTTTTTTTATATTAATCCTTATTCTAATAAATGTTTTTTTATTAAAGACTGTTGCAGTAACTGTAGATGACATTTTAAATGATTAAAATCGGCCATTGCATTCAAAATATATTAACAGTTTAAAAATGTCAATCTAAACAAAATATGCCACTCGCGTCGTTGCCGGGTACGGAGTGTGCGGGCTGTGCGGCCGAGTTTCTCAGTTGGATCGTGGTATTTTCAGTTTCAATTTTCAGACTGATCGGTTTTAACTAACTGCTTTAAACATCATATAAGTATGTTTAAAATACGTTGTTCACCCGTGCGAAGCTAGGACGGGCCACTAGAATTCTATAACGAATTTATCATATCAACCATTTATTCATTCATCATATCAACCATTGGAATCCACTAATGGCCTCCCCAAGAAAGGGGCAATTTTGCCCATAATTACCGCGCCGGGCAAGCGTGTTGGCAATTGCAGAGCGTAGCTCCGAGACGAGGATTTTGCTGCCCATCACCACTAACATTTGAGCTACACTGGATAGATGCACCGTAATCTTTCGGTTCTGGCACCTCACACGACATCTAATGTAAGGGGAGGTACTATTTTACTCCACCGGTACCACACACGGCCAGAATTTATACGTCGTTAGGTCTTTGCTAGATATTGTTCTAAACTTAAAATTATCAAGAAGAATGTGATGCGATATTAAATTAAATATCTTTGAGATTAAGCCATGTTTTGTCATTAACACGATGTAATGAGACAGCCCTGTTTTTGCGAAGCGCGCATGCCACTCCTGGTTGGTATACCGCGGGAAAGCTGTATCCTTACGTTGTGATGCATTAATGACTCGAGCTTTATCGTGCATGCCATCCCGTCAATGCCAAATGTCAGTGACGCCGAGCGGGAACATAAACGTTCCAGTCTCTGGAGCAAGGGAGTATTCAATACCGAAATTCGGTTTTCATTATACGGTGCGAATACATCCTCGCGAACTATGTTCGTGTTTCCGCCATCAGAGCACTCGCCCAAAGCGACATCTACAATTAAATAACAGCCGGTTGTCAGGTGTGACATGTTGGAGCCTGCAATTCAGTTGCGGATGTCGCGCGTCGTCGCGCGTTAATGTCGCGTGTGATGGCCAGCGTGTTGTTAATGGCTTTATCTACCAAACTATTCAATCTAAATCGGACTGCCAAAATGGTAATCTACACATTAATGCGTGAAGCGAAAACTACGTATCTACATATTTTTAACAAAATTGCGCGAACGTAGAGAAGGGAGTAATTTTTTTATTTAAAATGCACTAGAAATACTTTAAATTAAACATTACATACTCACTGCCGTGAGCAACCGGCAGAGTAGTACCTCCTTCTGTACTAGGTGTTGTAAGAGGCGAGTAAGGTACCAGAACCGACAGATGGCGGTATATCGATACTTTTCTTCCGGTACCTCACGGCCATGACCATTCTCTTTAGTCTTATTGACTATCAAAATTTTGCCAATGTCAATAGATAAAACAAAAAGATTTTCTCTTTAAAACAATATGTTATGGTTGTATTCCGACCATCGGTTGACCATTATCCTCTGGGGCCTAAATACGACTCCAAATCTATACAACACTTCACATTAAATACTTATTACAATTAAGTAATTGTTAATTAAGTATGCGTATTTAATTACTGGTGTTCAATATATATAAATATATACGCTATAGTATACTATATGTAAGTAAATATATATAGTATACAATAGCGTACATATATATATATATAGTATACAATATCGTACATATAATACATACACATATATATAGACATAAGTTAGACTTAACCTATATATATATATATATATAGGTTAAGTCTAACTTATGTCTTTTCGGAGACAGGGTCTGCAATAATTAATGTAATATTATACGAGTTGGATCGAAAAGCCTGCTATTTACGATATCAATGTTCCCGAGGGAAGGTCCGCTACAATCCTGAGGGCTAGCTTAGTCGCCTAGGGGCGCGTCCTATCCTAATATGACTTTCTTATCGACGCGACGGTCAGAAATTCAATTGGCGTAAGGGACATGTAGGCAATTTTTTTGTATTTATTTATCTAAGACGTCAACACCTACTTTACAAGTTACAAGATGATTCAGTTTTAATAATATTTGTTAAAAAAACATCTTAAATACAAATAAAAATTGCTTTTCAAATAATAAAACTCATAACGAACTAACTGTTTTTATTTTCTTTTTGTTTTCCCAGTAAACCTGCACGTTGTCCTTTACGACAATTGAATTTATCACTGTCGTTAAACAAACTTACAGTCCGCGTGATAGTACTCGTCTCTGCAGCCGAAAGACGCTCCTAATATCACAAGGATACCTAGCGCGACGCCAACCTTGTAACTTGAAGATATTATGTCACTTTACGCAGTTATTTCACAGCCTCTCCCACCCTTAAACCGGAACACGGCAATGCGAACACTACTTTTTTAGAAATAGACGTGAGGAAGATTATTAACATTAACAGATTTTTTCAATAAATAGATTGTTTGTCTTTATGTTATTCTGTTGTATGTGCCTGTTATAGGAAAGTTTCATTTAATTACATTTAATAGTTTTAGCGTGAAAGCGTAACAATCAGACACATAAAAATGTTATATTGGCCTTTATTTTTTTGTTTGTATGATTATATTAAATAGTTAGTTAGTCAAGCAACATTATAGCTCAAGCAACTATATAAGCAACATTTATCTCTACGTTTGAACAATTTTTAATACGAAATAACTCTTAATAAAAATTAATACTTTATTGTACACCAAACATTCAATTATGAAAACAAGAAACTGCAATCAAAATGTACAACGATATTTCCTCCAGGCAACTCTCGCTAAGTATTTAATATGAAGTTGTCAGTTTAAAACAGACAATTGAAATTACGATTTGTTAGTAATAGCACGATAAAACAATATAAAAAATCATAACTGCATTTGGAGAATAAAGTTAAAAAAATTAAAGATAAGTCTATTTAATAACGCGAACGCGTCCTCTTCAGAATAACACCAATTAAAAAAGGAAAAGCCATTAGTGTTCGCATCGGGAAATGCTATAAGAAAATAAAACACTTAAGAGATGAGTAAGTAGCACACTAGAAAATCTTATAAGTACATGAGAGATCTCCCGAGCTAGGCCGATAAATTACTTGTATGTTTCAGAGAAACAGCACACATCCGGCGGGGGTGGGTGGCCATACTTTACTGTCTAATAATGATATTACGTAATGGCCTGCGATGCCGGATTAACTTTAAATAAAGACAAACGACTGCCCCGCGCAGGCGGCTAATGGAAAAAATATAGTTGTTTTCGTGTGGTAGTAGCTATATCACTCGAGCAGATAACTTTGTTGTTTAAATGTTTTAATGCACTACGTGGTAAGTCGCTTAAAGCACTTGTGTCACGGACGCCAAACCACTGAAGGATCACAAATATATTATGTACTTAAATACATAAATTTACCACCCAAACACAGAACAAAAACAAATAACATCATATAAATATTTGTACTGGGTGGGAATCGAACCCACGACCCTCGGCGCACAAGATAGGATGTAAAAATGTGACCATTTATATTACATAACATATCAACAAACGAAAGAATCCAAGGATACAAATAACAACCAAAACACGCCTAAACCGGTTCGCCGCAGAGATAAGTGAACTTTGGGAGGCACTCATTGACCTTGTTTTAAAAGTTTATATTGTAACCTTTAGACCCTAAAATATTGCAAAACAAGCATTATAGCGTTGTGTTCGGCGCGAGCGCGCGGCGGCCAACCTGCGGTTGCGCAGCCAGTTGTTTATAGATTGATCAATTCTAATGCATGTCAGAAATATATGACTGTGCCCGGAATCAACTGATCAGTATTTGAATTGTACTAAACGTATATTTTGTAACATTAACGCTTTCTTTGCTTGTGTGCAGTATAAGTTCTTTTTAGCGGGCGTATTGTTTTGTTTTTTTTTGTTTTAACCAGCTGAGCCAACAAACGTTCTCAACGTGGATCAAACAGCAAACAAAATAATATTAAAATCATCCCGGACACACACCGGGACACGAAGATTTATATATTAAGATTAAAACTAATAAATAATAGAAGTTACTTCGTGTAATTGTATTGTTTGAAAGTCCTTTTAAAATAGGCCCGGCCCAGCTCGTTTCAGACAAAAAATATAAAAAATAAAAATTGTATGTGAATAACCGTATAACTTTCATATGCATTTATTAATAAGCTGTTTTTTTATATTACAAACAAACACCTTAATTGTATTATTGTATATACATCCGACTCTTCGGTGATCTTAAGGCAACCGTGCTCAATAGTGGCAAGATTTTATAATATATATCTTATGTCACACATCATTGTTAGGGCGTTTTTTATCATGAATTAATTCCCAAAACATCTCATACATTGACCTGACTTTGCGGTAAGTCGATTAAAGCACTTGTGTTACGGACGCTAGACAACACAGGAATCACAAATATGCTACTATGATACAGAACAGACACCTGTCCTGGGTGATGATCGAACCCACGACCCTTGGCGCACAAGATAGGATCACTACCATCTGCGCCATCGGGCCCGTCAACCGAGTTTTAATCCTGTTAATGTAGTTAGATTCGTGAGCGTGATATGGATTGCTTGGAGAGATTAAGGAATAGAGAGTTATCACCGTGATAAGCTATCTGGTGCATGATCAGGGACGCAGCGCGCCGGTTATCGGGGATTCATATCAATATCGCGTTGATCATAAAACTAAATTTTGGGGATTAACTTACTGCGCAGCATAGCTTCCGTGTTTATACAATTAATTTGACGAGCGAAATTGAATTTATGAAATTAAATGTGTAAAGTTCTATTCATTCCCCATTGAAAGTTGATTTCATCTTTCAAAACCCGTGCGGTACCGACTGGTGATACTAGGTATTGTAGGAAGCGACTAAGGTACCAGAACCGACAGTGTCGCTCAAATGCACAGGGCGGAGATGAGCAGCGGTATCCCCGTCAATAATGGGCTAAATTCCTCCTTACTTGGAAAAGTCTATGTCCAGCTGTGGACTTACAATGGCTGATATAATGATGATAATAACATGGACTGTGTATTTCATAATAATGTTGTTGTTATGTTCTAATTCCCCGATTCCTAGACTATATAGACTTCACAATAAGTATAATAATAAGGTTGACTTATTTTCCTCCCCTTACTATAGAATTAAGCGCCAGATCCATCAATTAAACTTATATTCAATTAAAAGAATAAGAAATGTTTAAAATCGTCTGATCGCACAACGCATGTTGTGTGAATGTTTATTGTACATTTCGTTTTAAGTTGAGGCTTTTGTATACATATTATTACAGTGTAACAATTACTGGCTTACCAATAAATAGGAATATAAAATAATAATTAAAGATGCGATTAATTGGTAAGTACGATGTTTGAATAACCTTAGAGGTAGAAAAGTGAGCGTGCGAACACGGAGCCGTGACAGAATGTACGCGCGTCACCGAGCCCCTACATAGACTCGATGTGGTCCGTGAACACCTAGTACGGAGCCCACCGCATGTTCTCGGCAAAATGACCCATTCAATTTTAAACTATCTTGATTTGATTATTATTATTAAAAGATTTAATTTGCTTGGCAAGTATTTTTATGGATCATATGGAATAGCCTATTGTTGAACACAAGCCTGTCCAAAATATTATTGATCATAAAATATTCAAATTATCAATTTACACAACACATTATACGTCTCGTATATTGTCCTGACTCTGAGATACGTCGCTTGAAGCACTCGGGTTACGGACATCAGACAACAGAGGAATCACAAATATAATACTTAAGTATATATATTCAACACCTAGAACAAACACAAATATCATCATATAACTTACATGCGGTAGACCTCATACAAAAGGTCGTCTGCATTGGCACCTCACTCTTACTTATTTCTACCGCCAAATAGCAGAGTTTGCTTTAATTTGCTGTGTTCCGGTTCAAAAGGCAGTGAAATAACTGGGCGCGCTAATGATATCCTTGTGATATACAAGCGTCTATAGGCTGCGGTGACGCTTACTATCACGCGCATGCTTTTTAACCTGGGGTGATTAAAATAATTTATATATATACAAATATATATTTGTCCTGGGACTGAAACCATGACCTCAGGATAGGATTACTACAATCTGCGCGATCGAGCCTGTCAAGCCATGTCAAGTCTTTGATTAATATACCGCCATCTGTCGTTTAAAATAGGGACCTCAGTGGTCTGTGCCGCCTCGTAGAAAGAGACCCAAGGTCAAATCGACATTGAAGTGTTTGTTTGTAACATCAAAATAAGAGTTTTGCATAAAATGCATAAATTATCACAAAACATTTGTTGAAATGTATTCTGTATATTTGTTCCGGTGTGTGTTCAATTCGGCTCGACTCATGCATTCGAAGAAAGCTGTGTTAAGAGTTAGTTAAAAACTGTGAACGAAGATAATAATTCCAAAATAATCGTGAACAAACTCGCAGGCAACAGTTAAATATACAAATTACAAATGTAATCAAGAAAGTTTAAAACGTGACTGCTGTTTCTACTCGAGTCCCTCGTAAACACCAGTGTATTTTACAACCGCGATCGTCTCATGTCCTGCAGCGAATTATTCAAATACAATTTTAATAAACCAATTCACGTTTGGTCACGCAACATAAACGCAGTCTGAATAATTCAAACACGGCCAGACACTCACACTTATTGTTCAAGTTTTACCAATTACAAAGGTATTTGATGAAACGCTTCAAGTCTATCGGCAGTTCCATGAACATATCGCAAGTTTGTATTAATTATATTTATGTATTTATTCATCGGTATCATCATTACAGCCATTGGTAGTCAACTGCGGGACATAGGCCTCCCCAAGAAAGGTGGAATTTCGCCCATAATTACCGCGCAGGGCAAGCGTGTTGGCGCTGTCGGGACAGGGATGCTGCTGCCCATCCCCACCCTATGAATTTGGCTACGCCGTTTCGGTTTTAAGTTGGCTGCTCCTTTTCAATAAAGTAAATACTTTACTTTATTCTTTTTTAACTTCATAATACATCGCACTGCTGATCGTTACGTTTTATTCATTCATATTTATCCAAAGGTTGCCTGGACGAGATCGCAATGAGCGATAAGGCCGCCAATTGTCATATAAATTGTAAATTCTTATTTTTTGGTTTTTATTTAATGTAATGTGGAAATTAAAGAGTATTATTATTTTCATATTCATTCTCTTCTCATTTTGCATTGCATGAACGGGCTATAGGTAATATGTGGGGGGGGGGGGGGGGGGGGGGGTGGTGGATTTGCACTTACTTGCTGACTATTTTGCAGACGTTTTAAAATAGCGGGTTTTTGTAGGCTCATGTAAACATATTCTGTATTTGAGGTTATGTTACATTTAAAGGCGTGTACCTGATGTCACACGGACGATAACGGAAACAGAATTGACATAGTACAGGAACAAACAACCATAGAGTCTAACGAGTGGCCCGGAGAGGACAAACAGACACGCAGTTACATGTGAATGGTCGATGGTCGACAGTATGGAACTTTCTTCTAGGTTATCCGCAGCGGTGTCGGCCCAACTCTACTACTCCAATTGAAATATCGGCGGTCAGAAATTCAATTGACGTAAGGGACATGTGGCCAAAAATGTTTGTATTTATTTACTTTTGACCTTTGTTAATAGTTTCAATTAAAAGCGGATTCAATTTCAATTATATAAAATATAGAGATTAAGTTGCAACGAATTAATTGCTTTTGTTTTCTTTTTTGTTCTTCTTGTAAGCCTGCACTTTGCCCCTTACGACAATTGTTTTTATTACCGTCAATATATTTTTAGTATTTTATTTCTCTAAATTACACAGTGACAAATTGTTGTCACTTTCACTGATTGTTTGCAGTAGAATTGGGCTTGTAGGCGCAACACGCGCGCCAGACTTTGCGGGTGAATTGACTTCTACTTGTAAACTTTCTGAACACCCTTATCAAAGTATGTAAGGAACATCCTTTGCTTCAACTATAGCGATTAAGCTAGATTACACGCTCAAAAACGTAGTGTCTATGAATATATTTTGGGTATTTAGGAAAAAAATTGTAATAACTTTGGTGCGCCTCGAACACCTCGTTCACCTGTGGGATTCAATTCTATCGTTGTTTCCTGTCCGAATTTGAGCTGTTGAGCTGCAGAACGAGGGTAACACATTAAAAGGTAAGTGCTGCTTCCCCATCCCTTAGTTATGTTAGAAAACAAGATGGCCGTCTATTCTAACCACAGACATCACCCGTGCATAATGAATCAAACTTTCATCCTCACCCACGCATCATGTGGTGACAGTCTGGTTGTGTATATCAAGTGTAACTACCTCGAGCTCCTCCTCCGAGGAGTGGTGGTCGTAGAGATGGTCGGGCTCCGGCTCGGGCAGTAGCCGAGGCGGCGTGGGTGCGCACGCGCACGCCTCCCCGCCCATACCTGTAACAGAACACATAATTACACGTCTGGTAACCGCGGTAAATACCAGGAGTATTTCAACTAATAAAAAACACAATATGTAACGATAGTAATGAGATCTTTTGTGAAACAAGTCAGTCGGTTATATTTACGGAAGCATCACAAGGATATCACTAGAGCGTTGCCAACCTCGTCACTTCCAGATATAATGTCGCAATATCCAGTAATTTTACTGCCCCTCACACCCATCAAATAGTGACACAGCAATGCTTTCACTGCAATTTAGCGGTAGAAATAGGTGAGTAAGGTACCAATGCCGGCGACCTTTCTATGAGGTCAACCTCATGTAAATTTTTTATTATACGCAGTAATATCAATGTTATACAAATTGTCTTTTAATTTAATGAATGATGATTGTTTTATTACAGAGAGGTAAAAAATGCCGGATGTGCTAGACTTCGACGAGATCCCCCATTATTTAACTAAATTGTTTACTCATAGGTACTGTTGGCTAGCAATAAAGGTAGAACATGTTGCCAACGATGTCAATAAAATTATTCCGTCTTCGTAATCCTGTCCAAGGTAATACTTACTATACAAACAAATTTATTGGGAATCAATCAATCTCCCTTATATTTATTTTGTTGCGTTGTGGAGAAAGCAACAGTTGTGAGCATTATTCATCCTTAAACTTGATCTATCATAAATGAAATTAAAGATGGTTATAACACACAGAAAACCTCATACAAATGTCGTCTGCGTAGGTACCTAACTCTCAATGTCTGCCGCATAATAATAATATAATATGCATTTTTATTCTGAATTGCTTATTTGTTGTGTATATTACAGTATATCCCTCAATTCAGTGCGCCTTTTGGCAAAGGCCTCCTCTAGCCGTTTCCTCTGAATTCTTCACGAGCAACTCTCCACCACTGTGGGCCCGCTGTTTGTTTTAGTTCGTCCTCCTATCTCCTTATTTTTGTTCCCTGGCTGCGTTTACTATCCCTTGAATACCAATGCATTATTATTTGACACCATTTTTCCTATACTTGACCTCAACATGTGACCAATCCATCTCTATTTTGGTTGGTCAATTCTTAGCAAGATGTCTGGAAGTTGAATTTTCTCTTATTTAGTCATTACTTAATTACCGCAAAATAGCAGTGTTCGAATTGCTGTATTGGCAGTGTAATGTGACATTACACCTATATCATGAGGTTTCCAACGCGCTAGTGATATTATGTGATATGAACATCTATAGGCTGCGGTAGTAAGAGCGTCTTTGGAGCGGTAGGCTGCGGGAAGCGGACAACTTCACTGTATGATTGTTTGTCGAGTTACACATAAAACATAAGACTTACTTAAACGATGCCAAAAAGCATCTCGCTAGCATCACGTATTAACAAAAAAATACGGTAGGTCAAATTTAAATAATGAATACCAGTAATAAAAAACTAACAGGAATGAATTACACGAATCCCTCATACAAGTACCCCTCGTAACGAGTACATCTGACTAGAGCATTATAATTACGAACTCGTATTTAAACCCCGTTCCTGGGGAGCGAGGGGGCTATTTTGCATGACCCTATTTCTAAACATGACCGGGGATACGCCGGCCTCGTCGCCATGCCGACAAGGGTTTTTTTTTTATTAATAATAACATTAAATAATGAAATTAATCTGTTAATTATAGAGTTAGAGATACAGCGTACCCACCTACACTAGGTGTGTGGGCTTGGCTAGTTACCCATTTATTTATAAAATTCTGTTGTATCAGATTTATAGCTACTACTCTCTGTCTTAATGTCAGTCTGCCTGTCCCTTAGTTATGAAGTCAACAAATGAGGTATAATTTATATACCAATTAATATTTCCAAAAAAAATCGATGCACTGTTCTCGAAGCTATCGAGCAACAAAGAAAAAAAATCATTCAGTCGTTCAATTGAGAACCTCATCCTTTTTTGAAGTCTGTTAAAAAGGAATAAATAACAGGAAACCTTTTATTTCTCAAGTTGTCAATATGATACAATAATAAACAATAATGCATACGCTCTGAGCTGCCTAACAGTTGGGTCTACAAGTGAAACACCATTGAATATAAAGTATAATTATTGATGTTGCAGGGCACTTATTGAATAAAGCCTAACTCCGGCGGGCTGAAACAGTATAATATGCGATAATTGGCCAACGTTTCGGGAAGCGTTGTGCACCAGACAGGAGGTGGGGTGGGGCGCGGGGCGCGGGGAACCCGCCGCGGGAGAGAGGGGGGGTGCACTTGAACTTGCGGCACCCAGCCAGCGCGGCGCCCCTCCGGGCCTCTATTACCTTTCCTCCATCAAAACACAAGCCTCTACAAGGTATATCGCATTTATGTTCACTTAAACGTTTGCTAAAATTCCTTAACTTGAGAGTTAGAACAGTCTGCCGCGCAACACACACAATGCAATTACCACATATCTTTAAGAACTACAAAAAAAATACGACCCAGAAGTTCTAGTTATCCTTTCATGATAGCGTAGTATCATTTTTGGCAGTAACTACTATATTCAACTGTAGTACTTACACAGAGATTGCACCCTCCCCCCCATTTACCCCCTTAAGGGATGATTTTATAAAACCCTTTCTCAATGCTCCCCTACGTTATAAAATGAACCCTTGTGCAAAATTTAAAGTTTCTAACCTTTATAGTTTAGGCCCTGTATTTATATGTCAGTCAGTCAGTCAATTTATCCATTTATGTATATTAAGATGCAGCAGAGTATTAATCATCACTATATCATCCATAGGATATCCACTGCTGGATGTCCAAGAGATGTCCAATTGATCTGTGTCAAACTAAATCAAAGTCGTTTAATAGTTATGTTTTCACAAGTAAAAACCGTGCGATGGGGTGCAGCTAGGGCGGGCCCAGCCCTGGATATTTCCTTCCATGTTGCATAGAATTTGTGTCGTGTGAGAACGCGAACGGTGCAACGCGGCGCAGTGGGCGTCTGTTTAAAAATAACGATAAAAATCGTTACCAAGGGATTATTTCCAACGCTCTCCAATAAAAATAGACGGTAAACGAACTTCTTTATTTCCCAGCGGCTGTACAAACGCCGCGGTCGCGCCGGCCCGTTGTGCACGCACACCAAACACATTACATTATCCGAAGTTTTGAACCAGAAGGAACTCTCTAAGAACTACCCAGTCCTTTATATACCACCGAATATATTTATGAATGAAAGATCCATATTATTTTCAATATGAAAGGATATTAACGAACAAATTGCAGTCAATACATTCAAATCGACGGGCCCGATGGCGCGGATGGCAGTGATCCTATCTTCTGCGCCAAGGGTATTAAGTTCGATTCCCGCCCGGAGCAATTAGTTTGTTCTGTGCCTGGGTGTAATATATGAGTATTTAAGTAGTATATTTGCGATTTCTGTTGTCTGGCGTCTTTAACACACCACTTACCATAGAGTCAGGTTAATATATAAGAATTGGTGGGATAAAAATGAAATGGAATTAAATATATAAATAAGAATTAATATATTTTTTTAAGAATCAGCTAAATTCGTACTGCATTTCTAAAAACCTCAAATATCATACGTTCTCCAACTAACAACACATTTTTGACAATAACTATGAATAAAGAAATATTAACATTAGTATTATTCTTGGTGAAACGTTAAAATTTTTTTGTGAATTTTGTCTTTGTGTGATTTTTGGATGCCAAAACTCCCTGAACCACTGAAAAGGTTATAGCTTACAAGTATAGTGTAGCACACATTATTTATATATTATTATAGAGCTGAAGAGCTTCTTTGTTTGAACGCGATAATGTCAGGAACCGCTGGTTTTATTTAACAAGCTTGTTCAGGTTTTTAACAGTTTTTTTAGGAACATTGTTTCAGCAACGAAAGGAAAGTCGCTTGCTGAATAAAAAAAATATAGCCATAAATCTTAATAAAACAAAGTAATTAATTACTAACAACGGTAAGTCAATTATCGGTTTGAAATATGACTGGCATTTATAAATTCTTTTATAAAAGCAGGGTATATAGTTATTTCAATTGAAATGTAGATAATGCAGGAAATTACAACCATACATGGTTATAAAGAGTGTTACGAAGAAGAATTACAAAGGAGTTTTTTGTTGTCGCTTCGGCCAAAGTCGGGCCCGAGCGAGGGTCCGGTTCCACCACAGAATAAATAATTGAAAGCACCGCTCGTGCCGACGCACCGCTCTCGATGCGATCTTATCCGGGACCTCGACACGTCCCGCACAACCCGCTCAACCCGCTGCACCCCTCCGCCTCTAACACCGGCCAGTAGGACTCGGATTCGCGCGGCCCGATCCCGCGCGCGCGGCGTCGTGTCGGAGGTAGATCGAGATCCAATGCGCCGTTGACGCGGCCGTCACAAAACGTCACGCGAAACTACAGTGCGCACACATTCAGGAATTATATCATCGGATCTATCGCGGGACATGTCGATTTGTGTGTGTGTGCATTGTTAGATAAGTGCAATGGCGGTTGCATATTGGCGAAAAGTACGACTTGATTTTTTCAATAATTATTATTAATCAAATTCATCATCGGCCATTGGAAGTCCACTGCTGGACATAGGCCTCCCCAAGAAAGGGAGACTATTAACGATAGTTGCCGAGAATCACAGAGCGCAGCTTTTGCGATGTAGTAATAAATTTATATTACATATCTAATATAAACAATATTCGTGTCAGTGTTAGTTACCATACTCTTCAGAAACGGCGTCACCGATTCTTATGAAATTTTATATGCATAATCTGTAGGTCTGAGAATCGGCTAATACCTATCTATTTTTATACTCCTAAGTGACAACGGTTATCCAAACCTAATGTAATTTTTTAATTGTTTAGACAATTTTTTTAATTTTTTTTTAAATTGGAAAAAAATATATACACCCCTGAATTTTCACCCTTCTATCACCAAACCCATCCCAGTAATTTAATCAGTTTAAATAATTTTTATGGCAAAACAACGTTTGCCGTGAAAGCTAGTTATAAATAAAATTTAACAATGATGATTGAAAATATTTAGAAATAATGACAAGTAAAAATATCGAAGGCACTGATCATAAGAAATTATTTTCTCAGTCATTGAGACCTCATAGAGGACAGAAACCGGAGAGGGTCCCACGTATAGAGCACGTATTGGTCACTGTGGTTCATGCAAATGCTGGGCCTGAGGCCTGCGAGCGAGCGTGACTCGACACCGCGTAGGCCGCCCGCGCCTGCCACGCCGCTCGGGCCCCAGGTAATAATACTTCAACTCTGAGACCAGGCGGGATCACCTCAAACGGATCAGCGCTCCCCCTTTTTACCCACAAAGTTCCTTTTCAGTTAGATATAGATAGACTAGCTGTGCCCGCGGGGAATTGTGACTTTGGGCAGCATATTTTCTAATATCCAAGCAGCACACGCAACAAACGTATATTGTTTGACACATTTTTGAATAATGCTCCTTTCAGTCGTGTGACGTCATACAGCCTATTTACTACATAAGCTATCTGCCATTGAAAGTCCCGTCCAAATCAGTCCAGCCGTTTTAAAGATTAGCCGGAAGAAACAGACAAGGCTGAAAGATATTTTGGTATGTGTAAATAAAGATACATTCATATGGATGCAGCAGAAAGCGGTTGTTTTAATATTACAAACCGACACACAATTTTAATTACATGTATAGATTATAACCACATCTTTGCTTACGTTACTCGCTGATAACGTAACTTTCGATTAGTTAAGAAGATTTTCAAATTGTCCAGTAGTTTTCGAGTTAGTTGGTTACAAATGTACAACAACACAAATCTTGCTTCATTATATTCCACTTCAGGTAAGGTATCTTTAATTTTTTTAAATATAGCCAAGTTAATCGCTGAACATGTTTTATTTAATGTATTTTTTTAAACCGTTAAAGTAGTTTATGGCTTCATTCGCAACAAACAAATAACCTGAAAGATTCTTTACAATAATAATTTCTGTATCATCAAAACGACATTGTACTTGATTTTTGAGTTCAAAATTGATAAGCAGAAATCCAGGTGCATATTAACGATGGCAAAGTCGAGGTGCCGGTTGCTTCTATTCTATTCTACCGTAGTTGGCGGCTGACTGACGTCGAGGCGACAGGCGAGGCGGTAACGACCCGCTTCCGAACTGATACGTGTGTGTATCTAACCTAAACCTATACCTATATATATGTATAAAACTACACCAGCACCGTAAATAAAACACCTTGATGCACATCTATTTACGATATGCCCCGTAAATGTCATTATGACCTACTGATTTATCTGGCATCGTGTTACCTGCAGGGATGCAGAGTCGATGTTCATGTCCTAATGATTTAGAACAATGCCGATCCCCGGATAAGATTAACGATCGAGTCCGCCATTGAAGACTTAGTTAACAAGCACTGCACGTCATCACATCACACATCCACGAGGCGAATTGTAATGGACAATGTTTTTGTTGATCTCCTGTGCAGTGTGCTCGGGTAGGTGCATTGAGCACTAACGGTGGATGTAATTATGGTTTGCTAAATGCTTCGATGGCTGATTAATTAATAATGGACCCGCTCATGTGGCGGTTGCGCGCGCGCACGTGTCCGTTGCATGCGGTCGTTGCTCACATTGTATTTGCGGACTACATTGGCAAGCAACTAAATTGGATAGAGTTACTGAAGGGAACTTAGTGTATCATACAGATACTGGATGATATAAGAAAAAAAATTATTAAGAAGTGACAAAAATATTACTTAAAAATTAAAATACAGCAATTACAAGGTTGCAATTAACAGGTTTGAAATCGTCCGGCGCAAAGCGGCATGTTACATAACCAGGTTTTTATTGAATAGTCAGATTATAGTGAGGGAGATAATTGAGCCCAGTGCGTGGGTGCGCATGCGCACCTCATACGTACCAATCGAAATATAGAGCTCCATTTCAGTCACGCTACAAGGTTAAATATTACAATAATTACATGAAACTACGATGTGCTTCTTGTGTTGCAATGTTTTTGTTTGAGTACATTAATATAGGTACTGGAGAACTAACTACGATGTGTAGATAGATCACACTGTTCATACTAAGGACCAAACAGTATTAGTTAGATCTACATACTCATCGCAATGGTAATAGAATAACGAAAGCGCACTTCGCGAGTACAAAATCATATTATATGCAATGGGACTACAAACGAATGGCCTATTTGTTTAAATGACTCTTATAGCACTGGGTCATCGGCCATTTGTGTAAAATTGTAATTAGTAAATCTACACACATAGATTTTTTTTGATTAAAAGTGCCTATGATAGGCCTATTTTAACGGGCCCGATGGCGCAGATGGGTAGTGTTTTATCTTATGCGTCAGTGGTCGTGGGTTCGATCCCCTCCCAGGACAAATATTTATATGATATTTGTGTTTGTCCTGTGTCTGGGTGTTAAAAATATGTATTTAAATTTATTATTTATATTTGTGATTCCTCTGTTTTCTGATGTCTGTAACACAAGTGCTTTCAGCGACTTTGCACGGAGTCAGGTTAATTTATGAGTTGTTTTGTGTAAATATTTAAAAATTCATATTTTTTAATAAAGATATATTTCACTTTGGCTGTGTCAAGTACTAGATTAAGTGACAATTCATAATACATTTAAATGCTAATATAGGCCTCGCCATAGATTCCATCACTTGCAAGAAATCCAAAACAATAATACGAATTGGTTAAAATATGTCATCTCTATATATTCATTTGAATAACCCTACACAGTTTATTCCGAAATTCAAGAAATGCTTAAAATATTGTCGCCGGCACCGGCCCCTTGCAATGAACCCTGTTTCATTAGTACCCACACGAAGCTTTCGAAAGGTGTTAAAATTTTATACTGTTTACATTTCCAATTGCTCAAGCAGTAAGAAGTCGACTAATTTTATCTTCAACCGTCAGTATTTGTCAGGGTATGTGCTGTGTTATTAAATGTAGTTCATACATTTGTGACTGTAAACGAAAGGTCGAACCCCATCGGAGCAACTCAGATATCGGGATCACTGAATCATGCCAAGGAATAGTGTCTGTACTTATCAACAACAACTATTATGCCGTGAGGTACCGACAAAGTAGAATAGTACCTCCCCCTGTACCAGGCCTAGTAAAAGGCGAATAAGGTACCAGAACCGACAGATGGCGGTACATCCATTCGAAACAGTGTACTTTAAATGCGCATAAGGTACGCTATGCGATTGCCGACACGCTCGCCCAGGGCGACAATTATGCGCAAAATTCCCCCTTTCTTGGGGAGGCCTATGTCCAGCAGTGGACTTCCAATGGTTTATATGATGACTTGATTTTGTTTTTCCTTTTTAATTTTTAATATTTCGGTTTTTTATTGCATCTGTCTTCATATTCTACCATCCCTGACGGGCCCGAGTGCAGATGCAGTTATCCTGTCTTGTACGCCAAAGGTCGTGGGTTCAATCTCCACCCAGGACAAATACTTATTTGATTAATATTTGTATTGGTTTTGTATCTGGGTGTTGTCAATCCAAAAGTGAACTTCCAATAGCTAATGATGATTATGATTATTTTTAACACAAATGTAAAGTTACCACCACACTCTAGGTTAGGTTTTATAAGATGCGTGCACCCTTAAATAAATAAAACAAGCTTCTTGTTTCTAGAAATTGCAATTCCAGCTTGAATAGGATGGAATCGATATGACGTGACATGTAATGCTCGTCGGGCATTATCGTAGGAGGCTACATAACGTGTGCCGGTAGACTGGTGGGCGCATGTATAATTGCGGTGTATCGTTCAGCGCTCACCTTGGCCGCGGCCCGCAAGGCCAAGGTCGTTAAAGCGAGCTGACCCCCCCTCCGCCGCCGGCCCGCGCACCCCCGCGCACGCCCGGCCCCTCCCCCGCACTGCACGCGCACGTTTTTTGCACAGTGATGTAATCTGCAATTCGGCGCGCGCGCAACATGGCGGCCGCATCACGCTCGGATAAACACTCTTAAGTGCTATATTTTTTGAAAATCCGACCGGTGGATGTGTGAACCAAACAGGCCATTTCACGATGTCTCAACAAACCCATAGTTACCTTAAAATAAAATTTGATACTAACGTCGGCAAGAAATGATCGCATACGCCTACACATCATACTTCTTCACCTTGGTTTAATATCAAACTCTTTTGGGTGTGTCAAGTCATGGTTTGTTGCTTCGACAACTGAGATGTTATTGTTCATCACGTTAAACACGAAATGGGAGAAACTTCATAATAGTGAACTCGCATCGGAGTTCACAACAGGCCAATTCCGTTAACTTACTTTGTTCGTACAGATTCATTGAAACGTCCTCTTTATACAAGATAAAGTAACACTCCACATAGAGCATTTCTATTAGTAAACGTTCACAGCGCACAGCTGCATTTTAAGGATTATTTGCTTATGCGAACTTTAGCAAATGATGATGTTCTGTTGTTGAGGAGTATTCATTATGTCAATATTTATCTAAATATGAAATGTGCCCGTAGTACATTCGAGTATTCACAGGCATATAATATTCACATCTCTTGCAATATAACCCTAACTAATAGTAAGTATAAATAGAGATTGTCAACATAGTCATGAATCACTAAGATGGTCGACGGCCCACCTGGGTGTCGGAGAGCGCGGCCGCGCCGAGCCGACCGCAAGCGTTGCGAGGAAACCACAAGAGGCGAGTCGGCAAGTAAACACTTGTTACACGAACAATTAACTCGGACTGCCGCCCCCGCTCCCGGACAATGTCTGCTGTGCACGCACGGTATCGATTGCGGCATTCAGTCGGCTCGCTTTACATGCCGATGTCTTTCAACAAATAAATTTAATTCAGGGAATGTCTAGAAGGAAGCTCCGATGGGCCTTTAGTCGCTCGTTAAGAATTACAAACCAAGGACGCGCCTGGCATGCCGTTATGTTATTTCTTAACAGCAATAATAAATTCAAACGCTTTGTTGGACGTCGTGGAAATAAAAAACCTTTACTTTCGAATAGCTCGCGTAAGATACGTAACCTGTAGAGGTAAAACAATACCGGCTCAGCCAGCCGTAGATTACCGCGCGGCGTTAGTTTGAGACGCTGTAAAATATGGTTTCTGAAAGCCATGATGATCCTATTAGATAAGTTTAGTTTTACAACCGGCTTATACTGTTTATTTTAGTATATACGGTGCAGATACGCTCTTGTTTGTATCCAAACGGAAATAAAGGTTTAGCGAATGCAGATAAGGAGTGTGTGAAGCAGATTGGAGGTAGGATATGGCCTTGGGAAGATGCAAGATGGCAGCAGCGTCGCCGAGCCTCCGGCGGGCGCGGCTCCGGCGGGCGCGGCTCCGGCGGGCGCGCCGGTGTCGGCCGCATCGCGCAGCAATTCATCATCGGCGCGGCCATCGCGCCCGTCACCGGCGCACCGCTCGCACTCCGCACTATTTCTGTATGAATGGCAACTACGATCTCGCCATGTTTATAATTGTACTAAACTAGATACACCTACATACGATTGTACGCATCTTCCTGCATCTGGTGCCAAATTATCTCCTACAGGTCAGCCAAAGCGCAGTCGTGATTTTATCCAAAACCTTGGTGCAGGTGAGTAATGGTAATAATAACAATAACAATCATCTCAGTGATCTGTCTATATTGATCCGTTCCGCTGATGCACTCGGATCTAGATTTATTGATGCACTAAGTGAGTCAACGTCGATTTTTGTCCGTTACTCATTCGGCCCTGCTGGTACTTTGTGTTATGAAACCCACAGTTTGGCACACGTCAACAGTGCTCACATTTCCTCTTAAAATTTCTGCTCATACAAAAGTTCATTAATTAAATTGCAGCATTATTTCTTGTTCTACAACCTTTTCAGCGGACGAGCCGAATGATTGACTACACAGGGGCCACCGGAGGAATGATCGGGGCCGGAGAGATTAGAGCGGTAGTATTCTAGAGGCCTGTTCATTTGATAGAGTTGAGAAATCATAATGTCAAATAACACAGCGCTGCATCTGTATACAGAAATTACTACTTCTAGAGGAACAAATAAATAATAAATTAACTCCCACAACATCTCGTTAAATGCTCCGATTTCGTGATAAGTCGCTTAAAGCACTACGGACATTAGATAACAGAGGAATCACAAATATACTACTTAAATTCGTATATTTAACACCCAGACACGGGACAAACACAAATATCATCATATAAATATTTGTGCTGGATGGAGATCGAACCCACGACCTTTGGCGCGTAAGACAGGATCACTACTATCTGCGCCATAGGGCCCGTCGACGTGTTGTTTAAAATCACTAAAGTGACGCGCTATACCTTTTACACATTTAGACCCGTAGTTGTATCAGAGGCGACACAAGTGTTCGTAATTCCCGGTCATAATATTAAGATATCAAGTGTATGTTCGAGTGTCAGCGCAGGTCCCGCTGCGCCCACGCCGCGTCCCACGCGCCGCGTGCGCAGCGTACTATGCGCGGTAGTACGCCGTACGCGGGCGCGCCGGCCGGTGCCAAAACCAACACAATACTACATAATTACCGGCCGATTATTTTTGTACGAAATACACTCAATTATTTACAGTGGAAAGTTTGCTGTTACGTTCACTTTGTTTATTTGCTAATCATTTAGCCTATTTGTATAATTTGCTTATGTATTGTTCTTATTCAAATAAATAACAGGCTCGTCACCTCAGTTGAAGATATACCAGTCTGCAAATTTACATTATTTTTATGCCCACTATTTCTCATTGCCGCAACCCAAAAAGAGAGACTGATTTGTTCACCGTTTTGTGTTCGTTTTTAGGTATGAACATATATTAGAGGCGGTACTTTATGATGATCAACTAGTCCAGTCAAGTCCAAGAATTAATAAAGTAAAATCGAAGATACAACAAGAGGAGAAACAGTGCAACTAAAATGCTATAGGGTGGGGACGGGCAACAGCATCGTCTTCACGATGTTGTACTCTGCGATTGTCACCACACTTGCCCAGCGCGGCAATTGTGGACAAATTTCCCCCTATCTATGACCAACAGTGGATTTCCTATGGATGATATGTTGATGATGATGACAAAGTAGATGCTGATAGACTCACTGATATCGGTGACGTCGTTCCACTTCATGATGACGTCGGTACAAAATTCACCTGTAACCAAACAAGCACACATTACAATGCTGTCAGGGTCAACATAACGAATGCATCCATAGCTAATTCAAGTTCTCTTAATAACATAATATCTACATCTAAAGGTATAGTGTTTATAAATAAATGTGTATTATTATGTTAAAACTGTAACAGTAAGCGAAGAATGTATACAGTATATTATAAATTCGTAACAAGTATAGATGTAGATGTTGTTACTCTTAAAAGCTGTAGTGTACCGGCGGAGTAGAATAGTGCCTCTCTCTGTACCAGATGTCGTACGAGGCGACTGGGGTACCGGAACTGATAGATGGCGGTACATCAAGGAAAACAGCGCAGCTTAAATACTACAGGGCACGGGTGGGCAGGTGTGGCGAAGTTGGGCTCGACCAATAATGGCTAAATATCCTCCTATCTTGGGGAGGCCTATGACTAACGGTGGACTTAAAATGGCTGATACGACGACTTTTCTTTTACAAATAAATTGTAATAAAAACATTGTATTACGGATATGTTTATAAATCAATTTATTTCTGCAGTTTAGAAACTGAGGAAGTTAATTGATTATCTATAATTCATTTCAACTCATAATGCTCATAAAGCGCAACACGCATAATAAAATTATAGCTGCTTCATTGTAATATGAAATATAAAAACCATTGTCATGAATACAAATGAACAGCTAATGGCAGTATTAATCTGTCATTCTTGCGAGTGAGCGAGTGTTCAAGCGACTATTTCGTCCCGTAATTGAATCTTGCATTACAAAATTAGCACATAATGTAATTTCTTACGTCGCTCTGTGAGAGTGGGAATTTTCACAATGGCTGATCCTTTAATTAGAATGAAACATAATGGCGAAGAGCTGACAGTGGAAAAAGTGTTATAATGCACACAATGAAGCTGGCCTGTGTTTAGCTAACTGTCTGCGCGCATGCGAGGGTGCGCGCGCGCAACGTGACGCCGCGCCACGCATGCGGCCCCGCGGCACGCACCGCGCGCCCCGCGCCCGACTGAGGTAGCGGAACCGAGAGATGGCGGTATATCTATCCGAAATAGTGTAGTTCAAATGTACAGGGCGGGAATGGGCAGCGGTATCCACATCGCAAAAGCCACGCACTGCGATTACTAACACGCTTGCCCAGCGTGGCAATTATGGCACTAAAAACCCCCTTTTTGGGGAGGCCTATATCCAGCAGTGGATATACAATGGCTGGTATGATGGTGATGATAATAAAATTGCGATACTACACACTTGTATAGCAAATAGTAGAAACAAATAAATATACCCAAACGAAATGCTTACTTGAGAATAAAGTTTCCGAATAAAGACGAAGGTTCATTAGCTTACATGCAAACAGTAAGGGTAAAATAAAAACGATGTTTGAAAGTAGATAGGAGTGCAATGTGGCCGCAGCTCCCGTCACGGCTAATGTATCCAGAGAAAAAGGAAAGGAAACCTGCATAAGTGCATTATACTAATTGGTTTAACCGACTCTGAAAGGAATTTCAATACAAATAAAACGACCGACGTCGGAAGCGCTTAAAACCTTAATGTGAAACAGTGAGAGACTAGAAAATCTATTCGGACCCGACCCCAGGCCGCCGCCGTTACATTTTAAACCTTAACCGGTGCGGAATAAAGATGAGCGCGGCCATGGTAGGTATACAGCGGCCTAGTTTTGGCTGAACGAATTATTCTAATAGTTCGGCCGACGACCTTTCAGATGTGGATTCGGTTTCGCTAATTCGCTCGAGCGTACGCGGTACTGTTTGCGCAAAATTTGAATATTTTGTAAATCCGGCGAATAGGATTCTCGCCGGCGGCGGAGCGGCGGTGCGGCGGTGCGGCGGAGCGGCCGAGCGCGCGCCCGGCGCCGGCGTGCGTGCTCCTCGCGGTGCAATTAGCTGCTTTGTTAATCACCTACTAACCGAACTAGAGTATTTTTATGTAAATTATCTTGAATAAATAGAGAAGCATGTAACTGATACACTGTTACGTTTCAAACGCGATTTTCTCATCACTTCTTTCAAAAGCACCCCTTTGTTCTTAGTTGTCGGTAATCTTAAAATAGTGTTAGGTAGTTATAATACGTCCTAATTAGATCAACGTACAGTTTAAAATGCATAGAAAAATGCTGAATTATATTTAGATAGGATAAGATTTACTACTATTAAAAAATGTCAAGCGAGTAAGGGAAGCGAGAGAGGTATGCCAAGATCGTAACAAGTGGAGATTCATAGTCTCTACCTAACCCTATGAGACACAGGCGTGATGTATGTATGTACTATAAAAAAAGTTTTTTTCTTGTATATATTATCTTGATCGTTTTTATTAATATCTCAAAATCCGGCCGTTTCGAATTGATTTTTGAGAAATCATACACCCCTGTGGTAGACACATCGTCCGACACATTTGCAAAGCTGAAAGCAAAATATAAATAACGAAGATACGATGAATTCATCGTGATCATAAACAATGATCACAGTCACGAAGGTAAACCAGTCGGTTGTGAACAAACATTTGATTGAACCCACCCCTCGCGAAATATTAGTGATTCCTTATTGAGCTTTCTTCATCACAGATAATAACATGAGATATTATGCGTGAGGCTTGCAGCTATAGCCGGCCACGGTCGCCGGCCGGCGAGCGCAGCCGGCGGTGGCCGGCGTGCGCGCCGTAACCCCGGCGACCCGGTTTCGGTCAGAGGTGAACGGCCTCGATACCTAGTGACGCCGACTCGCGTCGCTCGCTTTGCACTATCTACTCAAAATGGCGAGATGCTTCTTTCATCCGCTCTCTCGAGGCGGCGTTTAATGCCTTCACAATATTTTATATCACTCCTTCGCGCGATGTCACTATCACTGTTTACGGATGCATTGCGTTAATATTGTTTTCCTTTCGTACAAAATAGAAATTTAACAATACCACATGTCAATCATCATCACATCATATCAGCCATTGGAAGTCCACTGTTGGACATCAGGCCTCCAAAAAGTGGGAATTCTGCCCTCAACTTACAAACCACAGACGTACCAAAGAAGAAGTAACAAAGATTCAGTTGTCATTTTGCAATTATAATGGAGTAATAATAAACTTATAGGTACGTTAATTGGGAAAAAAAATGATAATACGATATAGATTGCTACAATCGCAGAGATAAATATGATCCATCACTGCCCGGCCTAATCGTTATCGCAACGTATTTGTGTTTTTAAATAAGCCGTAATCAAGGAAACTATTTTCCACGCAGATAACCGGCGGCCGCTTATCTGCTTGGCCCAGCGGTGGGCGATAAGGGCGCGCGCAGGTTGTCGACCCGCGCCGCCTATCGCACCAACAGCTGACCAATTTACGGCACGCTCAGAATGTACCGAATATTCCGTCCACTCCGCGTACGCTCACACGACGCACATTCTGATAGGTCAGCGCATTTCGTGGTGACTCTACGAGCCTCTAGCTACGCCCCGCTTCTCGTTCAACAGAAATAAATTAATAAATAATCACAACATCTTATAAAAGGACCTGATCCCGTGATAAGTCGCTTAAATCACTCGTGTTACAGACATCAGACACACAAATATACTAGTTATATTTAACATCCAGACACAGAACAAACATAAGTATTATTATATAAATATATCTCCTGGGTGCAGATTGAATTCGCGACCTTTGGCGCACAAGACAGTATTAATACCATCTGCTTCATCGGGCCCGTCAATAGAAATATTATGATAGATTATCCAGAGGTATCTTATAAGTTGACAAGCCAGAAATTCTTCTTATATATATGTTTTAGTGATGCAATTCAGTATATTGAAATGAAGAAAACATTTAAACTGATTTCTAAAGAAGCGTTGAACTTTGAGACTAAAACTCACTAAAAGTAACTTTAGGATATACCTGCAGGTATATATAAGGTCTGTCGTGCAGCTGGTGTGCATCCAGAGAGACTGGAGGCAGAGTAACTGTCAGGGCACGAGCAACTCCTATAGCGTATCAAATAACTATGACCTACAACATTTTCCAGACCCACCACAACCAACAGGGCAAAGAAGTGATAACTAATATACATTACACAATCATCACCTTGGCGTCAACCATGCGAAGCCCATGGCTGGGTGCGAGGGCTTTCGCAACGATCGGTCTTGATTTAAATAATCACCATTGCGCAATACATATGACTACAAAATTTAGAAAATTCTAGACACCGCTAGCAATGATTACCATATTCTCGAGTATTATTTACAAAGACAAAGGAGTCAATGCATTTGGACGAATCGAGTATCAAAGCATTGTAATCATACATTAGTTTGATTACGCAGCGGTACAATTTATATGATTAATGTTTTATACATTCTATTATTGTCTATCATTATATCATTGTCTACTCTTAATACTATGATTCATAACCATGTCGCGCAAACGCAATTCATTATAATTAATTGTTAGCACAGCCGTGAGGTACCGGCAGAGTAGAATAGTATATCCCCCTGGTTTCGTAAGAGGCGACTTAGGTACCAGAACCTACAGATGGCGGTATGTCTATCCGAATCCGAAACAGTGTAACTCAAATGCACAGGACGGGGATGGGCAGCAGCATCCCAGTCGCGAAAGGTACCCTCTGCGATTATGGGTAAAATATTGGATATAAAATAATAATAGAAGAATATTAGATACATATGGCAATATATATGGCTTCCAATGGCTGATATAATTATGACGATGTATTTTTAGCAGATTGACAGAAATTACTATCACGCTTTTTAGTAAAATTCAAGCCATTCAAGGAATAGTTGAATAATACAAAATAGATACAGACACAGTTTAAAAAAATTTACAAAGAACTTGACAAGTAATAATAACGTAGGGTTGAAAAAATGTACCATAATCAGCATACAGCGCGCAGTACCGCGGGATTGCTCGTTATTGCAGAGCGAACGCGGGCGTGGGCTTCGAGCGATAAAAAAAAATGGCCCAAACCGGCCCCTCCGGTCCACCGTGACATAACTTTACAAATAACTGCGCCAACAGATATGTTGACGGAAACGTACGACTCGCCCATGGCGGCCCGAACACCGCCGCACCGTGCGCCGGCTAATAAGAATCCTTGACAAGTCGCAACCGGTCCAAACCTAACATAATTCGCTCGTAAACTCGAGCGTCACAAACGGATAATCGGACGAGATTCGTATTTACATAAAGTAAACAAACGACATAAGCGGGAGACAAACGTCGGAAGACACCCAACAGAAGAGCTGTGAATAGAGCGTGAGTGAACATCGAGAGATCCGTAACTAACCTATCACAAAGCGGTATTATTACCGCTCACGTTCCTGCTTAGGGGGCGGTATGTGCGCGCGGGCAGCAGCACGCCGCAGCCTCCATAATTATTAATACCGAGATAAGACATAAAAACAGTTCGGCGCGGCGAGTGAACAATGACTAGAGAGCAACACATGTATTGTGAGCGCACAATTATGTCGTTTGCACACGGAGTCGATTTAGAGGCCAAGGTAACATAACCTACCTCAAGAAGCCGCTCGCACAACCACGCCATTTATCTTTTGAGCTTCTCTGATAAAACACGAATAATCTAATTATGATCTTATCTGAGCATTAGGGAAACAGACGTGGCCGACGTCGGATCGCACCGAAACTGTATGGGCGAGGCAGAAGCGCAATGGTTTAACGGTTGAACAAAAAGCGGTGGCTCGTTATGTAAAGTGTCATCTCGACGTAACCATTAAGAGAAGAAAGTTAGGTAAGCCAGCGCCGCCACGACGAACCCGCGCCGGGTTTTGAATACGCGGTAGAATTATAATGAAATGTGTTTAGAGTTCATGATAGACTACAGTCCCGCGGCGGAGGACCGCGCGGGGATCCGATCGCTTAAATATGTTGGTAAAATAACGATCGTTCTTACCAGCGGATGCGGTGTGCGCCACGAGTCGAGTATTATATGTGGTTATCAGTGGTGTGCTTTTTGATTATACGTCGATTACTGGCCAGCTGATTGGCGAGGCGAGGGGCGCGGGGGGCGCGGGCCGGCCCGCTCTCTGATTGGTCGGCCGGCTCATAATCTGGTACGAATGGGCTGCCACTGCGCACGCGTTTTGCACTTTATTACTCCCTATGTCTTGTAGTTCTTTTTGAATTGAAAGTAAAACTACAGAATTACGACGTGAGGCATAAGACGTAGTTTTGTTCGGGGAATATAGACCTGTGTTTCTCAGATTTATCGAAAATACTTTTCTATTTTTATGCTATAAAATATATACAGCGTTACTTAACTTAAAAATCGTAAGCATCTATCAACCTCGTTTGTTTTTTTGTTCCATCATATTTATTAGTTTGGGATACAAATTGGTGTTTTGGATCACAAGATAGGAGGTTACTCTATACGATATTACTCATGAATGAATAATGAACAAGTACTCGATTATTTAGTGTGGACCCTCGTCCTGACGAAACAATTAGCTCAGAACAGGTTGCCGTCGAAAACTGGCAGAAACAGACTGGAATTATAGTATAAAGATTAGCATTCGACTCGTTGCGAAACCAACACGAGTCCGGTTTGGTCATAAAACTAGTAATCTCATGGAATGTGTATCCAATTTTAAACTAAACAGCACACGTCTACAGCGCAGCTGCAGCCGCGGGCAGCCGCGGGCAGCGGCGCCGCGCTCGCGCACTATCTACGAGTACGTGTTCTGGCGGGCCGGCAATACTGCCACTGCGGAACTGTCAAACATCATTTCTGACACGAATCAACGCTAAAATGACTGTTTAACTTTCTAATATTTTTCTTTTCTAAACTGCATATTTGTTACTCTTTCACACAACAGCTACAGAACCATCATATCAGCTAATGGAATCCCACTGCTGGGCCCTTTGCCGCAGTGCGCAGTTTTCGCGTCAGGGATGCTGCTGCCCATCCCCGCCCTCAGCTATTGAGCTACACTGTCTCGAATGGTTATACCGCCATCTGTCAGTTCTGGTACCTTACTCGCCTCTTACGACACCGGACAGGGAGAGCTACTTTTCTTCTCTGGACAATACTGTGTATTCTCACATCCGAATTACATATCAACCGGTTATAATTAATAAAGACACCACCACCGATCACCCGCTAGTTGCTCAGAAACAACAGTTGCAGTTTTTCTGTAAATATCCTGAGGATAATTCAGGAAATACTATTCACAGTGGAGGCCCGGCGGAGCCGCGCGACAGGCTACACAAAAGGATGTTCGCGTAGACATGACAAGAAAAACGATTCCGGGAACGTTCTGTAGCTGATCGCCGAGAATGGTGCGGCGAGATTGCTTCTCTCCACGCCGACCTGCTATGTGCCGTCACCCTCGCACTCGGGACCGAGCCGGACCTTGTTGTGACGCTCGGCGCGTCCCCGCCTGCGCGAGCGCAGGGACCCATTCACACTGCAATAGCCAATTGATGGTGCAGTTTGCGATTCAAAACTGGCAGGGCTGACGGCAGTGGACGAGTTAAGAAAAAGGAACGATTAGTTATAATAACGTGTTTTATGTGTCTAAGGACTAAGTAGCAAACGTTTCGAATTAAAAAAAGGCATTCTTTCATCATTTAGGGAAAAACAAGCACAACTCTCGACTTCATAAAACAAATATATTATTACTAAATTTCTCACTAAATAATTATAAAAATACCTTACGCTTTGGACTTTAAGGTCTAAATGAATGAATTATATGTCAGGTGATCCCTTAGGGTCTATAAAGGTCTCCTACGAGTATAATGATAGACTACTTCAATTTCTGAAAATATGAAGATTTAAAAGAGCTAGTAAAGGGCCCACATAAATATAATATGAGATAATTGACTTGGAGGATCTGATCAAGTGTAGAAACGCCGGGTTTGCCGGCATCCCTGTGTAAACAGACATGATGGAGTGGTGTCGGGTGCGGTGTCGTTCATCCCGGACTGGCTTCGGAGAAATGTGCATCAATTAGTTTCGCCCCTTTTGGGCTTACGTTTAATTCACGACCAAGACGCGTGTCGAATGAACAATCTAATGTGGGTTATATCGGAGTAATACTAGTACAACATACTAAACCTAAAGTCGACGAGAATTAGGATCAACCAGTGTACCTAACATAGTAACATGTTACTCGGCATTGATCAAAAATAAGGCCCTTCCCTCATGCAGTTGAAGAAAGACGTATCAAACCGACCAATTTCAAGGACTACGAAAATGATAACGTTATCGAAACTGCAAATAGCGGCGTGGATGAGCAAACCGTCGATCGATAAATGTCTCACCAAGGCTAATCATACATACGGCTCGCTCGCCATATTATTATGTATTCGTTTCTACATTACGGTGAGTGTCTGAATGGAGAGCTATGAGGTACCGGCAGAGTAAATTAGTATCTCCCCCTATACTAAGGTACCAGAACCGATAGATACACAGGGCGGGGACGGGCAGCAGCATCCCTGTCGCCAGATCTGCGTTCTACAATTGCAAACACGCTTGCCCAGAGCGGCAATTATGGGCAAGATTCTCCCTTTCTCGGGGAGGCCTATGTCCAGCAGTGGACTTCCAATGGCTGGTGTGATGATGATTCAGATATTGACTGGTGCACCAAGCGATACATCAAAAAGGTTTACAGTTTCATGTTGACTGCGAGCAATTAATGTTTTTGATCAGTGGCGGGGATCTGTTGCGTAAATTAAAGCTTTTACTATTTCATAATCTTCAACAAAAACTGTAATAGTATGTTCTTGTGACAAACATTCTAAAGCGGAAGAAGGCAATAAGCATAGACACGATGTGAGCTATATCTAGTGGTTGACAAGACAGTAATACAAAGCAACAATTGTTTATGGTGAGGCGACAATGCCGAGTGTGGAGTGCGGGGCCGCGTTGTTCGGCAAACAGCGAGGAACGTATGGCAGCGACGCTCACCTGAGCAAACACTACATCGCACTTTGGTGTTGAAAAACTCTACTCGTTGGAAACCTACTTCAGCCAAGGACACCAATCGGCAAACACACTTTGTACCATCACCACACTTGCGCGTACTCACATGTACTCTAAGAATAAAAACTATTTGTATCACGTGTGAACAGTGGATCGCGATAGCTTAATTATAAAACAAAGTATCTTGTCGCCTTCAATTCAAAAATACCAAACGGATTATCTCTTTAGAAAGCATCAGGTATACACTTTACTAGATTTTCCGCAACTACGTTTTTATCCTGTAATCAAAAGTAGCTTATCTTCTTCCCTAGGAAACAATCCCAGGGTTCAAGTTGCTCACATGCCAATTCAGTTCACCGGGTAACCCGTAAAAGCGAAACAAACAGACAGACCCATTTACAATATTAATAATTAAACACGTCCGTGATAATTGCGTTGATTGGAAAGTTTGCCCCCTGGTCTTCGATAGAAAGAGATAGAGCCCACGTACGAGTATGTTTGTACGTTGACCTTTGGTTGGTGACACTTATTGGACACAAAATTAACTTATATACAGATTGTAGGTACAAAAATAATCAATCATTGCAGTATATTCTAACAAAACGAGAAGCTCAGTCTGCATTTTCCGATACAATAATTGTTGGTAAATTAACATACCCACATGCAAATAAAACGCGAGCAAGAATACTTATTCATGTCGTAATACCAGTGGAACCTTTTAGTATATACGAGTAAACGTGATTTATTACTTAATTTTAAATACTCCGCTAAGAAACTTTTACATTAAGAATGCGAACAATAACTAAAACGGTATTTACAATTATATAAACAAAATATAGATGACATTATTTATCCATCTAGGTAAGTATACTACTCAAATAAGTAAAAACTTAACTAGCCGGTCACTGGATATGTTGATCTAAAATCTCTAAATTATCCAAAGAATAAAGTAGATACTGCAGAAAGACAAGGATAAGGTGCTTAACTTTTCGACCCGGATACAGGCAGTTCAAAATTCAATCTAACATTCATATAGCAAAGAAAATGTTCTCTGTAGATATAATCGAGCCCTTACGGCCAAATTATCGTAAGCGACACTTTTGTTGAAAATGCTTTTTATTATCGTAACTTGTATTTAAAGCCGTAACGGACATATCCCAGTCGATGTTTCCCTAAAAAAACCCGTTATAAAGTTATAGCAATTGCTAAAATGTAATTGCTTAATAATATTTATAAAAATCCTTCTCCTGTAAAATTTGGGTTTTGTCGGTTACGCTAAGACGGCGGTAAAGGCTCGAATATGCCTTCACTAGTAAACAGTAGACAGAGAAGCAACAGTGATTGTTCCACACCTCGAACGTTCCAGGGCGACCGAGTCACGCGCGCGAGGTTATCTCGGCGCCGACTGGACTACAATTTTTAGATAATACATCACAATCTAAACAAACAAGCTGCTTACCTTTGCCAAGACCAATGTTATTGGATAACTATAAACTCAATATTTATGTACAAATAGTTACAGTGCTCGTCGTTTTATCAAGTTTAATGAAATAGCGGCCCAGGGCGTGTCAGGCCTAGCGCGATGTGCGCCGGTGTGGCCTGTAACAAGACGGTTGGAAGAAAGGTTAGGAAAATAACGTTATATTGTTTTCTTCGCACAGTTCATTTTATATGTTGAAAACTGACAAAGCCCCCAAAAATAGTCTATTTGGCCATTATACTTTTATTTTAATGTTTCAATAAAAAATCGTCTTAGTGCAAATCGGACCTACGAATGGATTATTTATACCTTATTTAATTTAATTTTGTTATTTATTATTTAAAGTTTATATATAATTTACGGACGGACGGACAGCGGAGTCTTTGTAATTAAACACTTTACAGACTTATATTTCACGAACGGATCTCTTTATAGACATTGTTTTCGTCATGAAACACGATCGCCGTTGCTGTAATTTAGTTTATTCGCCATTTGCGAGTATAGAGCTTGTGTTTTGTACTTTATATTAAAAGTCATAATATAAAAATATTACCTGTTTTCTAAACAAAATTATAAACATTTTGTTTAGATAGATAAAATGATCTAAACAAAGATCCCTCAACCTGCTTCGATGGTTTTTTGTTTATATTAGAATATATCAGATTTCAACAAATAACACATTACTTTTAAAGTCTACTAGCTCTCTATGCTTATAATTTATGATCGATATTTATGTAATTACTAGCTTTGCCCGCGTCTTCGTCCGCGTGGAATAGTTTTTTTGGGTACCATACCTATTTACTTCAATTTATATAAACTTTGAATGCCATGTTTATTTATATCGAATCAATGCCCTGAAAAATAAGTTTCAAGTTTCTAGCTCTAAAAATAGCGATACTTCCATACAACTTTTCATCCCCCCTTTCGACACCTTACAATTAAAAAATTCGAAATAAGGGTTTTCATCAAAATCGGTTGAGAGGTTTAAGCGGGAAAGCGTAACAGACAGACAGGCAGACGGAGTTACTTTCGCATTTATAATATTATATAGTAGGGATTGCCATTAATACTCTACATGTTGGAGAAATTTCAAATCGCAAATTTAACGTCAATATATCAGCCGTAGGAAATCCACACCTGGACATAAGCCCGTCAAAGAAACGGTGACTTTCTTGTCCATAATTGCCGCGTAGGGCAGTTCGTAATTGCTGATGCGAATGCTGCTGCCCATCTCCGCCCTGTTGTATTTGAATTGCGCTATTTCTGATGGATATGCCGCCATCTGCCGATTTCGATACTAAAGTCGAATTGACACTTGCCGTAAAGACACCGGCACAACATGGTTCATAATCAAATTTAAAAAATGTTATCTGCAATTAGTATTGAATGTAGGTTGGTTAATATCTACTTATAATACTTGTGAGATGATGTAATAAAAGGGTCTGTAGGAATCCCGGTATTTGAGTATATTATTGAAGTTTGACCATACATTATAATAATCTTTATAGTGTTAGAGGCAAGTGAAGGTCCTACGTTTTTCATAGAAATATTTGTTTCTCAAAATTGGTTCTAATTCATCTCGATCCTGACTTCATAGCACCGCGACTTGTCCATATTAAATGTTTGCGGCCAATCAACGAAGTTTATAGTCGCTGTGTACATTGCGGTGTTGTAGTCGCACCGTCACTGCAGCAAAATGTCGGAAAATTTAAATTTAAATGAAACTAACAACCAGTGTGCCCCGTTTAATACATCCCAGCGCTTAAATATTTTTTATGGAAGTAATACCACCTATGGTCTATAAAATTTAATTAAAATAATTAATAAATTTTGACGAAATGAATTCAGGGCTTTTTTTGTGTAGCGGGGAGCAAATCGCCCTTATCGTCATGCTCAAATCCTACGAACGTGTACAACCCCATCCATTCATCCTCATCTAAGTTTTACCACGATGGTAATAGTAGTTTTTAAGCAAACATATTCAAAATGCAGAACCTTTAGAGATTATGCATTAGCAACTCTTTCACCTTACCGTTAATAACGTTAATGTCACCATGGGATTTTGGCGGTTACTGGTGATAAACGTTGAATAGGTGATTGAAAAAATCTCAAATTGATTTGTTTATTTTGTGGCTCTGCTACTTCCTTCTGCTACACTAAGTATAGACAAGTCTACACGAGGTGAAATAAACTATGAAATAATGTTTTAATGGGCATTCACTTTACTAATTGCATCATCAAATCATTTGAAAATTTGTTGTTTCTCATCAAAATAGTGGTTAAAGCACTTTTGACAGAGAGCAGATCAGCAAATATAGTGGCTGTCGGTAGTAATTGGTAGGTCAACACGCACGCATGAGCGCAGGTTATCTATCACTTATGGCAGAGTTTATTAGAGGCTTTGATAACGATGGGGCCAAACAGATAGTGCGGCGGCGGGCCCGGCGCGGCGGCAGTGGCGATAACGTAGCAGACGGTGTGTCGGCGACATTACAGCGCCCTGCTTGGGCTGCAGCACCAGGGCTCACACACAAAAATCATGATGTCATCAGCAAATTTTTACCATAGCACCGCGCACCATCGACAAGGTGTTCAGTTCACCTACAAATTTTAAATTCAAAATAGTGGTGTACCTAAGTTTTGGAGACATTACCTCCCGTGTACGCTAAGGTTGTGAAATGAACTTCTTGTGGCAGTTTTCCCAGAGGATTGTAATATAGTTTTTTAAAGAGAGTAAAGTGAGTTTTTCAGGGTCGCCCACGCGTGAATCCAATACCATCATGAGTTTAAACAAATCAAAGTTGTACTTCGAGTCTTTTGATTACCAACTCCAATTTAGTCTATATAAAAGTGACTAAATCAAACTAGCAATTCGCGGCTTGCCAATAGCGTATGCCAACCTCAGCAGTATAAACAACTGGCTATCACAATAAAAAGCATTTACAACATTTAATTTAGCTGCTGTTGAGCGCTATAGGAAAGTTTTACTAGCAAATTACTGACTTGACATTAACAATGTAAGTCTGTCAAATTTCAGCGCAATCAGACGCCAGCACCCTGGGGCACGGATAGCGTAGAGTAGTGTCTTTCTCTATACCAGGTGTAGTGTTAGGCAAAAGTACAAAAGTAAACTCGTAACTTAGCACTAATATTGAGGCAAACCCTGTTCTTTTGGCATTACACAGAAATAACGAAGGAATCTATAGACAAACGGGTTCTCTAATAGATTTACATTAAAAAATATATCACTGTATACTTTGCCGTAACAACACGCACATAAACACTGTAAGCAATGACTCTACGAGATATTTGCTTAGATATCATGTTAGATAACATGTAATGGTCGCACAAACTATCAAGTCGTTTAATGCGGAGCTGTTGACGGGACATTTCTGTACTACAGTGTAGTGTACATTTAAAACCAACATAATTATCATTGGAATAAAAACAAGCGATCGATCGAGGAATGTAATTAGAAAATTCGTCACATATTTTGTTTTAAATAATATGGAAAAACAATGACACGTCTTAATACACTTTATGGTGGGGAGAAATATACAATGTGTGTACAGCCAATGGAGGCGTGTGCGTAAGGATCGCGTAAAGTTGCTGTGGTTCAATTATTGTGTGGCTGCGCTTGCGCCTGCGGGCGATTTGAGGATGCTGTCAGCTCTTTCCGTGTTGATCGCTCTGACCAATTACATAATGTTTTAAGTGCTTGTGGAGGCCGCATCACATCTTATACACATCATTTAAAAATGGTTTGTTTAAAATGGATAATCTAAAAAAGTACACTCAAAATTTTATTATAATTAAAGTGTGTCTGTATGTTTGGATACAAAGGTAGTACATACTTGTTATTATTCCGCGGACGAAGTCGCGGGCGGATAGCTAATTCGTTATAAATTACGAATTATCAAAATAATTAAGTAGGTGACATCATCGCCTGCTGTATCTGTTTGTCCAAATCTGAGCATTATTTTTAGCTTTATCGAAAATTGACGACTGAGTGAACTGAACATTGCGATAAACACTTCAAACTGTTTCAAATATAAAGATAGTGTGTACGAGCCGAGACTATAAATATTTTTGCAATGAAACACATAATGCTCCAAATCTGTAGTAAGTAGCGCCTACATGATGGTAGCAGTAAAGAACTTTTGAATATGTGTTCACCACTGCTATAGTTCACCGAACTGTCGAACAGCTCTTGATCTATCATCACAACAAAAGGGGGAGTCTTGCCCATAATAGCAGCACTGGGCTGTGGAATATTTGCAGTGGAACTACGCCGCTTCGGTAGATATACCGCTATCTGACGGTTCCAGTAATTCAGACGACTCTTACGACATCTAGCTTAGAGGGAGGTACTATTCTACTGGTACCTCCTCACAATAAACCTACTATTTAACGGCTTTAAGACGCGGTTCGTTTTTAAACTATTATCCATATAAATTTTCGACGTTTCTGTCAGATTTTTGTGACTCTTGTTGCTGCAACGATTGTTTTAAAAAAAACCCTAAATCTATACTAATATTATAAAGAGAAAGGTTTTTGTTTGCAATGAATAGGCTCAAAATTTATTGGACTTCATTTGAAAATTATTTCACGAATAGAAATGTAAATTCTTCTGGAGTAACATAGGATATAATAGAATTGAGATACCTCATATGGATTTGTTCGTTTGTATCAGCTAAACAACAAAAAAATGGACCGATTAAAGATTTAACTCATACCGAAAATTGAAAGTTACCAGTTTTCGAATACCTAAAATACGAAACCAATTAAATATCAATCATCCCGCTTGTCAGTTTGTGCAACCTCTTCGATTTAGACATCATTGGAAGAAATATGGGATTGACATAAGATTTTTTTCACTTGATAATCCCAACTCGAGAAAGAACTCATACCTCACTTTCACCTGTTTCTACCGCCAAATAGCGGAGCTTGGGTTAAAAAATCATTTTACGGTGTAGCCTTCAAATATTTTTTCCGGGCCGGACGTATTCATATGAATCTATATTGAATGGGTTTAAGAACGAGTTTAACCGCTGTAGAAACTGCAATAAAAATGCAGAAAAAACCCGGTAGAGTTTCCTGCCTGCACAGCCGGGCCTGTTTCAAGCGATCAAGATATTTCTATGCAGCTCATTTATACTCCCCAGATTTTCTCTCTCTTCCTTGATACTGCATAAATCAATTCTAAAACTGGTAGCTATCCAACACATCTAAATCTGTCGCAATATCTCACTTGATACTGAGTGAACTGTTAATGGAGAGTAACTGAAAAACTTTTTTTTAAATGACGGCAGATTAGTTTGTAACATTATATACAACGAAATACATACAACTATGTCCTAATTATATCAGATTCCTAGTTTGGATAATAACAGGTAATTAAATTCATGACTATAATTTCCAGCACAGTTATCTAATCAGCAAATATTGAAATTATGATACAGTTAAATAAAAATAAGCAGCAGTTATCGGAGGCACACAACTCAAAACACAACCGTAACGGAGTGATGTGAGCAACAATGATAAAGTGGTCCGAGCAAGCTCCCCGGTGGCCTTGACATATTTAGCCGTTGTTGTTATAGCAAGCTTTGAATCTATTACAAACCAGTTTTTTTGATAATTGTCTGTTTGTTTTTATTCGTCCTCAGACAGCATAGGCTCTAGCTCTGGATCTCCAAATGAAAATACTGTTAATGTCTCCCATATTTAGCATTATACATATATGAATCCACCCGAAGGAGTTATTTAACCTTCCACTATCATTAAATCACCATATATATATAAAAAAAAGAATATCGTGTTTCAAATATTGTCATTGATGTGTTACCAATTATAACACCTTGACTATTAATACAAATGTCAACACCGCAATCGGTCAGTCAATTCAGCCCTTGTAATATTTCCTTCTCAAACGTAATAATAGTATACTTTTGCATTATAACAATACGGTGTTTTAGAACGAGCTAACAAACGAGAGGAAACTTCTAAATTACAGTTTACCGTTGCAGTGGTAATGATCTTGGGTGGTACCGGGAGAAGCCGGGCCGGCCGTGAGGAAAGCAGGAGCTGGCGCAGCGCAGGCTAGTCAAACGGCTCTCTATTTTATCGGCCGAGTAGCCCTTCGGACACAGGTAACAGCCAATACCCATCCATAGGCCGAGATAACTGTGCAATATATTTTTAATGTTTCCTAAGCACCTAACACTTCCTACACTAGCCAATTATGCACATACGAAAAGAAGAATTAAAGAGTTCCGTCGTCGTAGAACGAGCAATTAATTTAATTTAATGTGTCATCTAAATTGAAGTTGAATTGAATGAAATCTTGTCGACAGCTATTGAAAAGCCGGAATGTAGCTCGGCCGACACTCCTCGGACCTTTTTCTTTGTGTTACTCGAGCAGAGTATACTTTATATTGTCCAACGCACTATTAAATACAATTGTTGTTATTCACAAGTTATTTTAACGTACACAATGCAAATAGTCACTGCACATAAATTAAAACGTTGGAGTAAGTTCAATTAATTCAATGGACGTCTGATTACATCGATAATGTTCAAGGTCATGCGGCAAGGTCACATTAGATGAACAAAGTATCTCCAATTATGTGATCGCTCCCTCGGGAAATCGCATTATGTATGTACTGTAGCTGAGTAGTGTATGGTTTATTGAAATAATGTGTGTGAATTTGAACGATTGACGGCTCACTAATAGGAATCCAATAGGTACGCACCGAAATACAGTCAACAAACCCTTCCATCGAAGGTGGATTCTAATCACAAGCAGGACAACCTGAAGCCATTCGAAAATAAGAGCGTCGCTACCGGCCAGTCAGCAGGCAGGAGGGTTTGTGCGTTTGCCAATTCGCCAACATTGAATGTTTAGAGGCTAGAATTTAATTCCCAGGAAGTCTCATTTGTCACCGAGGCTTAGTCTGCCGAAACCGGTCCAAGTGTTCAAGGTCAGGACAGAGATTAATGAATCTTTGAGCCTACTTTACTGCGCGGCCGTCCGAGTCCTAAACGGCATACGGGGTCGGCGTTGTGAGTGCGGTGATGAGTGAGCAGTGTGCGGGCTAAACTAGACAGTGGAGCGGCCACTCACCGGAGTCGGCGCGCTCGGCCTCGTCGTCCGACTCGGTGCCGGAGTCGCGCTCCTCCACCTGCAACCAGAAAACATCGTCAGCCAGGCCGAGAGCCGGCGGCCGGCGGCCGGCGGGGCGAGCCCGCGGCTGGCGGCGGCCGGCGATCGTTCCGCTTCTTTGTTCTCGCGCGAGGCGGCCATTTTCTGGTGGCGGCGTGACCTTCGGCCGCGGAGCCGCTCGCGGCGACACCCACCTTCTCGGATACGTTGTCCTCATTCAACGAGTGCGTCCGCAGCTTGTGGGTCAGAAATTTGAGCATTATTGAGCGTCGGCTCGGCCGTCCGCGATCCCGCGCTGCGCGCCGCGCGCCGCTCCCGCCGCTCTCTCTCGCGAAACTGAACGGCCAAATCGCGGTCTAGTCGCCCTGACGCCTATGGGAAACGTTCCAAAAACATTTTAACCCTCATTGACATATCCGCACGACACGTCCGCGAGCGCGCACGACCGACCGCTTCGAACGCCGGACTACTACTAGTTTAGTTAGAGTAGCCTCGCGTACGACGCAGTCAGCTGAAGTGGCCGCGCTCGCTCGCGACCGAAACGGCGTAAGTGCTCTCGCGACGAATACTCCGCTTCCTGGCTCGATTTTCGACTCGGCCGGAGGGAAATCTCTTCGGCTACGGTTTAGAGCGACTCGGACGTCAAAATCGGGTTCAAATATCGCGTAAAACGATCTCG
>JACJUM010002543.1:18460709-18556580 GCA_020976665.1 Heortia vitessoides
CCTTTGAGAGTACCTCGCCGTACCCATGGCGGCAGATGAAGACCCCGTTGTCTTCACGCTCGGGCAGGTGTGAAGACAACGGGGCATAGACAGACATGCCGGCAGGCATAAACAGACTGAAACCAACAATATCACCGGCAACATGCTGCGACACCTTCACCCGAGAAGCATCTCCGCACTAACCCGCCTCTTTAACGGCATAAACCGCTCAGGCCACTTCCCACAACCCTGGAAAACGGGAGGGGTAATCATGCTGCCCAAGCCCGGGAAGAACGTCCTATCACACTGCTGCCTAAGGTATCCACGGTGTATGAGAAGTTGCTGCTTCTACACCTAGGACTGCACAAAAACCGAGGGAGGAGCAGTTCGGATTTATACAATTTGTATTGTATTTAACTTAACATTCAAGACACCTGCGCAGAAAAAACAAATAAAAAAGTGGGTAGAATCGAAAAAGTTTTTCTCCCGCAACCCGATGACCCGCCGATATTGATCGACGGCGAGTATATATCGCGAGAGAGGCGCCGAGCGACATATCAGATGGTTCGGGTGAACCACACGAGGCCCCCCGGCCGGAGGGGCGCCGCTCACCTGTCCCGGCAACACGGTCTCGAGCAGCGCGCACAGCGCCGCGATCACGGGCTCCGCGGTCGCGCACTCGCGCGCGTACAGCACCAGCACGCTGCCCGCGCCCGGCCCCGCCCCCGCCTCCGCCCCCGCTTCATCAGCCCCCGTCGCCTCCTTGGATGGCTTGCTGCGAGTTCTGCAATGTCAAAGGATACACCGTCATCGCTGTCCTGATCGTGTCGATGCGGGCAAATTCGATCCCGCTCGCCGCGCCGACGACACCCGGACGTGCGTCGGCGGTCCTTCGGTCCCGATGACACAGGATAAAATGGCCAGTCGGGCGGTGGACAAGATTGGATTTGATTATCTCTAGTAGATGCCTTATAATATGAAGTTTATATTAATCATCGACTAGTTGTATACTACTACATCGGAGTAGTGGCTTTGGGCAGCATATTTTCCTCAAAACCAGTATTTTTGTTTATGCCACATTTTGTCATATATTCTAATGTATTCCTTATTATAACAGATATATGTCAGTGAAAACCCCACCCAAATCAATCCAGCCGTTTTAGATATTACCTCAAATAAACAGACAGACACAAATTATAAAAAAATATTTTTTATAATTTGTGTCTGTGTTTTTATCACTAAATTATTTATTTATATTAAAATCTGCTTTGAAGGTCACCCAAAGAACGTGGTCGTTATTAATTGACGGGCCCGATGGAGTTGATGGTAGCGATTCTATCTAGATGCCAAAGGTCGGGTTCGAATTCTACCTAGGGCAAATATTTATATGATGATATCTGTGCCAATTCTGTTGGGTGTTAAAATATTTATTGAAGTGATATGATTAAATGGTGATGATCAATATGATTTTTGTTTCCTTCGTTGTCTGATGTCCGTAACTCAAGTACTTCAAGTGGCTTATAAGCGTATGAGATGTTGTGTTTTTCCTTAGCTTACAAATTTAAAGATAAATAATTAATTTTATTAAAAGGTTAATGGTGTTTTTTGTGTAGACGAGTGCGGGCGTCGCTCGTCGGGTTAGAGGAAAACGCGCGTGATCATATTCGTTCGCAGATTATCGCGCCCAACTATTGTTGTTGTTGCGTAACGTGGTGTCGTGACACAACCGCACTTCATTCCACATCGAATCACTTAGTTTACCATTTGCTATCAACACCGTGTAAACAAAAAATACTACAAGTTTATCCATTCTTCGAAAAATATATATACAGCAGGCCGTGAGTTATCGGCAGAGTAGAATAGTACCTCCCTCTGTAGTTAATAGTACCTCCCCCTGTAGTTCTAAGTGAGGACGTTGTTTGCCCATAATTGCCGCGCCGGTCAAGCGTGCTGGCAATCGCAGAACGCTGCTTTCGCAACCGGGGTTGCTGCTGCCCATCTCCGACCTGAGCATTTGTGCTGCATTGTTTCGGATGAATAAACCGCCATCTGTCGGTTCTGGTACCTCAGACGCCTCTTACGACACCTGGTGTAGTGGGAGGTATTCTACTCTGCCGGTACCTTACGGTAATCATATTTATAATAATTTTATATACAATTAGGCCTAACAGCTGACATTTTTCTATAGTAAAAAAACAAAAATTGCTAGCAGAAATAACACAAATCAAACCAGTCGCCGTGCAGCGCGCCTATTTTCAAACTAGATGCCATTAACGGTCTAAATGTAAAAACAAGTTTACCGCAGTAAATATATAATCGGCCAGAAAGGCCGTAGTTAAATATTGCACATAAGCTGATCAATTTCTTCTTTGGACATGAAACATCTTCTCATTTCCAATGTAAGAATTAGCGCACCGACAATCAATACAAATAAATAAAATTGGAGTGTCTGTATGGATGTATATACAGTACATGTACAAAATAAAATATTAAAAAGAAAAATTGTCTGTCTGTCTGTATGATTGCTAGAGGTAATCTCTGAAAAGGCTCGACCGATTTCGATGGGACTCTCACTGCCAGATAGTTGATATATAAAGGAGTAACTTATGCTATACAACATCACGCTACGACTAATAGGAGAAGAGTATAGATAAAAATTCTGACAAAACGGGCGAACAATATACGTTTTAAGGAGAATGTGTTGGCCAAAGGTAGTATTCCATGAGAACGAAGTCGCCGGCACAGCTAGATTACATATGCATAGACTAGCTGTGCCCACGACACGAACATGGTGTGCGAATATATACTTAGCACATAATAGCTAAAGTAGGTGTCCTCGAGGTGAAGTGGCAATTCCACGTCGGTGGTCAGTACATGTATGATAATGATACGGAACGAACTTTGCACACACAGACATGCCTGTACGTACTATATATATCATATATTGTATCTACAATACATATCTAATAAATAAAATGTCTCGTGTCACAGTGTTAGTTACCATACTCCTCAGAAACGACTTAACAGATTCTTATGAAATTTTATATGCCTATTCTGTTGGTCTAAGAATCAGCTACTATCTATTTTTTATACCCCAAGTGATACAAGTTATGCGACCCTAACATTTTTTATAATATTTAGTATAATACACACAACCCAAAATTTTCAACCTCGTATCACCAACTCCTATTAATTCATAGTCATTTTAGTGATTATATATATATATATAAAATAGCCACACCGAGAGATACCATTCCGTTTTTAACTTAGGGACTACAACCGGTTGTTAACAAAATTGTACGAATATAAACTAATGGTACGAACAGACACTTGATTATTTGAAATGGATTAACTCAAAAAGTACTACTTATACCGAATTTAAAAGTATTTTACCTATTGGACCTGCTTTTTCAGCGATTATATGCTTGCCGTACCTTGAGGTACCGCCAGAGTAGAATAGTGCAGGGTGTGGTCATATAACGCACTGTGGTTGTCGCCATGCTAGTCCAGTGCGGCAATTATGGGCAAATGCCCATTTTTTGGGGAGGCCTACGATCAGCAGTAAACGTCTTACACCTGCTATGATGATGTATACGAGATTTGCTCCGCGGTTTCACTCACGCAATTCCCTTTCTCGAGATAATATGGAATTACAAGGACGGCCCTGATAGCGCAGATGGTAGTAATCCTTGTGCGCCCAGGGTCGCCAAGGATCGCATATTGATATTTGTGTTTAAGTAGTAAATACGTGGTTTCTCCTTTGTCTGATGCGCTTTAAGCGACTATTACAGAATCAGGTCAATATATGAGATGTTGTGAGAATTATCTATAGATTAAATAAGGTTTAACACATTTGCAGACATTGTCTAACCGCGATGAACGTAACTTGGACACCACTAAAGGACCGGTTTTCTCTTAGCCGGTCTCTTTAGGGTCTCAACGTCTAATAATAATGTACAGTTTCGTATAATCAACTTGGTACATATCTACATTTATTAATGCAAATAAATACATGTCAGTTGTTTTTGTTCTGTGTCTGGGTGTTAAATATGTATTTCAGTATTATATTTGTAGTGTCTGATGTCCGTTATTGTGCTTTATGCGGGTTATTTCGTCAGGTCAATGTTTAAAATATTGTGTGTGAATTAATTAATGTAACATTGTACCGAAATGAACAAAAAGATGCAAGTTATTTCCGTATGGGCCGGTCGCTGATCTCGCAAGGGCACCGTCTTGGTGCAGGAAGGAAAACTTAATTTTGCAAGGCGATCAAAAGTGCGCGGCCCCCCGACCCCGGGCCCGCCCGACCAGGTAAACTCTTCGAAAAGGAAACAGCATATATATATATGTGCATAGTTAGTATGGATGATAAAAAATAAAACAAGCATAGGTTATCTCTTATGACACCAACCTGCTCGAGAAAGCCGCGATACAGGCCAGCCATTTTGTCCAGATTAGCCGAAACAGACAAATTTTTAAATATTGATTTCCGTATATACATTTATATACATTTTGTGAAATGCTGTGACTGTGGAATCATAATCAGACACTACAATTGTATTTACATCATCATCATCACATCAACCATGTGAAGTCCCCCGCTGGACACACAGGCCTCCTCTAGAACAAGCGTGTTGTCAATCGCAGAGCGCAATCTTTCGACGGGGATGCTGCTGCCAACCCCGCCATGTGCGTTTGAGCTACACTGTTTAGGATGGATATACCGTCATCTGTCGGCCCTGATACCTCAGTCGTTTCTTACGAGACCTGGTACAGGGGGAACTATTCTACTCCTCGGGTACCTCACGGTTAATGTATTTATGTGTGTTAATTAAGTGGTTTGGCACGAGTCAGTACAATTTAGATTTATATAATTAGCGTAAAACACTAATTTTCATATATTAACAGTCCGAAATAGTATTTTTCCTCTAGAGGCGTTGATGTGTCAGATAATGGCAGGCGATCAAACGGCGCTAGCAAACAATATTGGATAGCCAATTGACGCCTGACCTCCCGACACACGCGGCCCGACGCGTCGATAACCGGGCCGCCGCGCACGTGACGCTTTCCAACACCATTCAAAATAAACTAGTTGCATCCATACCAAGCAAACAATTAGCACAACTAGTTTTTCATCGGGCTGTGAAGCAATGCATCGTTCGGGCACGATGTCCACATACGGACTACGGGCAATTTTCAATTAAATAGATTTTAACTCGCAATCCAACTTGAATTCTCATACTTATGCATTTTTTTAAAACAATCAAAAACTACGTCATGTCAATTTCTGTCCAAAATGGCGGACATTTTTTATATGCGATTCTATTTACGTAAAAAATGTATTTACATTTTTAACAACAGAGGATTAATTTTCGAAAAATATCAACAACAACAATATATAGGTCAAGGTAAAATTGTAATAAAACAAAAATACATTAATATTTACTATAGCTCTAAACAACAATTGTAAGTTTCTACGCTACGTCAGTATATCAACACTTGGTATAATGTTCATTAAGAAATAATTCTGTTATCAGAATTTGACGATCCAATTGACGAAAGGAAAACATATAATCTCACGAGCTCAAAATTCCGTTGGTCGTTGGTCGCAGCGTTCGCATAAGACTTGGTAATCGAGTCGGGCGAATTTTGATAAGCGAGCATCAACAACACCTGTGACGCGCGGCGCAGGGACGGACGCGCCCATTGCTATCCTCCATAATGTTGGAGACAAACAATAGCAGGCTCTAAGATTTCTTATTCAAGAGTTATGATAGTAACATTAAATTAATTTCTTTACTGTTCTAATTAATATCTAATTGTATAATAAATATAACAAATTAAACAATCTTTGACATCGCACGGGTATAACGAGGATAAGAAAATGGTATTTCTAAGGGATATATATTGCCATCGCAGACATTTTTGTAGACCTTTTTAAGTGTATATATATATATATATACATTAAAAAGGTCTACGTATAGTACATTATTTTGATAAATCTCGTCAGGTACAGCCAGCGTTTGCAATGTGCGCACAAAAGTCTGTGTTTACGACATCACATTGGGAGCCTCTAAAATTATCAGTGTTCCTCTACTATATTATGCATGTATTATACATATAATCCTTCCTCTTGAATCACTTTATCTATTTGAAAAAACCTTATAAAAATCCGTTGCGTAGTTTTAAAGGTCTAAGCATACATACAGAGACAGACAGCTATGTAGTGACGCGGATTGCCAGCAGCGCTTCACGGATGCCGCGAAGTTCCGTCTCCCGTAGGAATATAGGGATAAAATATTTTTTATATTTTTCGTTGATAACGTGATGTTTTATTAGTAAAATAATTTTTGTAATCGATCCAGAAGTACTTGTGTTTATATGTATGTTACAAACGTACAAAAATATCTTTTTTCTCTTTATAATATCAGCATAGATTTTAATAATTATTTATTTTACTAAACGTGACTATATATATACACTGTCAAATTTGTAAAAACATATGACGATGATTTCAAAGGAAAATCCAGCAATATTCCCATCAAGGGGACTACCTCGATAGGGAAATAAATACAAAAAGCATAAATACGCCGCACCACGGTATATAAATGTTCATGCAAAGCAAACGTGTCGAAGGAAAACGTATATACACGTAGGAGGTGGTCGAGACTACGTGAATAAGACGCTCGGCCGCTCTTGACCCGTGCTCCTCCGACCTCCGACACATCCATGCCAAAGCATTCGCGATAGCAAAATATAAGTATAGGAAAAAGTTGTAATTAATTCACACATATGATACATTGACCAGAATATAATACAATATATATATCAACACCCAGATACAGAACAAACGCAAAATATTAAGTATATTTTTTTGGATGGAGATTTAGCCCACGACTATTGGTGTATAAGATATGGGACGGTTAGGTTCTCAAGTCATTTGAGATCATTATCATCATCACACCAACCATTGGAAGTCCACTGCTGGACATAAGCCTTCCCAAGAAAGGGGGAATTTTGCCCATAATTGCCGCGCTGGGCAAGTGTAGTGGCAATCGCAGATCGCAGCTTTCGCGACGAGGATGCAGCTGCCTATTCCCATTCGTGTATTTGAGCTACACTGTCTCGGATGGGTATTAATTCCGGTATCTTAGTCGCTTCTTACCACACTTAGTACACGTACCATTCTACTCTGCCGACACCTCACTCGTCTTTGTCTCACCGAGGTAAAAAACGGTAGTTATTAGAAGTTTTATGTGTGTGGTGTTTGTGCAAGCTGAACTCATGTGGCACAGAGGACCAAACAAACTTTTGTTTGTTGATTTGTCACGGAAAAATATAGAATTCCAGCAGGACAGGAAAATACATTTTCACACAACAAGGGTTTACTTTTAATTGCTACAACGACGTCACTTGTGCAGTAATTTGTAATACTTATTCACACGGATACTATCACAGGATTAATAAGCAATAATATTCAAAATCCCGGAATAAAGAGGCAGTGGAAAGGAGGTCAATTGGAGTAGTCCGGCGCGAGTGGGCTGCGCGCACGCCGGGCATTGCAAAAGCACATATTATGTAAATTACGATCGATTTTCATACATTAACGTTGACGCACTACACCGATGCAGCAACCGGCTTATAGAATAGAAGTATGTAGTAAATAAAATACGACAATTACGAAATGTGAAGTATGTAATACGTACATAGAAAACTGATAAATAAATATCTTCAATATCAATATCTCGTACATTGATGTGACTAAGAGATAAGTCGTTTAAAACAATTAGTTGATAAATCATAAATATAATATTATAAGGAACACTACCGAATGCGCCAAAAGGTCGTGGGTGCGGTCTTCACCCAGGACAAAAAAATACAAGATGTGACAGTTTATTGTGTCTGGGTGTTTCCTCTGTAGTCTGATGTCCGAAACACAAGTGCTTTAAGTAACTTATCTCGGAGTCTAGTCCATTTGGCAAATGTTAAGTGAATTATAAGGAATACATGTGTAACAACCAAACACAAAATTAACGCCAATATTTATCAACTCATGTTTGTCCTGGGTAGGATCGAACCTACGACGCTTGGCGCACAATGTAGGGACACTACCGAAAGCGCCATCGGGGTATTTAATAGTACGAAGCGTGTAAAACGCGGTCCTCTTATATCACAATATTCACGAAGACAACGTCGCGGTGGACACGATGTGACAATCATAATAAACTGAAGTTATCTGGACTTTAGGGTCCAACACTAAATCTGCTAATCATGGCATCCGAGTCGCCGTTGTTGCGAACATATTTTAGCTATATTTGGCTACGGCTTCCTTTTGGCTCGCTCTATAAGCGAAATATTTAAACCTCTGTGCAAATCACTACATATATAGTTTAGAATAAAGTCGCTATTCGCTCTCTGTATTTAATTGTAAGTATGTTTATTTACTATAATTACTGTTATTTCGTAAAAAAACAAACATTTTGAATATATTTTAGCGGCAGGATTCGCCTCAATCTACACATATAATTAAAAGTAAATATGTATGTATATTATAATTCAAATTGACAGCTTTCCACCAAATGCAAAAAAATAAATATATACGCTACTCTTGTCTGTAAGTATATTTGATTCGGTTAATTTCTGAAATGTCTAGACCGATTTTGACGAGACTTTCCCTGCCAGATTGCCGATGTTATATAAACAATATCAAATAAATTCACAAAAATCTCATACGTTGGGCTTATATCACTTTTGTTACGTATATCAGACAACAGAGGAATCACAAATATAATATTGAAATATATTCATCACCCAGACACAGATCAAATACCATCATGTAAATATTTTTTATGGGTGGGGCGCGAACCTACGACCTTTGGCGCACAAGACTGGATCACTACTATCTGCGCCATCGGGCCCGTTAAAATAAAAAAGCAATAAAAGTAAACAGCCTAAGTAGCTATATTTTTTTCCCAGATGAACCTACTGCTGGACTACACAGACATTAATTCCAGCCCCACCGAACAACACTCTTTAATAACTGGTTATAAGAAGTAACTTGGCTTATTTTATATCCATTTACCTGAATCACAATGAAACTTCCTCAGTATCGAGTGGATTACTTCCTCAGTATTCTTCAATGCAGCCTATACTGGAACTGAAAGAAATAGAGAGAGGCAGTCGAGGGCACGAGGCGGCTCACCTGTCGCGCCAGGAGCGCACGACTTGCTTGCGGTAGTCGGCGGCCAGGCGGCAGCGCAGCGCCACGGACAGCAGCGCCGCCGCCGCCAGCAGCGCGCCCAGCGCCACGCACGCCGCCACCAGCGCGCCGCCCACGCCCGCCGACCCGTCCAGCGGCGCGCCGCCCTCGCCGCCCGCGCCCGCGCCCTCCGCGCCCACGGCTGCGGGCCGGCGCTCGTTTTTAACGAGAAAGTGTAGTCGCGATTGGATGATATTTATTTGAATATATAATACTTAACAGAGACAAGTGAAAACTCTTACTTGAAAAAATTTACATACATTTGAGCTCTGTTATAATTGTTATGTTTAATGTTTTTAAATGACTAGAATTATGCTACTACTACTAGCCAGAATATACCGGTCCATGTGTGGAACGATATCCATACGCACTTCATTAATCGTTCGACTTACGCCTTTGTACACTACTCGTACTTGATAAAAAATCAAATATAAACATTCTTGCGTAAATCTGTATCACTATGTAATGCGTAAACACCACTCATTATCTGTATGTATGTACTATAGTAACAATTGTGGAAGCACCCGCATACTGGTAATTTATAACTAGGCCTAATGAGCCTTATTATTAAATGACAGGGTTATACTTATGATATCGTCACCAATATTAATTACATAAACAGTTTAGCGATAGAGTGAAGTGGAATTGTTTATCTAACATCTAACGATGCATTCGTCATGATATAGTGTAGACTAAAAAAGTCCAACGACAATAGATAACATCACTAGGCATCCTTGTTTCCAGAGGATGTTGATGATATCGTAATTCCCTGTGTGCTTATCCCCTTTCGAACCAGAACGGACGCTGCTGCAGGCCGACAGCAACAGACAGTGCAGTGAGACACACATTGATAATCTTTACAGGTGGCCTACTGCATTTAAATGACATCACATTGGATACGTAGATACGCTTTAGCTCGCTCCATCTTTCACAAAGTCTCAAGAACACATCTAAATCTAACCAACATATCACCAGACTGCAATAAAATACTAATATGGCAGCTGGTTGAAGTGCGCTCTGAAATATCTTGAAACAGGTGCACCATCAGAGTTTACAGAGCAGTCACTAGACACAGGATCGCAGCTCCGATACTCACTGAAGACGAACTGCGCGACGATCTTGTCGTGCATGAAGTCGTTGCCGACCCAGGGCGCGGTGTGCTGCAGCCAGAGGCGGTGCGGGCCGGGCGGCGCGCGCACGCGGCACGCCACCTCGTTGGCCGCGCTCGACGCCAGCGCGCACTGCTCGCGCGCCTGCCGGCAGCGCGGCAGCTGCCGGCGGACCACAACCATGCACTAACATCCTGCATCTTTGCATCTTTCGATTCTAACTGTACAGTTTCTAATCTAGCTGTTTAAATACTAGCTACTTAAATTAAAAAAGAGTAGGTACACGCTCCATAGAAATGGCACGTCGTTATAACCGAAGGTCGCGAAGTTGATCTCCCGAAGTTAAGATCTCTAACACTGAGGGAACTTCCTTCGAAAAATTTACTTCTACAGACAGGTTGCACAGGATTCCATAATTCCATAACACAAATTTTCATTAGTTAGTTTTATGTTCATCATCATTACAGCCATTAGAAGTCCACCGCTGGGCATAGGGGGGAATATTGCCCATAATTGCACCGCTAGGCAAGCGTGTTGGCAATCGCAGAGTGCAACTTACGCGACGGGGATGTTGCTGTCCATCCCCACCCTCTGTATTTGAGCTACACTGTTTTAGATGGATATACCGCCATCTGTCGGTTCTGGTATCTAAGTCGCCTCTTACGACACCCTTATTGTCAACAGAATGAAAAAGAGCTCAACAGTTAATGTAATTTATAAATATGGCTGACATACTCCACAGTTGGAAGAGCGCAATAATATTTGTTTATAGTAGTACGTCTAGTAACAGTTGTACGTCTCTTTCACGTAAGATACAGGGTAGAATGAAAAATAATATGGCGCCTAAAACGACCGCACGCTCTTCTAAATACAGAACTTTTAAAGGTTGTAATGTTTACCGCGTTTGCCACTCACGCCAAGCAACCTTTTTTTTGTTATTAGACTACGACTATTACGATCAGGTCGACGAATTATTATCCTAAGGTCGTTCGTCACATCACAAGGATAACACAAGCACGTTGCCAACCTTGTAAATTGAAGACATTGTGCCATTGTACAGAAATTTCACTGCCTCACCCTTCAAACCAAAAAAAATAGAGTGCTATTTGGCGGTAGAAATAGGTTTGAGCGAGGTACAAATGCAGACAACTTTTATATGAGGTATGTTTCTTGGTTTTTCCAAGATTAATAACTAAACACAATGCCTAGAAAATCACGGGTTGAGCAGTGCAAATGAATGCATTAATTGCACCTTCAATTAACGGTTAAACAAACCAGTTGCATGTTATGATAGATATATAATTTTCTGATATGATGATACTTGAATAAGCCAAATACATTAAAATCTTTCTCTTTACTTACATGTGCCCACTTTGTCCTATGTTTAGCTAAACAACAACAACATGAGAAGTGAATCAATAAAGTTCTACTGTACTAATTAGGATACAACCAGAACAAATCATACACTGTGATTAATGTGGTATGAGTTCAAAACAATCATTCTCTAAGTGCTCAATTGTTTAGTTCCAAAGTAATAAGAATGAAAATACTCAGAGAACATTACCTATAGACCTGAGATCATTTATATTTTTATTGACAATGGATTAAATCATAACATCAAAATATTAATTATGAAGTTTCATTGATTGTTTCTTCATTATATATATGGCAGGAATACATTCAGTCACTGACAACCAAGAGAAGTATAATGGAAGAAGCTTCCATTAGTAAAATAACAATTTTAAGTTTCTAAATCCATTTACAAGGATTTATGATTTTGTATAAATAGCAACCCTCCGCCATGTTCACCTTCCCACGAGAATATGAGGATATAAAATATCACTTGGTGGTATTATAACTATTAGTTAAGAGTTTTAAAATTGGTTTAATGTTACACACATAATATAATGCAAATCTTGTTTATATTCTATTATAATAAAGGATCTCTATATTTTTTATATATAATTAAATCTATGTATACTATGTGAAGTTGTAGCTTTCTGACATAACAAACAATTAAATCTTTTTTTATTAAAATATCAACTAAATGTAGTTTAAGATTTTTACTATTATTGTTAAGTTTTAAAATGATTTTTATTTTATTTTAAATATTAAAACCATAGACTGTAATAAACACATTCAATTCACAGTTGAGTAAGATAAATGTTAACATAAATTTATAAAACAATAATTTGCTGCATTGCTACTTTTTTTTAGAGAAATTTTCATAAATTTCTTTGAATGTTAACTAAACTAATTACAACAACTAAAACTATAGTAGTACTTACACTAGTTGAATTTTTTTCTATCCTGCAGAGCTGCACTTCATAGTCTGAGACAGAGACATTGCCGAAATAGAATATCCCCGTTGTGTACTCTCTGAAATATAATTAAATTTTAAATACTGACAGTATTGACGGATCATATCACTTTTATGTTTTAGTTATCTTTTTAATGTGTTACTGACTGTAGATTTAGAAGAGAATTGATAAGTTTGTCAACTAACATGATCAAAATTTATTGTAAGAATAGAAAGAACCACACATGTAACACAAAAGATGTGTAGAACCTACACTTTGTCTTGATGTGGGATGGCAAAACCAAAATACTGTTTATATAACTTAGTTACTAATGGTGTCCAATTCCTTTATTGAGTAATGTTACTATAAATGTAACAGAACCTGTCAGGATCATTTTTACACTTTCTTGACATTATTTAAAAAACACTTAACTTTAAAAACAGAACAAACAACTGCACTCTTCGAAAAAACAAATTCTCTAAATGAGAGAGTAAAAAAGTGGTTAATTTTCAATTTTGTAGGTAGTAGCTGTAACTTAAATACTAGATCTGATGGAATCAAAATAAATATGGTTGTAAAATGCTGTTAAGTAGGTTATTTAAAAATTAGGCAGCACCTTTCTGGTTACAAAATGTTGCTGACCAGTGTTATAGAAGGGTAAATATAGTTTCTCATTGTTGACTGTGTGACAAAATTGACAAAACTAAAAATTTACAAACCTGTGGTTGACAGTGCTATATTTGTAAATTGTTTTAGAAAAAGTATCTTCTGTTAAATTATTTGTAACATTTTGATATCCAATTTCTTTCCTTGATTTTTGAGAAGGAATCCAGTTTTGTATTGTGTAGCAACTGGTAAATATTAAATCAAGGTTAGTGTAGAGGCAGACCTATAACAAAAAAAAATATTATCATAGTCTACTGTGTATGTTATTTAAATAAATTATAACTAAACATATATTTAAAAAAAAAATACTTACAAAAGCGCAATCTAAATCTTTTATGTCCAGAGACTGAGAAAGCTCTGAATGTTTATTGATGCCAAGACAGCTTGAAGGTTTTTTTCTATTGTAGGATAGTAATAAATGCCACACAGTATCGTTTGGTGTTATCGCCGTGCACCATTCCAGCGTATAGCGTCCTTTCACACCATCAGTAGATGGTGAAAGGCGATTATGGGGCTCAGAGCTATTACTGCACTTAATTATAAATTCCGTGTTGCACAAACTTGACAAAAACAATAAACCCAATGCCAGTGCTAGCGTCTTAAGTGCCGCGTGAAGTGGCATGATGCTGTTCACAAAATATATAAAATACTAAACAGCATATTAAAAATTACTTAAGATACAAAAATATAACATATATTCTGCTAGCTTTATTAATTAAAAAAAAAATAAAATCTAATCCTGTTTAGCAAGATTTATGAACCTGATCAAACTCAGACCAATTGACTTTGACGTTTTACTTTGTAAAACCAGATTTGTAAACAAGCAATGGCATAAAACATCATAAAGCATTGTCTACTAATGTTCCTCCTTTTGTTTACGGTATATTTAATATAACAATTATATTACTATTTGAATGTTTTTAAAATTATGAATTAGTTTTAAAATATACTTCGATGTTGGTACACAAAGCAACAGATCCTAAGCATGACATTTTAAGAGCCATATACGATTACAAGACGAGGTTCGAGGAACATCAGAATTATGCCGCAAAAATAATCGACGTTCTTCTTCAACAGAGGACAGCAAAAACGCTAAGTTTCAACTCACGCCCTTCAATCGAAAAATCTAGACTCATTTATTTCTATTCTACAATTTTTTTTAACCCTGTGTTGACACTCTCATCAATAAATAATTATTTAAAAAAAACTAAAAAACACGCTTTTATAGCTAACCGAATTAATAACTAGAAAATAATTATTAATCAATAAAAAATTATATTACTGTCGTTTTCATAACCCTCCACTCAAAGATAGTTGCCAATATAATGATTGCTATCTTTCATATGTCCAGCACCCCATGCTTTAATCTGTTTATAACTAAAATTTTATTATAATTTCATCGCGTATAACTTTTTTTTCTAAATTCGCATCTATCGAATCGATGCGATTCATTGTTCAATCATAATTAATTACCTCAAAATGAAATTATAATAAAATTTTAGTTATAAACAGAATAAAGCACGGGGTGCTGGACACATAAAAATTACGTTGATAATTGAATAATACTAGTGAATAGGTAAATGAGAATAGTGAAATATTCAAAGTTTTAACAATCTTTCATGGACCAATTGGGTTATTCGGAGATGACGATTAATTGCGAAATTAATCAAACAAACAGAGGCAGGGATTGTATCGTCACAACAGAAAGAACTGTAGCAAGTTTAACAAATGGCTTGTTAGAGCAAGTGCAAGGTCTTTATTAACTCTAAGGTTTTTATCAAAGATGTTTAAGGTTTGTAATAAAGTCTAACGGAGTCCTCTGGCTACCTTTCAAGTTTTAAATAAATAGTTCCGGACTCCCTTCAAAATGAAACTTGTTTGTCCAAAATACAGCTAGCAGATAAATTATTCGATGTAAATACTCAGATCGGCTAAAGAACGAGAGTATAATGTCTTTTATAAAAAAAATAAAAGTAGAATTGGCATTACAAACTGTTTTGTTTTATTTTTAATAAAAAAAACTATATATTTTTAATTTTTTTATCGTATCTACTATCATATCAATAACATAGACAAATCAGATTTATAAAGAATCAAAAGACTTCGGGCCAGTTCAACAATTATCAATCGATACTGCAAATTCAGACTGGGATGCCCAGTTGAAGAGCTCTTGTCAGGAACATGGATCGGAAAAGATAAGGAGCACTATTGGAAAAGGAGGACGACGATTTGGAATCAGTTATATTGTCTGCAGAATGCTCATATTCTAGCGCTATTCAAAAAAAGGAGGACACTTTAAGAAAAAAAAAAAATTTTTCAAATCAATCCGTGAAAATTTAAACACTTTTTATCTGCTTTATTTAATGTAGAGCACTTTAATTGGTTTTAATATTATTAACAAATAAAAACTTAAGATTTTTTTAACCAGTTATGGACACCAAAAATCTAGTTATGAACAAGAACCTAATATGGACAACCAGTAATAAACAACAACCGCCAGACTCTTTTGTTAAATTAACTGTGGGATATTAAATTTGGAATATAAAATGATTCAAACTTTTATTTTGATCAAGTAAGTAACAGCATTCACATTATGTATGTACTTAAAGCTCTCGAAAATAGACGATAAGATCAGCATTAATCTTTTCAATAATCACTTTGAAAAGTTCAAAAACTACTTTTATCAAACTTCAATGAACTAATATTTATTTATATACTATATGGTATGCATATTTATATCTTTCATATTGTATTTTTTCATTTTCTTTAAAGCATAAAAACCTCTTTTTTATCATACTTGGCGGACAAATCTGCTCTACGATATTTTTTTTGGTACCACATCTTATCGGGTTTATCTGGCCATTTATAGGTGTTTCCTGTTGAAAAGGTAATCGTGCTTACTTCGAACTTATTTTATATTAGTACTTTCAATAACTCCAGGAAAATTTTGCCCTTCATATATAACAATCAATCATCAATGACTGGTAAGTCTTCTTGAGGTATTATTATCTTATGTTTTTTTGGCTAAGCAAATATTTGATGAGGAAGCGCTTGGTTCGGAATCGTTCGTGTCGTGAGATAAGACACCAATTTATTCATTTTGTTTTGGAGATGCGTTTTTAATTTGATCATCATTTCTTATACGTAATTTTATGTTTCAACGGAGTTAGTAGGTGCCAATACTTCATTACTCACATGATGATCGAGAATTTGCTTACTAATGGCCCACATCAAATACAGAGATTCATCTTCATTTGGCAGAAGATTTTCCAGCTCAAAGCGACTTTTGTAATAAAGATCTTTGAAAAGCTTCAGTTTAGCACAAGACAAAGTTGTTTCAATCCTGTTCTCTAATGTTCTCAAAAATTCTCTCTGGCGAGTAGAATCAATATTTTGCCTGTTTTCAGATTTATTTTTACTCATGTCTACAAATTCTGGACCAAATGGGTACAATCCTCCACCCGAAATCCATTTTTGATTGTTTCAACAGTAAGTTCTTCGATTGTTGTCTTCAAAACTGGATCAAAATCTACGCTGTTTTTTAAGAACTTGTCCTAAATTTTGTGTTTATCAGTTCTTAACCGTTTCTCGCCATGACGACTTCAAAGACCTGAAAACAGCCAAATCCATAGGTTGTAATATGTGTGTAGAATTTAGATTGAGAGCAGAAATTAGACAGGTGCAAAGTCAAATGTGACTTGTGTCCATCCAAAAATAATATTAAATTGGCTTTTTAATATTTTTGTTAGTCAGCCAAGGATTGAACATATTTGTCATATATTTGAAGAATGTGCCTGAGCACATCCATCCGCTTTCCGAACGATCACTAGCCCAGTCATCAGGAAAAGACTCTGAAATTGACGACGGTATCCTTCGATAATTAAAAACAACTAGAGTAGGTGTGAACTCTCCTACTGAATTTCCAGTAACCAGAACTGTTAATTTTCTTTATCAGCACCTGAAGAAGCATATACATTTTTATCGCCCTTTTTAGCAAGGACACGTCCTAATTTTGGATTAAAAAAACGCGCTCTCGTCGGTTTTGAAAATCCTGAGAATTTTTCAATATTCCAATTGTCCACTTTTTTTCAAATCAGATTCGACCCCCTAAACCATTTCTCAATGTCATTTTGAGTAACTTTATCCCTTGCCGTGCATACATTTTGAGCAGTACTTACGTTCTGCAATCGTAGTGTATCGTTTCATAAACGAGGAATACCATTTTTTGCTTTAGTCTATTATTAGTGAAAGGAGTCTCCTGCTTTTTTTCGACTATTACACGTTGAACAATATCTAATAATTCCTCTTTCGTTATTGGAATTTTTTTCGTCCATTATTGGTTCCTTGTCCATTACCGGTGCGTTTACTGTTGGTTTCCTCCATTTGCCAGAAAGGAAGAACGAGCTCTTTGGAACCATACCAAAATTGTTGAGAGACAAGTCAGTATGCAGAATGTATGTTGACTTGTTGTGACTGCTCGGTCGGTACATTTGGACCATGATCGCCTCTCACAGCACGACAGCTATGTGAATGGCATCTGTTTCCCTATGTAACAAACCGATTGTTTTATCGTTAGGTGACTTCACACTCCAAAAACAAGCCAGAATGGGAATTTCCGTTGGGCTGGATTTTTCACTTTTCAACCTTAGGATGTTCAAACGGTATTCGGTATTGGTCACTCGCGTTTTCTCCACATATTTGTTTTTTAACTGTCCATACACAGTAGAGTTGGACGTCCTCAAAACATTATTATGACATTCAGCCTCTAATAAGAGGTATCCACTACCTGTGTAGGTACCCTCTAACTTTGATCAGAAGGTTTATATTTCTCAAGGTTGACTGACTTAAACATTATTAGTATTAGTAGGATATAGATCTTATATTTTGTTTATTCGCTTAGACTACTTACTCAATAGATTTAATGCAGTTTTCAATAGATGGTGTGATTTAAGAGGAAGGTTTATATTTATTACTTGTTTTAAATCGGAAGCGGGGGTGTGTCAATTACAAAAGATAGTTGCATACTGATTTATCATAAAAATCCGTTGGCCGTAGTCTCGCGGTGGACGCGCGGGGCAGGGCAATGGGGATTTTATCAAAATTGATTCTGTGGTTTGGTCGTGGCGTCATAACAGTCTTACTTTGGAATTTCTCTGAGAGGTCTTTGTTTTATATTGTGTAATGTATGTACATTAAAACTAAGTAGTTTTGATGTTGCGAGGTACACACTCCGCACTGCCATATGTACGGATGTATACAACCCGATGCGATTTTTATATACCTACTCAGTATACTGTCAACGCCGATCTTCGGATTGTTATTAATGTGTCAACAATAATTTAGATGCCACATATTTAGCGTTCTGTTGAGGTCAACCCTGAGACTGTTCTGGTGTCTCAACACTCCTTTGAGATGTTAGATATTCTGCGTGCTGTCGATGCTGATTCTCGGACTGTACTGGAGTCTCTACAGCTTATTAGGATACCATATATTTAGATTAAGAGATAGTTCCTGTCTGCATATCAAATACAACACAATGATAAGTCGACTTGCCAGTGGAAATTAGCAGGCGTTTGGGGCAAACATAACATTATATTTGAACAATATTTATAAGTTATGGCTTAAATATTACTTTGAAGTATAAGCTATACAGCTATAGTTTCAATAAAAACCCATTCAGTAGATTGTGCGTGAAAGAGTAACTAACATAGATCCATACATCTACACATGTATACTCACAAGCTAAAATATTAGTTGGTATTAGGATACATTATTTTAATAATAAAAAGACAAAAGCAATTCAAATATTTTTGTGTGCGTGAAGTGCAATCCCTGCTAATCATTATGAGTTTATCCCATCATGATTAGCAGGGTTAAAACTAATGTAGTACATAATTGTAAAAAAATAGAAAAATCGATAAATTAGATCTCGGTAATGTACATACACCATTGTCTCCTAAGGATAACCCACAGTAACTATTTTTATTTTTTACATAATACATAACCATATCGGTTATTTTCCAAGCTATTTTACAGAATATACATTCATTTACAAAAAAACGGGAAATGAACCATTTCAATTGTTACTATTGGTTTGTTTGATAATTATGGGTAGATTTACGTTCACAACTTTGTAAATTAATAAGCAAATAATCGTTTTCGTCAGTATTAACATAAAATTTATGGGTTTTAATGCTAAAGTTCACTAGTAGTGTATGCTCGCTAGTAGTGCATATACTCGTAAAGTAAAAGTTAACAAAAATATTTTTTTGTTTTTCTTTAATAAAGTAAAAGCAGCAAAGTAAATGTTTATCCTTTGAACCGTCGAGCGACTCATATTTAGCCTCTGAGCCACGAAGCATTGGCTGCAACCCTCTTCGAGCAGCGCAATAATTTTGGTAGCTTTTACCACTTTCTTTAACATTATTGAGACAGCTAAACAGCAATAAATGAAGCTTTGACAATTAAGAATATAAAATAAATTCATAAAAATTGACTAAAAGTAATGAAAACCGATATTATCTTTTGAAACTTCGCACCAAAAATGTAGGATAAAAGTGGTTTTCTGTAAAAACGGCACGGCCTTTTTAAAACCGGCCAGTAACATGTACAAATGATTGAAATCATTTTAGTATCGTATCGTAAGAAGAATTAAAGTCAAAACCGCCTGTTCTAATAAAAAAATATAGGGAAACTAAATAGTATAAAATAACCGTTCACTATTAAATCAATGGTAGGTCTAAAGAGAGATTCACTTGTCTTTTACAGTTTTGTAAAAACGTGCATTACCCTCGCAAAAAGGTCTCAGTTCATAAAATCTCTGTATCTATTGAACGTCATTTTAATTCTGATGGCTCATCGGATCAGCATCCAGTTCAGCCTCGTCGCGTCAAGTTAGCAGACTGGGATTTACTGCGCGTTTTTTTTCGCATTACACCGTGGCGACAGCTATGCTTCCCATAAGAAGATTCCGAATCTTGTGCAGCCGCGGTCGCAAACGATATTGGTGGGCATTTCATTTCTAACCCGCTAATATCTGCAGGAACCAAACAGTAGCCGTTATTTACCCAGACTTGCAGAGATGCAGGAATCAAAAGCAATCTCCATTTATAATTAAATAACAAGGATCCTAACGTCTCGGATGCGAAAAGAAAATTAAACGCCTTGAAGTCAATACGAGCTAATGCCTGAGTGAAAATTGCCGTCGCCGGAAGAATTGCAAAGTATCCTATTAGGAGTCGCGCTTTCTGGTCACTCATCAAGCCAAACGAAGAAAACCAGCATTGGTCGCCATTGCCACTACTACGAAACGAAGATAGCAATTTTCAAAGGAAAAAGTCGATCTTCTGAGATCTTTCTGCGCTTCGAACTCGACTTTAGATGTCAAAGACTTCCTTCCCGTGCTGCGAAAGTTACATTTTTTTGCGCAGTGTGATGTTCAGCGGGAGTTTAGCTCTGAGGACATAAGGTAGACCTCATACGAAGGTCGTCTGAATCGGTATCTCCCATTTATTTCTACCGCCAAATAGTATCTAGTGTTCGTATTGCTGTGTTCCGTTTTGAAGGGTAAGAAATTACTGGGCACCGTGACATAAAATTTTCAAGTTACAAAGACGGCAACCCGCGAGTGATATCCTTTTGATTTTACGAGCATCTATAGCTATAGGCTACGGTGACGCTTACTATCACGTGGACTGCATGATTGTTTGTCAAACTGGTACCTATAATAATATAAAAGAAGCTCTCTAGAAATTCACAAGTCGAGTGGGTTTAATGTGGTACCAGTAATGGTGCTAAAGAAGTCTGCCTTGTGTTGTTTTCTGTATTTAACGCACCTGTTGGCGCTTTCATAATCCTGAAGAAAAGTCATCACTTTGTGGAGTACCGCCCATGTCCATCCAGTACAGCGACAGACCCGACCCGTGTTGATGACTCTCCAAGGTGATGGAGGAAGTGAATTTTCAAAAATGTTTTCTTAAGTGTCTCCTACTTTATAAAATGAACTCCTGTGCAAAATTTAAAGTTTCTAACCTATAGTTGAGAACCTGACTGACATGTCAACGCAGGGTCTACCCTGTCAGTCGTTAACATGTCAGTCAGGTTCTCCTTTTTATGCATCGCTATCCACTTTACATCAACATACGTTGATGCGGACGATAACACTGGGGACACTTATTATGCAGGCTGTGCTAGCGTTCCTCGAGTCACTCTGGAGGAAAGCTACGAACAACTTGTGTTTCAAATCGAGGGACTTATAATTTGTGTTTCCGATTAGGGAAACACCAATTTGGTTCAATTCAATCCCACAAAGACATGAGTGTGCGTTTTTACCGCTAAGATAATACCATTCGCTGTTGCTTCTCTATCCCTCCGGTATTGATATCTCGAGTGACGTGGTCACTTAGAAGACGAGGCAAAGTTGGCTGCTAAAATGGGGTATAAAGTCGCGACATCCTTGCCTCTAAATCGATATTTCAAAATCTGTCGAAACGTCTCGGTCCGCCGCGAACTCAGGGCGTCCGGAACGGAGCGGGCATTCCTCAGCCGCGCCGAGACGCCCGAGCCGACCGACCGCCCGAGATTCGAAGCGGGATCGAAGCGGGCGGGACTTTAACGGAAACGCCGCCTTCGGAGTTCAAAAACTTTATTCGGACGCGCCCCCCACCCCCCGTCCGGGCAATCTACGTCGCACAGAACGGCACGGCCGCTCGATTCACAGCGGGGAGTTGCGGGAGAGGCCGGCGTACACGGCGAGCGCGGCGAGGCCGACGGCGGCGGCGTGCAGCGCGCGCAGCAGCAGCAGCGCCCACGCGCCCAGCGCCAGCGCGCCGCCCAGCGCGTCCTCCAGCAGGCTGCGGTACGGCCACAGCGCCAGCAGCGCGGCCACGAGCGGCGCGCGCGCGCGCGGCACGTCCGAGCGCGCCGCCAGCCACACCAGCGCCGCCGCCGCGCCCGCCTGCGCCAGCGACACGTTGGCCTCCGCGCACGAGCGCACGTGCCGCCAGTCGAACTCCGCGCCGCGCGCGCCCACCCACAGCGGCACGCTGCGCGTCACCACCACCTGCTCGCGTCGACGAAACAGGAATAACAATAGTATTTCCAATAAAAGAGTAATTAAAGCTAATACAACCCTGTAGACCCGAGGGATCGTGATAACCGACCGACCCGTAGATCATTCCAATAGATTCCATAGGCCCACATTTAACTAGTACGCACCTAATAGGACGGGTCTTTAAACTGAGTTCATTTCCTGGATTCAAAAACCCCATTGAAGCATTGTACAATTTAAATCTCCATATACGCTATGATTCCTCTTATGTGTTTACTTTTTGCGTATCATAGAGTCCTACTGAAGCGAATAGCGATCCCTAAAATAAGAAAAAAGGGACGAGACAATGGGGTTAGCCTTTTAGTTAAGGTCACCTACCATTAAAATTTATTAATGGTGCAGATTTCCATAATGATAGAACTGAACTAATAATATTGATATGGAGACTGTGTCACAGGGTAATAGGGTATCCTTAACAATCTGCCTAATCACAGAATGGGTTTTTTTAACCCTATATCACATTGGACTTTTAAAAGAAACTATTAAGGTCCGAATTTGTATGTTACTGCATGATGACAGAAAAATAAGAAACCTTTATTCTTCATTCTACTACAACAAAAGTATAGATTCATAGGCAATAGAAATTAAATGTGTAGCAAGAATTATTTCTCTAGAACCATATGTACCATGGTACACATTTTTACAAATGTGAGTGAGGCAGTGTACTCATGCATTAGTACCTTTCATATAAAACTGTGACCAAAATTGGTAGACATGCCTCATGTAGATAACAACAAATTTAATTAAAATAGACAGTAATGGGTGCCTGTGTCAAAAAGCCACAACATGATTTTTAGTTGTATACAAATTGGTAAGTTTAGTAGAGCTGATTAATATACGAAACGTATCCAGTATATGTTTTGTATATTAGTTTTAAAAGGCAGTTTTTAGGCAAGGCAAGCAGGCAGGCATAAGGCAGTTTGAAAAGGAATTAAAATTGAAACCATATTATTATTTTGGATTTAGTTTCTCAGTACACACACCAAACCTATCAATGTTAAGCTGTATGTTGCTTGCTGGCATGTTTTGTTAATAGGTGTTCAGACTTTACCTATACTATTTGTGATTCTACAGAATCACACCATACCACATAACATATAGCAATAACACACACATATAATGTATTTAAATCTTTTAGGCACAGCAAAACATACCTCAGCACTGGCCCATCCAATAGCAGCAGTGAGTATCTTAGCATGACCTTTTCCGGGCACAGAGTTGAGCGCACAGTACAAGCCAAACAAGTCAGCAAAGTCCACTGTAGCCTTCAGGATTTCCTGAAATGTAAAATATCAAGGATATAGTAAAACAGTACTTATCTTTACAGAAAGGCTTAATCTTCCTATAAAACCTTACCAAAAAAATGTCATATTCTCCGTCAATAGAAGAACTATCGGAATCCGGGAAGAAAGTAGCTAGCAGCAACATCTTACACAGTTGTGTAAAGATGTATAGACCGCCTGCATACACGCATTTTGAAAAACTTGCATATTCAGATCTGTAAGTAAAGATGGGCAATTCTTTATTATCTCATGAAAAACAAGATAACTAAGTAGGTTAAAAGAAGGTACTTACATTCCCGAAAATTTGTATGCCATATGATAAGGGGCATATATTAGAGCCAGACAATTACCGAAATGGTAGAGCGTCATGATGATGTTCTAAATACAATAAAAAAAGATCATTTAACCATTAATTCAATTAAAATTTGCTAACTATAAGCCAGTAACCTCACTTCACTATTGTTATACTAATAGATGACAGCGACTTATCTGAATCTGACAAGTGCCAAGAAAAAAGACATTTTGTCTTTATTGCATTTTTTTTGGACTAAATGAAGAAATGTGTTTTTTTTTTTTTGAAATTTTAACAGTATTTTTCATAATCCAATCATATTTATAATAAAAAATCATAAAAATATTGTTACAATTAGCAATATTTAAATTTTAAACTTTAGATTTTTTTGTTAATTTTTCAACGTTTTGTACGTTCCTTTTTACGAATACTAGCTAGAATTACTGTATTATTATTATTAAACACAAAACTGTAACTTTGAATCTATATAAATCATTAAAATGTTGTTAAAAATAATTAAATTAAAAATATGTTAATTCTGAATTAAATACGATGTAATCTTTTTTATCTTCAGATTTGTTTTCATCGATCGGTGGGAACAACCTGATAACGAAACGCACGCTGTCACTTTGGCGGGAAAACTCCGACAGTGACTTCTTGAATGTTAATAAACATTTAAGGTTTTTCATACCGATACTGAATGAAATACTGATGAGATGAATTTACGCCTTGAAAAGCAGATTCGGTATTTTTTTTAATTAGTTAATAGGCTATTTGTGTTTATTCGAGTCTTATTGATGAAAAATAAATATTTTTATATAAAATTCAATTGTTCAGTTTCTTGATGCGTGTTCATATTTTATTGTTATCAAGCAAAAAACTAATATTATTATTAAAAACTTATATCGCTGTTTGCGAATACTAGGAATTAGATTAAAACCGGGATTTTTATGATAAATTTAAATAGAAACGTTAGAAAGAGATGCAAAATGTAGGGTGCTTCACTGAAGGGGTAAGTTTAACCCTTCCGTTTTTTAGCACAGGCGCAAAAGGGTGTGGGGGTTTTTTATCCAATAGGAAGGTAGGATTTGTGAATTTTGAATGAGTTCTTTTAAAGAGTGTGCCGGGGTCTATGCGCTGTCTGCTCCGTTTTCACATCTCCGGCAGTCCCCTTTCTAATCAACTTGGATAAACCTCTCTTCCGAGTTATGGCATATATTAAATGATATTTAGAATAAACTAAGTTTATTTAAATTGAATTCTGAGTAATACAATAAAACAAAGTTTTTGTAATAAAGGAATGTTCCGTGTAGAATCATACAATGTCAGTGATTATTTGGGTTCTGATTATGGATTGCTTTGTCATCTTTCTGAATCAGGGTGAGTCAATTTCAGTGCCTGCTATACAATTGATTAGAATTTAACTTTAATTAAATATGTAATGCTTTGGGTTACTACAATTGACACAATTTTTTCTCGTTTAATTTGCTTTGAAATTTTATTCTGTTTAATTTTCTGTATTGGGTAGTATTTTTAATTGTTCTCTTATTTATTGCTCTAGTATGAAAATATAAGAATTGACTGTGACTTCACCCAATATAAAATGTTATTAAAAATGTTTTATTACCATTTATGCTTGGTACATTGTTATAATAAATTTTCCAAAGAAATGTTTAAATAATACTCTAATTATTTTTTCTTATTGATAACTATTAATCAATGTTAAGCTGATGTTAATTCTAATGTATTTAATTACATGCATTAAACCTTTCTTAATATAAAAATAAATTTATTATTTTTTGAATTCAGACGGGCAGAAATTTTCTCAGACCCCAATATTGATTCTGGAGATCATCTAATGGTCAAAAAAACGATGTAACTACATAGTGTGTTTATTTTTGTATATATCAATCTGGTCCCTAAAATATATATACATTATTTGTAAATTTCACACTGACAGCTATATTCATATGTTATTTATCAAGTTTTTTATTAATTTTCGAAAAAATCAAATATCTGACTGGTGATCTGAAATACAAGCAATTCTCTGCTTACATTAGATTCTAGGCTTTCACAACAGCTGTTAATGTACAATATTCTGGTGTTATTTGTATTAAGTTGTGGTAAGAAACTAAAGTTTATTATTATTATCTAATATACTAAATTGCGTATTAAAATGCACACTTGCGATACATATATAAGAGCGTTTTAACTTAGTAGGCGCTATAGTTAAATAATAGGAATGTTATTGTAACAAAATATAAAATAGATATTATAAGTGTACAACAATAGCTAAGAATTTTAAGTGTACCAAACGATTAGTTGACATTCTACTGCCTGTATTTTTACCATAAGTAATATAGCAGGCATTCCTACGTAATAGCATATCCTATTTCGTAGGCGTTGCTACTTATTTAGGGTGCTTACAATTTAAAATGAAATTTAGGGTATTTCATCAAAATTTTCAAACGAAAATATGAATAGACAAATACGCATTCGGTTTTGATTGCAGTGTGATTAGCTAATAGGTTTTTGAATAGATTTTATTCCGTTCACAAGTCACAAATTAATACCTTTAGGCAATCCAGGTTACATTGAACTATACGGCTTACTTTGATCTGTCCTTATTATAGAATAAATATATTAGTTTTTAATATATTGGTTCAGATTCATCATGAAAGTCAATCGAGTCAATCGATTAAAACTTTAATCTCTGCTGAATTCGTTTTATAGCCTACGAAAAGGGATATTTTAAAGTTTCTCTAATAGTTTAATGTCACCCGAATTTACTGTACTTTATATATTATTTTCTAAAGAGTTTTTAAATGTATATTCAATTCTAATAGCCATAACAGCGTTTTAATCAATGCATTATAGAACTATACAATCGAAAAACAATGTTATCTTTATATTTTGATATTATTCATTTGCAAGGCAAGTAGGTAATGTTATGAAGAGCTAGGTACTTACTACATAGATACTACTATTTAGATACGAATTTTTAATTGAATACAAATGAAATTAAATTAAGAATTAAAAAAGAAACACTAGAATAAGAAAATACGCACCCTTAGAGAACTCACTTTATTGTCTATACACCTGTTTAATTAGTAAAATAATTTAAATTTATGAATGTACCAAAAGAAGAATACGCATTTCATAATTATGTCGTCGATGTAGGTACAATTGTAATATAGTTTATTTTCCTTGATCTCCAAATTTATAAACTCACGTAAGTATTTTACTGGAAGGCTTATTATATAAAAAGTAAAGTAGAGTAAAGACTTATGATATATACGTAAAAACTGAATCTTACTTCCATATATATAATAATCCATGCAGTAAAGTACGTATGTTCGTATATAAATTTGGGTCGGAGTACCGTGGTTTATTAAATAAACGCTATATCAAATGTACCTATCTATAGTTATAGATACATTTGAAGTACCTGAAGCTTATGATTACTGAGTACTGAGACTGAGAATGTAGGTTTTTTTTATTGAAGTACTCGTCCAGCGACATAAGTGATACAAAGACATTCAAATAGCTGAGTCCCATTACTAATTAACACTAAACATAACTCAAAGTAAGTATATTTTGTTGTGTCATTAACAAATGTAGAAAGCCCATCTCTATAGCGGCTCTTAAAGTTGATCGGAGGGATGCATTACAATGACACATGAATGTCGGGGAACTGCGCTCGTAATTTCCAAAGCACCCCACAAAAATAATGTTTCACGTATCGCACGCGAACCACTCTTCGAGGAATTCATCACGATTTTATCGAAATAATCCCTGCTTTTTTACTTTACCAATGCAAGCGAAAGCAAAACATTCTATCTTTAACTAAAAACCGAGAGCATAAATACACTAGTTATATTTCTACACAAGTATAGTTCGTAACCAGGGGAACTAATTTTGAGGTCTGTATTGTATTGCCTTAGCAGCGAACCGTGGTCTCTTACCATTGGCCTTATTGGCTAACTGAAAGTAGCTCAACGAGCTATGGTGAGGGTAATGCTTGGAGTTTCTTTGCGCGATCAAATTAGGAATGAGGAGATTCGTAACAGAATCAAAGTTACGGATTAGTAAGTTGAAGTGGCAGTGGACAGGGCATTTGGTACGCAGAACCGACGGCCGATAGAGTCGTAAAATTCTGGAATGGAGACCAAGCGCAGCGTAGGGCGCATGTCCAGCTGTGGACGTCTTATGGCTGATATGATGATGGTGATTGTATTGCCTGTCATTTATTCGTCTATATCATGGAACAAGATATTTCTTTATAACGCAGTTTTAAAGCTACTATGTGAGTTACTTTACCAATATCAAAATTGTCATATGAAACACCAAATTTTTTATAACAATTACACTTTTATAACTTACTAGCTGTGCCCGCGACTTCGTCCGCGTGGAATTGTTTTTATTGGGTACCATATCTTGAAAAATAAGTTACCAATAAATAAGTAAAATAAGTAATAAAGAATACCAATGGCTTGAAAAATAAGTTTCTAGTTTCTAGCTCCAAAAATAGCTTAATACTTAAATACTTCCATACAACTTTTCATCCCCCTTCTCGACCCCTTACAACCCTTTTTTCAAATTAAAAGAATATGTCCTTTCTCAGGGTCTAAAGATTGTCTGTGTCAAATTTCATTAAAATCAGTTAAGAGGTTTAAGCGGGGAAGCGTAACAGACAGACATACAGATAGAGTTACTTTCGCATTTATAATATTAGTAGGGATTAGTAGGGATACTTGTTGAAACGAAACAATTATTTTCAAGTAGTTCGACAAAAAAGTTGCAAGAATCGTTGATATAGGTTATTTCCTAATTGTGAAAATACGCGTAACTGTTAAACCACAATTCTATAATTCTATATTTTCTATTTTTAAACAAAAATCCTTTTATAATTGCTCTAAAACGCGGTTTATTTAACTTTTACTTTTTTGACGTTTGGTCATCACTAAAAGACCAAGAAAGAGTTCTCTTGATCTTCCAATTTAAATTTATATTACTCAGCGAAACAGCGCGATAGAAATATAATGATATGATGTGAAAGGATAAAAGGGGAGACGAATGCGGAAATATACATTTATAGACTTAACTATTAATTCAAAAAAGGTATTATTTTCATAAGTATTGCAATGTTTGTCAATTTTTACAACTTTGTTGAATTGTTATGAAAGTAGAACAAATAAGATCTATTTCACAAAATAATAATACCTGAGTAAAACTCTTTTTATTCACCAGTGTATCGTCACAATGGTAACCGACAGGGACAAGTATACTTTCAATGTTTTATCTATTATTAGGTGTAAATCTTTATAAGCAGTTTTCAATAATCAAGAAAAAAGAATTCTCAAATGCCTCGGGTATAGGGGCAACTACTACTAAGACTACACAAGAAAAAGAAACTCTAGTTACTGTCAAGTATTAAACATGACCGTACGATCAGTCTGCACAAAAGTTTTGAATGTAACTCTCAATTTGTATACCTAAAATTGTGACCTACCCGTGTGCAAATATAATTTATGTATTTAGTATTTATTTATAATTTATGTAACTAGTATCAGGAGTTTTGTCTGATTTTAGATAAATTGAAAGTAATGCTTATAAAATCAACTAAAATAATAAATTAATCAGATTTGATTTTGACTTCGAATACTCCATCAGGTCAGGGCTAGTTAGAATTTGCAATATTTTGGTCTAAACGTTTTGGAGTCACTTGAAAAATAGATAGAAAAGGCAGGCAGAGACCTTTGAAGCAGGTTACTGAATTCCTCTGATATGATTTGACTGTTATGTCTACAATAACGAGAGAGTGCGTTCATTGTTGTAGTCACGACGATGTTACGAATAGGAATCAATTTACTTCTCAATTATTATTCTCAATATTTACTTCTCAAGTTTTAAGGCATTTTCATATTTACTGCACTTATCGTATAGATAAACAGCGCGCCATATATATTTGTTGAATCGAAAGTTATTTGAATTAAACAATACTGCTTCATTTGTGTACTACAACAGTAAATATTAACAACATGTTTCTTTGTCGTTCTTATTTACTATATTTTTGTATGAAGATGGATCATCTATTTAAAAGTGTGATTTGCAATAAAAGTAAATCGTATATCTCGCTCTAGGTTCATATAATGCTTGGAAATACTAGTTCCACACAAAACGTGATTGAACACGAGACGTATTCAAGTAGATAAGTAGTCACATCATTTGAAACGAAAAGAATGAAATAAAAGCGGGCACTGTCCACTCACGTCATCCCTCCATTACAGCATTGTCCGCGCGACAATGGAGATGGAAAATAAAGAATCGCGGCCATTAGGTAAATTTCCTTATTCATTTTTTTGCGTGACACCCTCCGGGCCGGCGGTAAAAAGCGGGGAAGCGCTATTTATCATGCGGCGAGAGCTGCCGCCGACGGAGGTCTCAATCTGAGGAACACTCGGAGGTTTTTACGCCGCGTAATCGATTGTTGATGTGCCACCGCTCCTTGCTACAACGACACTCCAATTCTACAAGTAATTCGCAAAAAGTTCTCTTACAAAAGACTTATTTTAAAAGGAGCGATTCCCATAAAAGGGCGATTCCGCATCCTATACAAACTTGAGTTCTTAATCAACTCAGCGCACTTTGAAGTACTAACCACTTCATATCTTTTCCATCTAGAGATTTAGTTGATCCAATGATGAATCTGAAATTAACTTTATTAAGGACATTGATGAAGATATTTATAAAAAGCTTTAAGTGAAACTTGCAAAGCATGTGGAAACCCTAAGTGTTTCCACATGCTTTGCAAGTTTTAGATTTTTTTACAACTTCTTAGTGTTATCTTAAAAAAAAGTCTTTTAATCAGGATAAGCAAATATCCAGTGACAGATATAGATCAATATGCACCGAAAGCAATAAGTATTATTTCAATTTGTGTAGTGGACGCTGCATTATTCAGTCCACGTCCATGCAGCGCGGCGGTGCGAGTGCGGCACGCAGATAAGCGGGTATCGAACCGAATGCCGAAAGTTGGCCGCAGCGGGGGCTTATCGGAAACGGCTTACGGACCCCATGCAAACTCCCTCGCGACATCGCTCACGGGCCCTCCCGCACCCTCTCGATCGATCTCAATGCAAAATTGCCCTACCCGATACACAATACTAGTTTTGTTTCATGCCAGTAATTTTTTATTGCGACGTCTTCACTCTCCCCGCTGTGCTTTTGATTTTATATTTGACGGAATTCGAACATTTCAATTTTTCTTTTTGAAGTTAGGAGGTATAGTAGTTTAATTTCTATTTCACATTAAAATCCTTGTCGATAATAATTCGGAGGTTGTACTTAAATTATACAAAGTATAAAATTATGACGAACATCTCCTGGCCGTAACAGGTCGAGCGTAGAGGTCGGAAGCCTATCAAAAAGTCCGATTCGGTTTTATATGCCACTGAATATTGAGCGACGGACCTCCGCCTCATACCTAAGCACATACATATTTTGCAATGAGATACACGCGATGCCGGGGGTGGACGGAGCTCGGGCGGGAGTGGGAGAAATCGAACTTCGGACCGATGGAATTATGTGAAGGTCTTTATAAAATACGTTGTTTTGATAACTGAACCTTTTCCTGTTTTATTCACACAAACTCCAGCCACTTGCTTTATCCATATTTTGTATTGTTTGTTGGCGTTAATAATAATAATAATAAATACTTTATTGTACACCAAACATACAACAAATACGATTAGTATTTTAGAATGTTAATTATAACAATAAGCACACAAATGTTTTGAATAATAAAAACGAAATTAACAACTGAATCGAATTGTTTTCGAAACTTATTTCGAACCTTTTTTATACAGGTATAAAGTGTGGGTATACGATTAGAAAAAGGACTTTTTGGTGTCGGGCGACGGCTAATTAGAAATCCATATTAAGCTGATAAGAAATAGATACGGAGAGAAGATATAAGAATAGTTAATATCAGCAAGTTTAGTGGATGTCTACGCCTAATAGGTACTTGTATCTTCTGGAAAATTGTAGAAAGAAAAAAGTATTTAAGACTTGTTTCAAATTGCGTTAACTATAAAATGATGTTCCATAATATAGATACATATATACCTCCACCTTTTGCAGAAGCATTATTAAAAAGACCGTGTCCCATAGCTACATAAAGTGTAGGTATGTCTGGAGTATATATTCATAGGAGAGCTGGTATCTTTTTACCGATCATAAATATTAAAGGGGGCTCGCGCCACCAGGATTTTCAATTCGACAGCGGCGGTGGATCCCCCAGATTTTAGGCTTTCTCTCTTCCGCGGATTAGAACGGTTTGATGTATGGCCGCGGGTGGCGGTAAATCAAATTTTGATTGCTATTTTCTTTGTGGAAAGTCGGCGCGGGCCGCCGGGATCGCGCCTCGTGTAACGTGGGTTAACCGATCCCCAGGCGCGCCCACGACTTATGTGGATTCCACGTATAATTCCCATTTTTGTAGTTCGGATTTGACGTAGCAGTTTTATTTTTTTGATGAAATAGGTAACTACATGAATTCGCCTCGCTGGGGAATGTAGGCTCTTATTAGTTAAGTTGGTGAGGAAATTCTAAGTTTCTTATATTTATTAATTTTGTTCTGTAAAGTATTGATCCTTTTGACGGGTTTTAGGTCAACTAACATCATAATTCAAAATAAACATAAATGAAACGAGCGCTTGAAATAAACGAGAACATTACGGCTTTAGATTGAAACTTCGGTTTACCCGGGGATGTCGCAATCAAATTTGCTTTGGCAAGTTGATTTTATTGTAATAACGTGTATGAGGAACGAGGGATGGCAGTAACCGCTCGTGTGATCCAATTGCGGCCGCCGGCGGACTTGGACGAAATCAAATTCCGCCGCCCTTTAAATATTTCAACTGTGGACACTCAAGGGCACGAGAAGTGCTCCGCTGGGGACCGGCGCTAAATTAGATTTCAAATACATTTCTGTACTCTGATACAAAACTTCCCCGGTCTAAAAATCAACGTAAACCAAATAGGTATTTTTAAAACGGGCGGTAAGTTCGTGCTGTTAAATATTTAATGTAATTTGTGTAGTAAGTGCGTATAAGGTGAAGGGCAGCGTCATGTGCGGAGCGCGGGTCGGCGGGCGGGGTGGTCCCTCCACCGGATAAAAAAGGATCTCGAGAATTCTCGACCCTTTTTATACTAAATAGATAGCTAACACGGCCTGAGTGGAGTTTCAATAGATGCTTTTTCGGCGGAAGAAGCGACCTGTAAAGAATCGAGTCGGGGCCCAGTGAAAAACCATGTTATATACGCACCTACGTCGTGCGGTGCGTGTCACTGAGTTTTCCTTTTATTTTTTACGCGTCTCCTCCTCAGAGGGATAAGAGGTGGAATTCTTTTTAAATTGGGAATGTTTTCTAAGAGGATTACGATTTGCGGAGGTGCGTCCGTCTGCGCGGCTATTGGGAATAAAGGATCGTGTTGGGGCCATTGTATTTCTACATGCTTAACATTCTGTGATGGGGGAGGCGAGATATTTGGCGTACATCAAGGAGATTTCTTGCAATCTTGTTTGAATTTTATGGTATAGTTGTTTGTTAGTTGTATTCGTTTTGAATTTGTTGTTAGCGAGTTATATTAAACTAGCGACTAACTCCGAATTGCGTCGTGTGCATGTAATATTACGAACTGTTGATAGCTGGATTTATAAGGATTTATTTAACGGGTAACAATGTTCAAGATGTATTTTTTTAAGATTCCTCTTTAAAAATTAAACCCATTCCCCATGCACATTATCTCTGTTACCCAGGCGTAAAAACTTCTGTTAGTAACCAAAACAAAAGAAACGCGTAGAAAAAATAATTGGGTCACTTATTTTATTTGATTACGTAGCCATATGTCATTAAAAAAATGCTCCAAATCCAATTAGGTCTAACAAATTAATTGATTATTACATTGCACTGTTTTAAACGCATATAAAACAAACAGATACAAGTTTCTGATAACGCGAATAGCAATATTTATATAATGACTGTAATTTTTCCTATGATTAATCGTGACGCATCGACTACGCCCGTCATATAACGTTGAAAGCCTCCAACATCGTAATGCTTATTCCCACGTTACGAGAGAGAAAAAAAAATGCTTTACTGTATGAACCCAATAATGGCGTTAATATTGACCATTACACGTGACTGCAAAGACGCGCGCACAAAGCCCGGAACCCACGCTATAAAAAATATAATTGTCATATTAGGAACTCTTTTATTTCGCCTCTATTCGGTCGTTATAGGGGCGATATTTCCCCATAGTGTTGTAGCTGTGGACGCTGCGAGAGCGGTGTAAAGTGCTGTGAATGCATGCGATTATCCCTAACATTTGCGACAGGGATTTAGTTTAAATTTTCGCATCGCCCCCGCCCTTTGTCGGTTCGCTCCATGCTCGGTGCAATTCGATCATGTTTTCTGTAGACCTAGAGACCGATGTAATATAATAGTGTGTACACGGTTTAAGAGCAGTATTTGTTGACAAAACTCATTGAAGCTCATTTCTTAATACGAAATAGCACTTCTTTAAATTCTACATTATTTTATAATAATTTTATATATATTGGACGTGTATATACTGCGGATTCTACACGTTTCTGTTGAGCTAATCGTCTCGTCCGTTTTATCAAATTCGAAGAAGCATGTTTGTAAATTATTAAAACAATATTATGATCAATGTTATAAAATATAAGACTGACTGTTAAAATATTTTAATTTTGATCTGTAGTAATGCTATAGCTTTCTGAAGATGCACAGAGTATAGTCATACAGTGGGGACCGAATTAGCAAAATATTATACACGGAAATAAAGTTGATCAATTAATAACTTTCTTGCTTTAAATAAGTGCTATCAGCGCCCCGCGGTTTTACCCTTGCTAAAGTTGTAAGACATTTATACTTACTTTGCACCCACCTTTTTACCCTTGAGGGATGATTTCCGAAAATTTACTAGTGTAAATTAAACGAATGCTGATAAACCAAACGAGCGCGCATCGTCGCCCCTAGCTCTTTGACTAAATATTTGAAGCCACCATTCACGTGGCGTGGGTGTGTCGTATAAAAAATATTTTTCTTGTAGCAATAGCAGGCGAGGGATTGAGGAGCTTTAAACTAGCCCACCCTCGGTAATTGAGTTTCACACTCGTCCTTGCTCGTCTATTGAGGCGCTTCCGCGCGTGACGGCCGCCGGTCACTTTTCAATATTCATCCATTCAACAAATCCAGTTATATTTTACACAATGACATTGTCTTTTAATAGATAACTTCAATATTGTGCGAACATAAAGAAAGAAAGTGTACTTTAATGGACAAGGTGATTTTAGCGGTAGTGCAATATGATGTCGAATTCGTTAACGGATGTGGCACAAAAGTTTATGTGATATCAAGATCATTTTACTATTACGACTACATCCTGCGGGAACATAAAGGCGCGCGTAACGCGACGGTCATTCTACCAAATGTATCGAAATAATTGTGACCCGAGGCTTCGACTAATAATTTTTCGGATGATTACCCCATTAATTGTTGAAATAAAACATCTCTTAATAAACCTACGTTGTGTCTGCGTGTAATCAAATCGGACACGAATCGAAAGCTCGTGTAATAACATCAACGGAATTCTACGCAAATAAAATAATTGTACTCATCCATAGTCGAGGAATTCTCGGAAAAAAATAAGTACTGTGGCATTATGGTCCGCGGCGATGCGCGGTGCCATCACGGCTATGGTAATAAAAAGGAGTTACATTATAAATCGCGTGCGATATTGGCGGCGGCTGTTAGCGCGGAATGCCGGCGGTATAAAGGTTTTATAGGCCCCGCGCCGCCTGCGCCGCCCGCGCCGCCCGCGCCTCGCACTCGCACCAGCCCATGCAAGCCATTGGCCAAGGACTATTGTCAATCTAAATGTGGACAACATATATATTAACTTGCCAATCAATAAACTAATGTTCATCCTTTTAGTTATTTCAAGTTTTACGCCATAAACCAATATGCAAGCCATGTCAGATGGCATACCATCAAAGTTTAACGATGCAGTTAAATTTTAATAGAAAATATTATAATACACAAGTTATTATGTATAATAATATTATATATGGAAAGTAAGTTCATTCCTATAGCTTAAACCGGATGCTCTCTGAAATCTGCTGAAACCTTCAAGTCCATTAGGGAGATAAGGTATATACAGTCATTATGTTTAAAAAAGAATTAAATTAAGAAAAAACTTTTATATAATTGATGCATTGACGTTGCGTTTTATTGATTGCGATGATTCAAAAGTGGGCCTTCTGCTAGGCTTATTTGAATAAAGTATAGTTGGAGTCTGAAGGTTCAGAATCGGTCCTGGTTAACAAAAAAATCCTCAGTGACTTCAAACGGGCTGTTTTAGTTTTCTAGTTTATTTACTTTATTGGAGATCAAGTCTATTGTGGGTTACGGTGACAGCTGCCTGAACTGCTATTTGCTACAGAATTTAAGAGGATTAGTTTTCAATCGTGGGTGGCTGGGTGAGCAAGTATTTCCAGCCTTGCGCCGGCACAGAGAAATTTTTGAAATAAGAATGGAAGAGTTGCTATAGGACGACCTAGGCGAACACGTCTTAACTTAAGGTAGAACCTTCTGATCTAGCCCTTCTTTAATACCTAAAGAAGGGCTAGGTCAGAAGTACTAAGAATAAATGAGCGTGTACGAAAGGACTAATGAGATGAAGGAATCGAGAGAAGTATGCCAAGATTGTAAAAAGTGGAGATCCATAGTCTTTGCCTACCCGGATGGGACACGGGCGTGATGTAAGTAAGAATAGGAAAGATATATGTATACTTATTATACATATACATACTTAAAATAAGAATACTTCGGACTATCTCTGGAAACAAACAACATAAACACACAAAATCTGTTGGCTCACACTAAGTTTGTAGGTGCCCCCAATATCGTAAAATTTCAAAAAAGTTATGTAATATACAAAAAATTGTCAACATTTAATGACATCCTGTTTTATTGTGGAAAAATGACGTTTTGAAAAATTTCCTATTGATCAAATATAAATCAAGCCAGACAAAACAACTAATTATTTCAAAAATTGCCATAAGGCAAAACGCGTCACTCTCAACCACGACAAATATGAAGGCTTAATAAAACGATATCAAGTCCGTCAAAATAACAAAAAGTACCAGTAAAAGATTAATACATTTTTAACAAGAGTCCCATAGAATGTTTAATATTTGCAGCTTTAATATACGAAAATAATAGGAGCATAAGTAATTGTATTTTCGTAAAACGTGATCGTGCAACTGCTCGAGAGCAAATTTTATAATATTTTGATCAGAAGGCAACAGGAAAAATGAGTAGAACGCCTAACAGGAATTACTTACAATAAATAACTAACCAAATTGGAAGATTGCATGCAACAACTTTGCCGTGAGGTACCGGCAGAGTAGAATGGTACCTCTCTCTGTACCAGGTGTCGTACGAGGCGGCTATACTACCAGAACCGACAGATAGCGGTATATCCATCCAAGGCAGTGTAGCTCAAATGCACAGGGTGGGGATGGGCAGCAGCATCCCCGTCGCGAAAGTTGCGCTCTGCGATTGCGAACACGCCTGCCCAGCGCGGCAATTATTGGCAAAATTCCCACTTTCTTGGGGAGGTCAATGTTCAGCTATGGTCTTCAATGGCTGTAATGACGATGCAATTGAAACTGCCCCAGAAAAGTTATTAGTATTAAGATGAGCGGCAATGGCTTCATGTAGAAATATAATATAATCCCTCGTGCACAGATGGAAGGTCGTCCAACTAAATGGATATTTTGGACACCCAAAAATTCTTCTCATTTCTATGCTAGATTATACTGGATCTGGCATGTCGAAGTAATATAAAAGCAAGATTAAAGAAAACTAGAGGACTTCGAAGTTCTGGAGGCCATTCAGTTTTATTAGGACTAGACTGCTACCGAGACAACGATGCCTAACAATAATACGAAAAGAAAATATATTTAACATTGAAATTTTAATACCGTTTGTTAATAAATTTCCATGACATGTTGGGGCACCTTTTAAATTAAATACCGTGAAATTTCGGTCGTTTCATTTGGTAATTGAAAGGCAACTTTCATCGCTTTACCATGGAAACGGTTTTCTATTCATTACCGCCCCACGTGTGTTATTGTACAAGGTTATTTAGATGTTTGGTGTTAATGTCCCTGCAAGCCAAGTCCATGCGCTATGCATTCAAAAGTGATAAGTTTCAACTTTATTGCATAATTTTCATTTTCCGTCATTAAGGATATCTCTTTTATGTTGTCTGTTCACTACCATTGATCTTGAATTGCAGATTCCAAAGATTCTAATAATGGAGAGCCACTTGAATGTCACTATTTTATCTATGGTCCATCAGATTATATAAAAATGAATTTATAAACCTGATTTAGATTTCCAGCTGCATATTTGTGTTTTCTTTATTACACTTCTAATTTCTGTAACCTTATAATACTATAAGCCATAGTAACTGATTTCAAAATTTAACGGCGATATTTATCTTGTTTAAGTTCAGATTATTTGTATAATTGACCCACCTAATTGATGCTTGTATTTTATTATTTGTTGTGTATCTCTAACTTTGTCAATTTTGCCTCATTTTGTTTTGTTATAATTTTTCAGATGCATACATTCCTAAAAACATTTATCAATGATTATGTTCTGAATGTTTTTTTTGTACGCCAAGTGAAATATCACCACAAAGTTCTATTTCTTGCCGCCTAATTGTAATGTTTATTTTTTGTTATTACCTTATTCACATTGCTGTGTGCGGTCCACAGGGTGAAAAAGACATTGATGTTATTTGGTAATGTGACATAAAATCTTCAGGTCACGAGGGTGGTAAAGCGCTGGAGATATTCTTGCGATAGACAATACGAACGGCTCTAGGCTCAGTGAAGACTCACGCGGACCGTGTGCTTGTTTATGGACTTGTTAATTAAAAAATCCTTATAAAGACGTCATACCTATATCTATATTTGATATATTAAAAAACAATCTTATTTTTGTATATGTTTACTTAACATCCATGTACAGTAAAGCTTATGCCATGAGCAAGCTTACCTTTTGATTATTATTATTACAAATATCCATAACTCGTAAATGGGTATTTAACAAAAAACAGAAAAAATTAAACACCTAGATAAATATATGATCGAAGATGCGTTCGGGGCCACCGATGTGCAGTCCATTGACAGACACAACTCTCCATTTTGGCACGAATCCTTCAAGAGAAAGCATAAAAGACCTAATAGATTTAAAAAAGATTTTTTTCAGTTATAAGTGGCCTATGTAATTTCATTAGGTTCAAGGAATACATATAATAGATATTATACGAATACTGTGAGATACGAGATATAATACTCGTATATAGGCGAATCTATAATATACTTAAGTACTATATTTACTGTGTGGTACCAGCAAAGTAAAATAGTACCTCTACCTGTAGTAGGTATCGAAAGAGGCGACTAAAGTACCAGAACTGCGGCGGCGGTATATCAATCCGAAACAGTGTAGCTCAAATTCACAGGGCGGGGTTGGGCTGCAGCATCCCCGTCCCGAAGCTACGCTCTGCGATTGCCAACACGTTTGCCCAGCACGACAATTATGCGTAAAAATCCCCCTTTCTTGAGGAGGCCACGTCGCCCGTATGAGGGCAGTAAATGCCTCGTACCTTGACGTTACTGTCAATAACTTTCATATGAATATTTTTCTTCAAAGGGGACATACATTTCTTTTCACTCATCGGGCTTTCAGAAACAAATGAAAGATTCAAACGACTTATTCTTTTATGAGGATGACAAGAATATATTACCGCTCTAGTAGGTGTTAAATATTACTGCCGGCTTATACTTTGTGCGACTGAATATGAACAGACTGAATGTGAGGTACCGGCAGAGGTGAATAGTACCTCCCTATGTACCAGGTGTCCTAAGAGACGACTGACGTATTAAAACCGACAGGCGGCGACATATCCACCCGGATATATAAAGTAGCTTAAATGCGGGGAACAAAGGGCAGGGATGGGCAGCAGCATCTCGGTCGTGAAGTTACACTCTGCGATTGCCACCACGCATGCCTAGCGCGGCAAATATGGGCTAATTACCCCTTTCTTGGGAGGCTTATGTTTATCAGTGGATGATGAAGATCATGATGAACATGAAATGAAATACATCACATTATTGATCTTGTAGAAGTAGAATTCTATTTTTATGGTGATCGGGAAAATCGTGTATATTGTTAAATGAAGCGTTAACAACGCAATACCGTGACGTGACCTTCCTCGGAGTAGAGCCTTGAGTGGGTATTAATACTATAACTTGTGGCACGCGGGTATCGTAGCATCTCAAAGAGCCATCATAAATCACCGCTCCAAATTGCGCCTGAGTTATTGTGTTATAGAAGTTATCGGCTCTTCATTAGCCGTAATTTGAAAGACAACATGAACTCTGCGAAGTAAGATGAACGAGCGATCGAGATGAATCGCCGGTGGCTAAACAAAGCGGTAAAAGGGTTGTTGTGTGGCGCCGCATCATCGGTAAGTGATGGATGTGCCGCCCGCCGCGCCGCCGCCTCCGCCCCCGAGTCTGTCGCTGGCGCGCGCCAACCACAACTGCCGCGTATTTTACTAACTACTTTCATAATTTTGTATTCGATTCCTGTTACAATACTATCACCTATATTTATCTTGTGCCCTGTCAGTACATTAATTGATAACAAATGTTTTTTTTTACATACGCAAATTAATTTGTGTGGTACCAGCAGAGTGTTGTGAGGTACCGGCAGAGTAGAATATTACCTCCCCCTGTACCAGGTGTTGTAAGAGGCGACTGAGGTACTGGAACGGACAGATGGCGGTATATCCATCCGTAGCAATGTAGCTTAAATGCAACAGGGTGAAAATGGGCAGCATTTCCGTCGCGAAGCTATGCTCTACGCTTACCCAGCAATTATGGGTAAATTCCCCCTTTTTTGGGGAAGCCTATATCCAGCAGTGGACCTTTTACGGCTGCTATGATGATGATGATGAAATTAATTGTAGAATGTATTTAATTAGATCATCCATACTTCAAATTATATCTTACTAGAATTTCGCCTGTGTCTTCGCCTGGAGATTTTTCATTAAAGCGCATTTCTCGTGAAACCTAAATTTAGAACAGACAATTTTTTGTAGACAGTGTTCATCCCTTAATGAAAAAAGCATAACCTAACTTATGGCATCCGCACAGTCCCAAAAACTCACTCGTTTTAAAATAAAATTAAGTTGTAAAGTAGAAAAATAAATAGATTTAAAAGATTTGTTAAAACGCATTCTCTTAACCAACTGGCTGTAAAAAGGAAGGCGGAGCAGTATTGGCTGTGTGACTTCTCGCTGGAATGACTGGCGCGTGGGTGACTGGCACCGAGCTCGTTATGTCCATTAGAATAAAGCTGCTTTATGAAATTTCCCGCGAAAGCGCCGCTGTGATTAATACTCTAGCCGTGACTAGGCCATCGCTTATCTGGCGCTACGTGCTCACTTTTCACCGCTTTTCAAATACAACCCACCATATTTATCGAATGTTCTTTCTACTTGAGAAATTTATTCAAATATAATATATTTTGTTTTTGCTGCATGTTATTTTTTTATTGGGTTATATTTGATGATATTTTAAAATACCGTAGGGTACCAGCGGAGTAGAATAGTACCTCATCCTGTACCAGGTGTCGTAAGACGCGATTGAGATACCAGAAGCGACAGATGGCGGTATCTCCATCTGAAACAGTATAACTCAAATGCATAAGACGGAGGTGGGCAGCAGCATTCTCGTCTCTAAAGCTGCACTATGCGATTGCCACCACGCTTGCCCAACGCGCCTAATTTTTAACTATGATTTCGAGTTGTGGACTTCCAATGGCTAATATAATGTCGACTGGTAGCAGTTAATCAGCGTTGATATCACTATTGCCATGTAGTAATTATATGCACCAAGATAAATTCACTTGCGCTATGTTAGGTAAGGATTAAATGACGTTATCAATGTATTATTCATACATTTGCTACAAGTGCCTGCTATGTGGATGTCAGCTGCTCTCGGCCGGATCACCGTGGCGCAGGTTTTTGCGGCCCCAGGGGTGGACACTCCATTAAAGCTGAAAAAACACTTGAAATTCAGCCACTCATACAATATACATCGCGCGAGCTTTTTGCGCCCAAAAAAGGGGATGGCCTGTTTTTTCCGCACTTTGTTTTACCGCGGTTTTTGTCATTTGTAAACTCGCGAGTTACTTTTGGAATTCATGAATGTGTTACGTTTTTTTTAATTTTATCGAAACTTGTGCTGTTTTATTGCATTAGACTTGGTTTTTTTTTATTAAACCAGATCGACAAACAAGCATATAGTCCGCGTGATACTACGCGTCACTGCCTATAGACGCACGTAATATCACAAGGCACTAATGCGTTGCCAATCTTTTGACTTGAGGATATTATAACACACATCACAATTTTGAATTATTTCTTCAAAGTTACTAAGTATAGTTAGGAGGGGAATCTAAAATGAAGGAAAGTGAAAACGTGTATTCGGTGCGTGCTCTTAAAAATGTCGCTTCTGACACGAAGAATGAATAGATCGGTCCGTGTTGTATCTGAACTTATGGCTATAAATAAACATTTCGTGAGAAAAAAATGTTTATCTCCCGTCCGGCGCACTTCTCCCGGACCTTATTATTCCACGCATAAACCGGGGAATATTTTAGTCCGTCGTCGGGGGATTCGGGCGGCGGCGGGAAAAATTGATGCGGCTTATCTCGCTTACGCGTGTTTTTAACTCGGCACACTCGGACCGGCCGTGGCTTTCGGCTGCGGCGTCTAAATCCCGCGAGTCCAAGTTCAAGCGGCGACTCAGAACGTGCTTACAGTTCAACTTGCGCGTGTCAACCGAATAATATTGTTTCTTCCTATCTCTACTACCTAGATACTAGACTACCCCGATGGGACACAGGCGTGGTATATGTATTCATGTCTTTGTTTAAGGTTTACGGTGTTACCTAAATAAAGAGAGCTGTGCGCGTCCCAGGAATATCCATATTATTTTATTGTAATATAAAATTTACATATTACAAATACTTTTAATAATTTGGTAGATGAACACAACTTATTCTTAAATGGCGTCGACATTAAACTTTCTGACTTAGTTTCTGAAATGTATTTGTATACAGTGTTTACCAGATTTGCTTCGGCTTTAATTATGTAAGCATGGTTGACAAACTGCGAGCGCTTGCTAATATTTGAGTGTATGTGCCGTGAAACATATTCCGGGGAGGTAGCCACCCATCTTCCTCCAGCCCCCGCGGTCCGCGAGGACCATTCTTCAGAGCGACTTGACATTCACGACATAGCTCGCTTATTACGCATTCGATGAGACATTCCCCACGTGTCTCCGTGGCCCCCGCGCCCCTGACCCCCCCCCCTCCCGCACTTCGTCACTGATGCGGGGTGGACAGCGCTCTCAGCGACGTGGGTGAAATAAGCTCATTGGTACATATTCATAGTTTAGTCTGATGGTGGAGTTTGTTATCACGGTTTACCCTTTCCTTCTTTTATTAAAGGTTCAATCTATGACCAAATCTCATTCTCGTTTACTATAACCGCTTTCTTTGCCTGTGTCTGTAGCTCTGTCTTGTCTTAATGAAATGTCCTGGAAATCAAACATCCATAATTAATAAGTTGTTTTATAAACGTCTTACTCTAACTGCTAAATTTTACTTCTTGCAACCTTCGACATCAATGTTTACAGGATACATACATACGTATACAGGATGTTTCTATCTTGTGCGCCAAGATCGTGGGTTCAACCCCCAGCCAGGATAAACATTTATATGATGATGAATATTTGCGTGTGTGGGTGCTGTATATATGTACTACGTAACCCGACAGACAATGTATTGATTTAATTATGTATGTTTATAGGATAAAATATCATTACAATAAATTGACATAAGCATCTCTCGGACAAAACGAAATTTTCACATATATAGGTTAAGGTATTATATTTATATTTCCTCATATTTAATAGAGTGGAATAGTACGTCCCAATTAATAAGATGTAAGAATTAGGTACCAGAACCAACAGATGGCGGTATATCTATCCAAAACAGTGCAGCTCAAATGCACAGGGCGGGGATGGGCAGCAGCACCCCGGTCGCAAAAGCTGCGCTCTGCGGTTGCCAATACGCGTGCCCAGCGTGGCAGTAATGGGCAAAAAACCTCCGTTTTTGGAGTAAACCATGTCCTGACTGTAATAGCTGATATTATGATGGTGATGACTGACTGATATCTGTGTCAAGTGCTGTTAAGCTTTAAGATAATTTTCTCGGGATCAGGTCAATGTACTTATTTATTTTTACATATCTACTGGTATTTATCTGCTATTCACAATTAACCTCAATCGTAGATACGTAGGTGTAGCAGTGAAGGGATCATTCATACATTACAAGGCTGCAGACAATATGAAGGCGCGGGTATTCGTAGAGCTGGCGGTATTACTTGGTGGAGGTGTTACGTGGCCGCGTCCGGGCGCCGGTTTATGGCCCGCCTGCAGCTTTATGCTCCGCTACCTAAACGATGTATCGCCCGGTTCTTCTACCTCACTATTTAATTTTACTTCGCACTTTGTATTTAATATTTTATTTTTATAAAGAGTAGCTAGGTTATCTACATTCCTACCTAGTTTGTAGCTAGTTACTAAACGATTAAAGGACGAGCTGTTCCCATGAAAAACAGCCTTTTTTATCAATTTTTTTGGCAATAGCCCGCGAATATATAATCGAATACCCGGAAGAGACAAGTAAAACAAGTAATTTGAAAAAATATACGAAAATTACTGATACTTAAATGCTACTATAATTTAAAAGAATTTCTGTGTGATATCTGATGTCTGACTTGTTAGTAATATTATTAAACCCAATAACTATCGTTACCCATAAAAAAATGTACGCCCATGAGGCACAACACAGTTGAACTACATGATGAACTTTAGATGACTTACATGTACTATTTCTAAACAACATTATAACTTGTATTGATAATAAAGATTTGATTGATTGTTTTGATTGATTAAACGTGTGATAATGGTTGTATGCAGGCCTCATTTAAATGTAAGAAGACTCTTATGATCCCGTCGGGTCATCAAGGTCATCAGTATTATGAATATAATACATTTATTTACTTTATATTTATGAATTAAAATTTGTTCTATTTATTATTTTTGACGACTTGAATAAAGAATATTTTGATTTGATATTATTGGCCGTAGGAAATAATTATCTATAAGATAGATATAAGGTACTATGGAAGTATTACTATAACATTATATGAAACGGCAGGCATTATTCAAAATGTATGCAAACATGCCTTGAACAAAAATATAATTCATCACATTTTACACAGGAAATAAATTTTGTAAGTATATTTGGGATTTATTATAAGCGGGTCCGATAACGTAGATGGTAGTGTCTTGTGCGCCAAACGCCAAATATTAATGTTTGTTCTGTTTCTGGGTGTTAAATTTATGTATTGAAGTAGTATATTTGTGATTCCTCTGTTGTCTGATGTCCGTAACACAAGTGATTCCCGACTTCTCACGGAATCAGGTCAATGTATGAGATGTTATGGGAATTTATTTACTTACTTTCGTGCCCGGTTGTAGCAAGCCGCTATCCGATATTATGTTAACGAGATATGCGACATGATATCCTCAGGTCACGATATCGCTGATATTCTCGTTACTTTTTACGGATTACTTTGTTTGTTTACTATTATTGTTCCATTTTTACGCACATGTCTTGACACTTGACGTAGGACCTCTCAATTTTAACATATGAAAAAGAGCGAGCATCGTTTGTGTACGTGTGGGTAATTGCGAGCATATTTCCATTAGAGAGGCGCGGCGGGTGGCGGGGGCGCCGGGGCGCCGGCGGCTCGGGGGCAACGGCGCCCCGCTGTTAGATGAACTTGGTTATGCAAGGCTACACCTTCCTAGTGTCCAACGATCTTACGTGACAATTATATCAAATACAACATATGGTTTTTAGTAGATAACTGTACTCACATAATGCATCGAGTGTTCAATACCATACCATATGGGTATACTCACATTATGAAGAGATAAGTGCATTTTTGTTTGTTTGTTAAGATTTAACCCAAAAAGTGGACCGATTTTCCGTAACTTGATGTACATTGGTCGAAGACTACCTACATTTTTGAAGCTGAAGTCAAAATTTATACAGATCTATACATAATAAAATAAAGCATGCGCGTGCGCCGCTCATCGCAATAAAGTATGAGTTTCATTAGTACTCGCATCGGCGCAATTAAATTAAACTAGCGCATGCTGTTCCACGTAATTTGTTTTGATCATCGAGAGTCATTAAGAAAGAGCGAAACGGACTCAGAGTAAAAAGAGGATGGATTACTAACGCCTTGAACTTCTGGATAGAGTGCGCTGTTTTAACAGTACAGAATTACCAGAGCTTTCATTATCATCATCATCGTAACAGCCGTAAAATGTCCACTGCAGGAAATAGCCCTCCCTAAAATTCGAAATCTGCCCATAATTGCCCCGCTGTCACCTGCTGCTGCCCATTCCCGCCCAATTGCATTTGAGCTATACTGCTTCGGATGGATATACCGCCACCTGTTGGTCCCGGTACCTCAATCGCCTCTTACGACAGGGTACTTGGTACAGGGGAAGATACTATTCTACTCTGCCGGTAACTAACGGCCAGACCTTTACTGATGATGTATTTTATGTACTAACATTTACGCGTTCATAACTCATAATAAAACTACTCTTTTCACGGTTTTAAAAATCACAAGAACTCACTGAACGGTTGGGACGTGTTTAGAATATTCTTCAAACTACACCCATACATCACGCCTGTGTCCCATCGGGGTAAGCAGATTTTGGCAAACATCTCTCGCTTCCTTTCATACACGCTCGTTTATTCTTGGTACTTCTGACCTGACCCTCCTTTAATACCTCTTCTACCTGATTAATATATATTCGCCTCGGTCGTCCTACACTCAATTCACTTCCGCTCTATATATTTGTGCAGTCATTCTACTTTCTTCAATCATTTCTACATGTCCAAGCCATCTTAACATTCCTTCCTCTATTGTTGTCACAACATCATCTTTTAAACGCTAGTGCTTGTTCTTATCAGGTATCATTATCATATCATTTGGTAATTTACACTCTTTTGCTTACAATCTCTGAATTGAGTATTATGTGTGAATGTCGGTGTGCGCCAATGTGATCCCGTTATAAATTCATTGATATTCACTTCACTGAAAAAAATTCTCATTTGTTTTGATTAGATACTTCTGCATGCGAGACGAGCTAGCTCAGTGCAAGATTTCTGCACTCCTTGTTCCAAAGATGTACAAATAAAAGAGGCTATCTCCTTAAACGTCACGAGATTGCCCGGCGGATGACATACGCAGGGCAAAATAAAAACATTATCAGCTGCGAGCAAACAAAAATCGTGCTTATTACATCGGGTGGCGCGAAAAAGGCGCGCTGTTGCATTTCGCCGGCGTGCGTGCATAATCATTACGTAATCAACACCTCGTCCGGCGCCGCGGCTAAGGGCAGGCGGCCGGCGGACCAGTTCTTTGCCCGCCCGAGGATTTGGTTAACATAATTACAATACGCCAGGGCATTTGAGTTTGATGCCTTCTTTTGCTGTTCATAGCTGTTTTTGTACGATCCCCTTCGGAGCAAGTCGTCAATAAGTAAACTTTGCATGATGGCCTTATAACTTGTAACAGTGTTTGCAAATCTTCTAATTAACAACTCCTTCCTTTTCTTAATAACGAGTACAAATGTTGAGGTGTTTTGCTTGATAACTACTTTCCCCTAAATAGAATTGCAATCAACAATGCTCATGAATTGTCGCTAATTTATTTCTGCAATAATTATACGCGTCAAATCTAATCAAAATTGGCTAAGCACCGCACTAGACTCAATCTCCGCGACAAAGAAACAATAAATTTAACAATAATAACATATTACACAAATATGTCAGATGGATTTTTTTTAAATAAATATAAATAGTAAAAAGACCTCCTTTCTTGGAGATGTTTACGTCAGCAGTGGACTTCCGATGGTTCGTACGATGATAATGATGAATATGAGGCGTATTTTTTAATTATAATTTGTAATAATTATATGATGTGTTGCATGTGTTATACTTTTATTGATAGAGTTAAGTATAACACAGGTCTGTCTCTTGAAATAGACACCATGGTTTTTGGTGCCATTTGTTATCACGCTGACATGATTATTGACAATGTGATAGTTTTGTTTTTAAAATTTTCAAAATTTATGAAACCTCATCTTTGACTTTATTTTGTTATTGATTAGCTTAATTTTAATACATGGTCACGCGACGAATCCGTCAGTCATATTTTCCTATCGGTGATTATGATGGCGTCCGACGGTCGCTGGTGTTGCATAGAAATGAGGTGCGGTTGTGAGGTGGGTTTGCGCCGGTGTTTCGCTGCGGCGCGGGCGCATCGATTATACTATTAACGATTGATTCGGCGGCGGCGGTGGCGCGCATTACCGTAAGTGCGCCGGCCCCTCAGATGCGGCTGCTTTGACTCCACCGCACCTTGGGGCCGCTTCATACCTGCATATCATCACTACATACATCGTGTCCACAAGAATTTACACAAAGACAAACGCTTGCAGACCATCGAGAGTGCTTTCACAGCCTACGCTGAGCCTTATTACGGCTTCAGATTATTTAGATTCAAAGAACACCCTTGTTAGGTGGTTTATTCATCCATACATATCTAAACATAGTACACAAATGAATCCCCTTTTATTTCTACTTAATCATTTCATTTGAAATTTACACTGTCTTTTACACTATCGCTTTAACTTAAGCGGTTAATGGATATTTATTACATTTGGCATGAGACCTGGAGCCCGCTCAGGGTACGATATTTGATAGTTTTAACCCAAGATTTTGTTTAAGGAATTACATAATTTCTTGTTTTGATTTGAAAATTCTTCTTGTTTTGTAAATTTATATGGAAGCTATTCTTAAAGACATTATTCAGCAATTTAAAAATGCCATCCCGTGAGAGAGTGAAATTATAATCGTATATAATATGTTTCATATGTTATTATGTGTAATCACATATATGTTTCAAGCTTGGTACATATCTTAATATAATTGTTGCTCATGTGCTTCGCAATTTTTTAAATCGCTATACTAACAGGGGTGTCATCATTATATAAATTACATCATGTGTAAACCGTGTCGAGTAATTAAGTGTAATACATAAATGGCCTACATTTCTTATACTATAAAAAATATTTCATGTGTTTGACATATTTTTATATGCAGATTTTCATAAACATTGCAATTTCAGAACGCATCAATATTATGAAGATTATATCTATGACTAGAAGCTAGTGTAACTATTATTTGTCTATTATATTTATGATGCTCAATTTTTTTTAACCGACTTCAAAAAAGGACGAGCTTCTTAATTCGAATTCGATTGATTGATTTTTTAAACATTACTGTATGTTATGAGGAAGTGATAGTAAATATTTGAATGGTGTATTAATCCATAGACATTCTGTCTAAGTTTTGGCTAACGAGCTCTAAAAATGATTTAGCTGCGTATGAAGCGGCCCCAACGCAACCGCAAGATGTCCCCCGCGCCCCGCACACGCTCGCCCCGCCCGCGGAAACCCTGCGAATGTTTAATGAGCGCGGGCGCATCGCGGCCAGGGATTGTGCAACTTTTTATTCTAATGTCTACTTCAACTTTTATTACTTTCAATACAATGTTTTAGATGTTTGCAAGGGCCCTGACGTCTAGATTTGGAGGCAGCTTATGATAGAATGTTGGGAAAGGGAAGAATTGTAATGTATACTATCCATGTTTGTATTATGGTTCAAGCAGGTGCTAGATTCTAGACACAGATGTGTCAAGATGTCTACCCTGTTCGACATCTTTATTGCTGTAAAGCAGAAATGTGCAGTGTGACAATCAGCTGATCTTTATTTTTTTGCAAACAATACACGGGCTTTGTAAGAGGTCTACCTCTCATAAAACTTATAAACGGATAGTTGTTTACATATGTTAAAGTATGAAATGTAAAGTAAGTTAGTTCTAAAATGTATGCCAATGATCAAGTTCTGAATGCAACACATGAAAAAAAATTTCAAATCATGATAAATCCTTTGATTGAAATGACATGATTGACTAAGACAGAAGTGATTGTCATTGAAATAAGAGAGCATGAATCTAAGTGCAGTATTGTGGAAGTTAATGTGAAGATAAGATAAGTTAATAAATTTGAGAGAAGAGTGAAAGAGGGAAACTCAGTAAATGGAGTAAAGATTATTTCTAAAGCATATTATAGTGTTAAAGGTTATATTAATGATAGAACTACCTGGGATTGAATTGTTCTACCCCAGCTTTAAGACGATTTGTTAGCGCTGACACCGGAAGGGGTTCCATTAACACTAACTAATTGTGATAAAGGCTCCATCAATACTAAATATTGATGGAGCCTTTATCACAACTAGTTTTTCTTGTAAGTTCCTTTCTGGTGGATCGTAACGAACTATTGCTTTTAAATTAGTTTTAAGACCCGTCTGGTGCCGGCTGACTAGTTTAAGGTAGGCCTAATTACAAGTTAGATGTCTCTTATGATCCCGTCGGGTAATCAGGGTCATCTCTAAAATAAAATTGTTCTTTTTTTACTATTCGAATGTGCTTGTAATGGGCCAACTTGAATAAAGAATTTATTAGTATGATTTAAAAAGTAAGCAATAAATGAATCTTGCAAGAGGTAAGATTGTCTGTTTACAATGCAATTCTGGTTCCTTCATTGATGTGTGGACAGAAGATATGTGGTAGTAGAATAAAGATTAAATTTCGGTCATATGGGTTTTAATAAAATATCTATTCAGTGTATCATTTGTGAGGTGAGACTGAATGGCAAGGCGAGGGGCAGCATGTTGAGAGAAAGATATTACAACTAATATTGAAAGAATAATGTTAATGTGGTTTGCACTTAGGTTGCGGATAAGTGAAAATAGAATTAGGAAATAAATGTTATATGTTGAAGCTAATGGAATGGTCCATGAAGGTAGACCCTGACATACGAAAATTAAGATATTATTAGTTCAATGTTAAAATGGTGATATAGATTTATGATAACGGCTTATGTGAGACTTGATAGATTTGTAATTATTGCCTGTCAAAACGGATCGAAGCAAATATAAATAATAATAAATTCCCTCAACATATCATACATTTCCTATTTCCGTGATAAGTCGCTGAAATCACTTATGGGACAGACACCAGACAACAGAGGAATATACAACTTTAATACATATATTTATCACCCAGACACAGAACAAACATATAAATATTTGTTTTAGGTGGGAATACGATCTTTGGCGCACAAGACAGGATCACTACCGTCGGCGCCATCGGGCCCTTCAATCAGTGATCTATAAACCCGACAGCATACCGTGAGTGCATGTGTGTTTATGTATACATAATATATGTAAATATAACGATGAATAGTTTAAAGTAAATGGAAACAATTATTGCGAAGCAGGAGACGTGTTAACAACGTCTGACATATTGAAGGCAATTAAAAAAAATAGCAATTACATCGAAATGTGATAAATGTCTTTACCCTCCCCGCCGGTCCATACTTGCAGTGAAAAATGTACGCCAAACTGGACGAATATTTTTTACATGATATAATGGGTTAATGGCAAGTCTAGGTTAATCTCTCACATTAATTCCAATAGCGGGCACTTTCAGATCGGTCGCTGCTGTCGCATTAGCTGCGGGCGCGGTTCTAATTAAGGGCACTGTTGAATTCCGCGCTCGTGCACTAGACGCTATGTGTATATTCGGTGCGCGGGAACTGCGCGGATTGCTGCTCCCCTGGCTCTTTGCGGCGCCGACGTCACCTGTCATCCATCAGTCTGCGACAACGCGCATGCGCGCATACCGCCGACACATACACACGCGCACACGCACACACACAAGCCACATTCAAATTTAACGGTACAATCTTAGCGGAATGCAACAAAGCCTCAGACGTTTTGCATTCCCATTTGGATCGCGTTAAACTAGTTCCGACGACGGCCGGTGACAAAAAAGGGATGGATTACTTTGAATGGCATGTCTCTGATAATGGTCAGCTTATTATACGATACGTTTTCGTAATTTGTGAATATATTTTCTATAAGCAGCGAATTCTTATGAGGGCAGAGTGATCGTCATTTTTGTGCGTGTGTCGCCCGCTCTTGTGCGGGTTATTTGCGGATAACTGGTGGGTTGGCCGGTTTTTACGTCGCGAATGCGTTTATCACGCTGTGGGTAATCTTAATTACTCAAGGCAACTTTGTTTAGTCCTGTATTTAAATATGTAAATGGAATGCTACGTCAATGCTGCCAGGGAACATTATTTTTTCGTACTGACGAGCTCGACTGGCGGTGTTGAAATTGTTCGAGTTGACAGATTACCTATATTACAGTCATTATGCTTTATATGTAAGTAAATAAATGTTTCAACACTATATAAATGAACCACCTAAGGGTTCCTATCCCTATTCCTGCGCCAAGGGTGCGTTAGTTCGATTCCCAGCCAGAGCAAATATTTTTACAATAATATTTATGTTTGTTCTGTGTCTGGGTGTTAAATATATGTATTTAAGTAGTATATTTTTGCTTCCTCTGTTGTCTGACGTCCGTAACACGTGTGCTTTTAGAGGGCTGATCAATGAATGAGGTGTTGTAAAAATTATTTAAAAAAAGAAATGATTTCTCAGAGTTCAGTCAGTGTCATTCATTCTATGGCTCCTACTTCATTACAAGTTGTGAGGTTAATTATGTAAATTGCCACAAGAGGCGTTTCTACGAAGCGGGTCGGAGTGCCGGTGCCATCTAGCTCACTATTTAAATGATTCAGTCACGAATGTCACGTCAGTCGTCTGTGACCCTGACGGCTCGCTCCCTAACATCAGTATGCGCGCGCGCCGCTTCCAATTGCCGGAATTAGCATACTTATGCCAAGCGCCGCCAAATTCGCCTTGTACCGCCATCGTCAAAGGAACGCCGCGCCGCGGTCCATTCTGATCTTTACTTCATCCTTCTTAACGTCCAAAATAATGTCACGCCTATTTATTTCTGTAGGGAGCGCATTCGTTGCACTTTGATTCTTCTCGCGCAAATCTCATGGGTGATATTGGCGTGTCGCGTCGGCGCAGGCAACCGTCGCACTTTGACCCGCTCCTTAATGGACGCAAATTGATGGCAGAGGCAAATTTTTCAACTCATTATGCGGCGCGGCCGAGCGTGGGACTGGCGGACGGTAGTTGGCTCGCTGTTCGGTAATCTCACCGATATTTTATGATTGCCTTTTGGGAACATGTTTGTCATGATGAGTTTCTATTTCGAAGCCTCTGTTGGGTAGCGGCGCGCAGCCTTTCCGTCCATCTTGCGGACCTTACTTAAGTGTATTGTTTAGACCCATCTTTGTTTTGTCATGTTTTCTGACTTCTGTAATAATGGCGTTTCATATAAATGGTATTTTTTGGTTTTAATGTTAAAAATTATTGTAATGTTCAATGTGAATGTGGTAGATCTAATGAGGTAGATATACCTCATACAAAAGGTCGTCTGCATTGGCACCTCACTGTCGCCAAAAAGCAGTGTTCGCATTTCTGTGTTCCGGTCTGATGGGTGAGAGAGGCAATGAATTAACTGGGTAATGTGCCATAATATTCTCAAGTCACAAGGTTGGCAACGCGTTAGTCATAGACTTGTTATATTACGAGCCTCTATAGGCTGCAGTGACGCTTTCTATCACGCGGACTGTCTGCTTGTTTGTCGATCTGGTTTAATAAAAAAAAGCGCAAGGCCAATTTTGTGTTGTGGCCAAGTGTTTCTTTAAAAATCGGTCTCTCGTCTACAACTCTTTTAAGTTTGTATATTGAATTGATTATAGTTTTAACGCATGATTGCAGTAAGCATGAACGTTTATACGAAATGATAATATCTATTTTGTTACCTTTTGTGCGTTAAAATATTTTATAAAAGGTATGAAATGAATTTAAATACAAGATGTAATAAAGGCTCGGTCCACGCGTCGGGCGCTCTCGGTCAGTCAGGCGTTTTTAATGAACTAAGTAATTGCTCAATTTTATTGATCCCGCAGCTATTTATAAATCTCAATCCTTTATACTTCGTACCATGAAGTTATTGCCATGAGGTACCTCCCTCTGTACCAGGTGTTATAACAGGCGACTAAGGAACGGTGTATCCATTCGGAACAGTGTAGCTCAAATGCTCAGGGCGGGGATAGGCAGCAGCGCACCCTTCGCGAAGGCTGCGCACTGTGATTGCCAGCACGCTTGCTCAGCGCGGCAATTATGTATGAAATTCCTCGTCTGTGAAACTTCCAATGACTGATATGATGAATCACGCAAATCCGCGGCCAGACACTAGTGCGCTCTATAACGAGCCTGAAAAAGGTGTAATTAGGCACGGCATTCGTCGAGCGCGAATCATTTGACGAAATTACCTAGAATCGCACATCCGTCATTTAATTAAAGCTGCCATTGTGCGGCCCTCGGTGGCTTTATGTAACCAATTACCCACTAATGGCGCACCTACTTGCTTTTATTAACTATAAACTATGTAATAATGCTTTAAGGAAATATTTGTGCCGACTAAATGCCCTTTAATTGCACTTCGAAATGCTCTCGTTTTTCTCTGGAATCTATAACGATTTGGCGTCACTTGAACGAGTCACCTTGAATTGTAGCGATTGTTAATATTGAACCTCGCCGAGATTATATCGAAGTAAGATGAACTTATGAAGTACGTACTGACCTACAAAAGTGTTGTAGCATTGTACCCTTAATACTCTCTAATACATAGATGGTGTTGGTAGAACCTTTATCACCAGTTTTTCTACAGTTTCCTTTCTGGTGAGTCCCGTTATGAACCTGCGGTAAACATAGTTTTAAGACTCGTATAGTGCTCGCAGACTAGTTTAAGGTAGGCCTAACGAAATTATCTGTGTTGGATGACTTATATGATCCTTAGGTCATCAGGGTCGTCTGTATTATATATGCATAAAATTACTTATTTGAAATATCTTAGGTATCGTAATAGGCCACTGAGGTGCCGGCACTGAGAGATGAGGTTATATCCACCCGAATCAGTGAAGCTCAAAGGGAACAGGGCGGGGATGGGCAGCAGTATTCCCGTCGCAAAGCTGCGCTCGCGATTGCCACCACGCTGGCCCAGTTGCCCTTCTTGGGGAGGCCTGTGTCCAGCTTTAGGCGTTTTATAACTGCTGTGGTGACGATTATGATGACTCTCTAACGCATCACAACAAAATCATTTGAACAGTGATTCGGTAACAAATGTAAGTTTAATTTAAGATGTAGGTATATGGACGATATATATTTCTGAAATATGTAAACTAAACATACAATTGGGAAAATGTCAAAATTAGTCATATACTGGCTTATCTTAAAAGCCGCTTTGTGTTCCTCGGGGACAGCCATGAAAGATCCCTTAGATCGTCAGAGAATTTATCAGTCGAAATGCCTTTCATTCCGCAACCTTCTATAGCAAATCCTTCACGGTACAAGCCGTTCGTTTGTAGAATGCGCTCACCCTTGAAGTGAGATCTGCTCGTTCTCTTTCTATTAAAAGAGAATGGTGAAGGAGTATTATCTGTCATTTTGATTTCCTTTCTTCTGTAGCTATGTACTTTATATGTATTTGAATTTATATGTATATTTATATCACCATACCAGCCTTTGACAGTTCACTGCTGGACATAGGCCTCCCCAAGAAAGGGGGAATTTTGCCCATAGCTGCCGCGCTGGACAAGCGTGTTGGCAATCGCAGAGCGCAGCTTTCGCGAGGGAGATGCTGCTGCCCATCTTGACCCTGTACATTTGAGCTGCATTGTTTCGGATGGATAGTCGCCTTTTACGACACCTGGTTTAGAGGAAGGTACTATTATACATTGCCGGTACCTCACGGTTTATATGTATATATGTTTATAAGTATGTATGATTGTTTGTTGTACTAAATACGCCTCAAACTTCCACCAGCTTCAACATTATCTCTATCCAAGGTTATTACCTACCTACTATTCCATGTTTTTGTGATGTTCTTGTGTTGTTTTTATTGGTGTACAATAAAGTATATATATTATTATTATTTTTAATATAAAACAGAGCCGTTTCCTGCTACCGGTCTGTTACTGTGTATGTTCCGTTGCGTAAATCTTATATCCCTACTTATATTATAAATGCGAAAGTAACTCTGTCTGTCTGTCTGTTACGCCTTCCCGCTTAAATATGGGTTGTAAGGAGATGAAAAGTTGTATTGAATTATCGTTTTATTTAGAGCTAGAAACTTGAAACTTGTTTTTCGGGCCGTTTTCTAACTAATTGCATTTTAACTAATGTTTAGTATCAGAACTGCATCCGGGCGAAGGCGGTGCGGGTCGCTAGTAACATCGTAAAGTGTCCGTGCATGAATATTGTTTTTGTCTGAAACATATTAAACATAAAATTAAGTTTAAAAAAAGAAATTAGTCGAATTGAGAACGTGCTCAATTAAAAACGAAGCCTTTATGTCCAAACAATATCAATTCTGAAACCACTGAACTTTCTACGGGTTTGACCAATGTATGTACAATAACAAACAAGGTGCGTTTTAAACTTGTTCAGTTGTAGAATAATGTGAACAAACGGTATCATAGTTCTTTTTACAATAATAATACCCACAACATCTCATACATTGGCTCATGATTCCGTGATAAGTCGCTTTAGCACTCGTGTTACGGACATCTGACAAACAGATGATTCACAAATAAACCACATAAATACATAAATTTAACACTCAGACACAGAACAAACATAAATATCGTCATGTAAATATTTGTCTTGGGTGGGGATGGAACCCACGATCATTGGCGCACAAGACAGGACCAGTAGTACCACCTGTTAAATCGGGCCCGTTGTTTATGTTGCAACGGCTCTTAGGAATGCGGTAAAAATACTAGGTTTTTTTCTGACTTAGCATAGTCTGATTTTTTTTCTGACTAAAACCGCAGGATCGCGCTGGACACAGGCCGCACAACTGGTTCTATTGAAGATTACTTGGGGAGGTCTATGTCCAGCAGTGGGCGCAATATGGTGGTGATGATTATAGTTTCGTTAAGAATCTCCTTATAATTATACATAAGGATAAAACCATTTGATGTGTTATCTTATTGATAATAGACTAAACGTAAAATATGTATTAATGCAGTAAGACCGATTTTAAAAAAAATCTTTATATTAGACCTCTGGGTCTTCTCCAAAACCTAAGTAATAATTTAAAAACTAAAATAGCATTAGTATTGTACGTTTGTAACAAATAAGCTCAGAGATGACCGGAGTGATTTAAAATTTAAAGTGACATTGACAGCCAGTAACATCAGCTATCTTCACATTCCTACGGGGAGAGGAATTCCATGGTGATACCCGCGGAGGTCCTAGTAATTTTATAAAGATGTGTGTTTACGGAATAAATATTAGCTCCGCAGTAATAATTTTTCAAAAGTATAATAATATGGACATTGTATATATATACAATAATTATAGTGAATTCACGAAACATTTCATACATCGATCTAACTGCGTGATAAGTCACCTAAAGCACTAGTGTTACGGACGCCAGACAACAGAGGAATCACAAATATACTACTTTATCATATCAGCCATGTTGGAAGTCAACAGCTGGACACAGGCTATAGCCCGTAACTGCCGCGCTGAGTAAGCATGTTGACAATCGCAGAGCGCAGCTTTCGCGGCGGGTATGCTGTCCAACCCCGTCCTGTACATTTGAGCTATGCTGTTTCGGATACATATACCTATCAGTACTGTTACCTCAATCACCTCTTACGAAACCTGGTGAAGGGGGAGGTACTATTTTAGTCTATACACAGGCTATACACTATTTAAATAATAGTATGTAACAACTAGACACAGAACAAATACAAATATCATTGTATTTGTGTTTGTTCTGTGTCTGAGTGTTAAATTTATGTCTGAAGTCCGTAACATGAGTGCTTTAAGGACTTATTACGGAATCATTTCAATGTATGAGATGTTGTGGGAATTATTATTATGAAAAGAACCTTGTTTTTGTTTGTTCACATTAATATACAACTGAACAGGTTTGAAACGCACTTTATTTATTATTTTACATATTTTGGTCAAAATCGTAGTAAACACAAATATATTCATATAAATATTTGTTTATATGAAGATATTTGTGTTTGTTTTCAGATTTGTGTTTGTTCAGAGCAAATGCTCTGAGTGGGTCACTGCCACCTGCGCCACCTGTGGTCTACAGTTTGCACATAGGTGGAAGAGTTCTCTCGTTAAGCTTGTTATATTCACATTACCGTCAATAATGTGTAACGGCGACACATATCCGTGTGCCGACAGTGCGACACTGCAGCGCAATAGTGAAACTGTAGGTTGCAATTACACCGGCAACTGCGGCAACGATCGGCAACGGGCGGCAACGAGCGCACAATCAGACCGCGCGCCGCGCGCCGGCGCCGGCGCCGGCCCCTCGACCTTTACGTGCACCGCTGCACTTTTTACCTCGTGGGTTTTTGCTAGCCGTACTCCACTTTCACCTAATTAATGCTAATACCTACGCGCCGTCGTTGACCCACGCATTCGAAACTGCACCCTATCTCTATAGCAGTAAGACAAGCGGGCGCTCGAGAAATGGCGATAATTGCGTATTTGTACCGCAACCTTTAGCCGGCTACTGGGAACGAAGGCGAACGGTTTTAATTTTGCGCTCGTATTTGTAAGTGTCCGTCAAAATGGCGCGGTAATGAGCCGCCGACTTTCTCCGGCCTCTGTTATGTTCACTAAGTTGCCTATTAGGCACTCTGTCGATTGCACACCGGCCGGCTTCTTCGATATATTATTATTTCATATTTCAACGTTTCCAATTGAGGCTCTCTTTATATAAAACGTCGTGACGCAAACGTAGGTACGTCGTTATTGGCATTTTTTCTTAGTTTATTATTAAACTAGTGCCCGCGACTTTGCCCGCGTGGTATAGTGACTTTTGGGGGTAGGTGGGGCCTTCCTTAAAAATATCCAACACTGAAATTTTTTTTCAAAGTGGACCAATGGTTCCCGAGATTAGCGCGTTTAAACAAACAGACTCTTAATTTTTATTATATTAGTATAGATTGAGTCACTAAACGTGTTTTTTACCGTAGAGAAAAAGTACCGTAGATAAACGGATAGGAAAGTACTGAATGGTCTTTTGATATACTTTTAATTTCACCAAAGAGAAGGATCGCCCGGAATGGCCGACCCGGGGCAGAGTTACATCAGCGCATTCCCATCGGCTAGCTAAATCTGTCCCATTAACGGACCTAAGGACACGACGGACTAAACTAAAACATAGTTTGAACAGAAAAGAAGCGTTTATGTTGCAGCAGTGGGGCAAGAGGGCAGAGTCCCCTCGGCGGTAGCGCGCCCCGAGCCGACCCCGGCCTGTGGGACCACTCTACTCTGCAGGACCGCCGTGTCGCCTCTCTCCTCGGATTAGTTTATGAATTGATACCCATTTAATAGGTAAAATGTTTAATTTGATAAACAGCAACTCATTACCTCATTTATTTATTTATTTAACTTTATTGTACAAAATATTAAAAAATGTACAAATGGTCGACTGAATGCCAGCTGAAATTATCTCCGAGTCAACCATTAAGCGAAATAGAACAATTTATATTCATTAATTCTAATGCTTCAAGAGGAAAATTGTCGTTTTTACTAAGGTCTCGATAACGTAATGAATTTTACTGACAAAAAAAGGATGCGAGTTCCGTCGGGAAGTCCAGAGCCGAGTTTGGAGCCGGACAAGTTTGATTTTGAAATTCGTACATGAGGTAGATCTCATACAATAGTCGCCTGCATTGGCACCTCACACTCACCTGTTTCTACCGCCAATAGCAGTGTTCGCATTGCTGTGATCTGATCGGAAGGTTGAGAGAAGCAGTGAATTTACTGGGTAATGTGACATAATATCCTCAAGTCACAAGGTTTGCAAGGCGTTAGTGATATAAAAATATGCTTTTTTTGATAATGTTTTTGTTACTGATCGGGCATGTATTGAAGTAATAAAGCGGTAAAGTCAAAGATGTCGTCCAATATCAAAACTCCGATACCAAAGTTGGTCCGGTTCCCGGCGCGGTGCGCGCGTCTGTTCGATAGTCCACCACCTCCCATTAAAGCGATTGAGCCGCCTCCAATTTCAACAAGCCATCAAAATTGCGACCGCTGATGGTCAATGTTTGCTCTTCAAGTTTACACTAGGCTGCCCCTCCTCCACTCCCCCCGGCCTTCGCCAGAGCCTACCCGCCTGCGGCACAATTTAATTACCAAATGGAGGGTTTTTTGCGATGTGCAGAGCGTGTAAAGCGGCGGTAACGATGTGTCCCGCTACCGGCCGGCCTCCTACACATAACGGCACATTGTTCTTTTTTGTCCTTTGATCGCACGCCTGTTCAACTTTATAGCGCGCTTGTAGGCATCGATACTTAAAACTGTTTCAAATCTACGTGTACATCACAATATACATCCAATTCTACTACAATACATTCCTTTCAAAGGATGAGTACTCTTCTTTCAAGTAGGGATGAAAAAGAGTTGTTTGTGTGCTTATTGTTGGTTCAAGTTTGCTTTTTTGTCCCAGCAGATTGGAAATATCGCCCACTGCCCCTTGTCCCTTAAATTATATAGTAAAGCACAAATCAACTTCATTAAAATGACGTTCAACGTTTCGCTTTTAACATTTCACCATCGTCATCATATCAGCCATATAAAGTCCACTGTTGGACATAGGCCTCCCCAAGATAGGAGGATTTTTGTCCATAATTATGGGCAGGTGAGGTGGCAATCGCAGGACGCAACTACGCGTCAAGGATGCTGCTGCCTATTCTCGCCCTGTAGTATTTAAGCTGTGCTATTTCGGATGGATATACCGCCATCTATCGGTTCCGGTACCTTAGTCGCCTTTTATGACAGCGGTAGGTACAGAGAGAGGTACTATTCGACTTAGCCGGTACCCAACAGTTTTTAATATTCGTCTTTTTATTATATTACCAGCTGACCAGACAGATATTGTCCTGTCTCGACTACGATTTGCGTATCCTATTAAACGCGCCATCTGTCAAATAACTAACAATTATGTTAAACGCCTTTAGAAAGTTTGGTGCGTTGTTACATTATCTAATTATCCGCGCAACTTCTTAATGTTTTCTTCATAAGAAACTGCTACTGACAATAACAAATCTGCAAAAAAAGTATTAGTGAAATCCGTTCATGCGTGATGCCGTAGCCAATTAATATCTTCATTATAATCACACACATTTCCAATTGAAATTTTAACCCAGAAACTGACGAGTAGCGCATTAAAGATACTAGACCTAGATCGAAGCAAAGCAGTTATCCTCATCATACTAGCCATTGGAAGCCCACTGCTGGGCACAGGCCTCCCCAAGAAATGGGAAATTTTTTTTTCATTGTTGAGCTGCAATGTTTCGGATTGATATCTGTCGGTTCTGATGCCTGGAACGGGGCGGCGAGGTACTATTCTACTCTATCGGTACCTCACGGCCAGAGCATAGTATGATATTAGAACAACTCAGCTAGGTGTGTACGCGCACCGCCAAGTATAACTGGTAACACAAACGTCGTCCCTCGTTATTTTAAACAATTCGATAATGACGTCCCGCCGCCCCCGCCCGCGCCCGCGCCCTCCACGCGGCCTCCGCCACCCCTGCACTGATTGTACTACAAAGGCGCGCTCCCCTAATGAGGTTTCATTCTGAAATAAAGGAACTTTATAGCAATGTTTGCCTGGCCGCTGGCCGCCGGCTACTTGTCCGACCTAATGAAATAGTTAACATACCAGTCGTTAGCTTCTTCAATCAAACATCGCCTGTTGACAAATATCCATTCAAGTTGGTAATTCAACTGTTCGTTTTAAATTAAACTAAAGCACTCGACGGGGCCAATGGCATAGATGGTAGTCTAGATCCTGTCTTATATGCGGAAAATATTGGTCTATCCCCACCCAGGGCAAATGTTTATACGTTTGTTCTGTGTTTAAGTGTAAAATATATGTATTTAAGTAGTATATTTGTGATTCCTCTGTTGTCCGGCGTCAATAAGACAATTGCTTTAAGCGACTTATCACGGAGTCAGATCAATGTGTGAGAAGTTCTGGGAATACCTACGATAGTAACCATTTTCAAATAAACCGCATAAAAATGCAGTCTATTCTGTTTTGTTATCTAAGGTATTTTTTTTCTTCATAGCAGCATTTGAAATTTTGTAGCCCAATTTTATTGAAGGATTTCCCACTTACATAACCACTGCGCCGGTTATGGTTGGGCGGTGAAGAACAGTAGCGCGGCGCCGCGGCGGTACATAAGGCCGTCGGGTCTACATTGTGTCAACGAATCAAACGCGCTCCGCGAATATGACACTTTAAAACAGCGAGCGGGCCTGCGCGCGGCGGCGCGGCGGCGCGGCGTGCGCGGCGTGCGCGGCCGTGCGCGTGCCGCGGCCAATGGCGGCCGGCCGGCCCGCGTATGTAAATGTCTATATTCAAATCAGTTTAAAATCAGAACGCGCATGCACGTGCCGCCGCTTTTTATTGGTGCTTTGCATACAAAGGGGTCTGACGCGGTCGCGATCAGATGCGCGCGTGCCTTTAAAGTGAGGGTTGTTTTCCGTAGGGGTAGGCAACCCTTCCGCAACCCTTTTTTGGGTACAGCTGTTTTTTAGAGTTTAGTTTGCGGCACACGACGGGACATTATGACGTATTTTTTGCACTGTCGTACTTTTGTCCAAAGTTTTTGTGTCGGGACATGTTTCTCATTTTGTTATTACAAACGGTTATGTAGAACAGTTTAAAGCAACTTGAAAGTGTTTTTTGCTACGAGTATTATGATAGGCATAGATTGAATTACTTTATACATTTTGAATTGTGTTTGGAAAGGGTAGATTATGTGAAGATGTTGTAACGTGTTTGTAAATACTTGGTATTTTAAAAGGGCATTCGAAGTTATTGAATCTAATAAGTTATACTTTAACTTTAATATTTGATGACATAAGACATACTAAACAAAGTGTAAAAATAGTGAATCAACATTCGAATAAGATGTGGGAACACGTCAACGGAGTCAACATGTCGCGGGCGGCGGCGGCGCTGCGGTTACGTCGCGGGTGCGACGCGGGCGCGGCGACAAACACTTCTCAATCAGCTAATGTACTACATCAAATAGCCACAGGCCGCCCGCCGGAACTACGCCCACCTTTACACGCCATAGGACTCTGTGTACCCATTAATAGGTTCCTTACTGATCGCAGGTATAGGTATGCAATATCATATCATACCACCCATTGAAAGTTTGCTGGACATAGGCCTCCCCCAAAATAGGGGGAATGTTGCCCATCATTACAGCGCTGGGCAGCAGCATCCCCATCAAAAAAGCTGCGCTCTGCGATTGCCAATACGTTTACAAACCGCGGAAATTATGAGCAAAAATCCTCATTTTTTGAGATGATCTATTCCAACGGCATCATGAATGAATAACCCTCGGATATGTCTTCTCAACCAACTAGGGCTGTAACGTTTCAGTTTCAATAAACAATGCGCCTGACAAAGGAGTGGCTGGAGGTGAAATGAATTCTGTCCCAAGGTGTATTGACGAGGAGCGCTGTAAGTGCCAGGATGTGATATCGGAACCACATAAACGCTGCTAATGGAGGAAATTAAATACCCGGCCGGAACCAGCGCGCGGCCGCGGCACCGACTCACAACAAAATGATTTATTTTTCTTGCGTGTGTCTATGGAACATTGCTTGTAGACATATTAACAGTACATAATTAATGCATGCAATTTAGAGATCAATGATGAGATGCTAGGAAACTCGCCAAGTTATGACTTAATCGACATAGATTCAGTAGAATTTAACATGCAAATTTTGTCGCTTAAAGCACTTGACATCGGACAACATAGGAATCACCTATATACTTCTTAAAAACATATATTTAACACCCAGACTTATATCATCACATAAATATTTGTCCTGTGTGGGAACCGAACCAACGACCTTTGGCGCACAAGGCAGGATCACTATCATCTGCGCCTTCGCGCCCGTCAAATATATATATATATACAATTGTGTATTGTATATATACATATAAATTGGTACGGTGGTATTAGTACTAACAGTAGATTAGAGAAGAAATGCTAGATTATAGGGAAGGTGAAAACAAGTAAATAATTCATATTACTATCGAAGGTACTAGAAGCAATTTTTTTTATAAAGGTGTGTATATCAAAAAAAAGATCATGGCGTGAGGTTTTTTTATAATAAGTCGACAAACCAGCATACAGTTCGCGTGATAGCAAGCGTCATTGTAGCCTGTAGACGCTCGTATCTTTGCAAGGATATCACTAACACATTTTTAACTTTATGACTTGAAGTAATTTAATTGCCTCTCTCACCCTTCAAACCCGGAATAACAATGCAGACATTGGTGTTTGGCGTTTCAAACAGTTGAGAGTGAGCTAGCATTGCACACGACTTATGAATGAGGTCAACCTCTAGTAAAGATTGCTTCTGCAATGTGCTTACAGGTTAAAAATATTAATTGTTTAACTAAATCTCGAAAGTGCCAAAATGCTTAAAAATATTCACACATCTCATACATTGACCTGATTTCATGTTAAGTCGCTTAAAATACTTTTGTTACAGACATCAGGTGTAGGTACCCCAAATAATAATACACATTCAACACTTAGACAGTCAGTCAGAACAAACACAAATGTCGTCATACAAATGTCTGTCCTGGGGATCGAACTTATGACCTTTGGCGCCATCGGGCCATATAATTGTTATACTAAATTAAGAAACTATTTGAATTTCGTGTCATATCTGTTGGTTGGTGGTGGGTGGTTGGTGGGCGAGCGATGCGCTTTGCTTGTGTTGGGGCGCCGCTCCTACTCACATAAACAGCAACTGTCAGCATTTTTTGGCGGCAAACACGATACAAGGCAAATATGGGCTCCGCCTGATTTTTGCCGTATTTACTTTCACTTACTCTTTGTTTGCCTGAAATATTTTTTCAGACATGTTTTAGGTTCCGGTGTTGGATTTCAGACGATGGTGTTTTCCTTGATACGATACAAACATCAACGAAAAGTAACAGTCGTTTTTCGTTACCATTCAATGTTCGGAGTTTATTTTACTCTCATAATACTAACTAAATAATATTTGCTCAACTAGCGTTCTGACACTTTTAAAGGATAGGCATTTTCGAGTATGTGGTATACCTACAGTTATTTAAGTCGGCAAGGGTTTATCATCTTTTAGATAATGAGACCACAGTTCTGGAGTATCGCAAAAGAAAATTACACATTCATATCGTATAAGTACAAAGTTACCTCCATTGTCTGCTCGTTTATTACGTGGGGGTGGGTGAGATGCGGAGGAGGTAGCCGGGTTGCCCTCGGAGAGGACGAGGGAGGGGAGGAGGGTGGACCGAGAGGGTGCAACCCTTTCCCTCTTGCGTTATCCATCACCTCGACTAGCGAAATGTATTTTAATCCACTGGCCCGCGCCGGAGCGCTCCATGAAATGTGAAAAATGATCCCGACACACTTACTGCTCTCATGTGTGTGAGTGTGTGTGTGTCGCGCCATGCCTACTACTAACTACAAACAAAATTAGTTGCATGAGACGGTGTGATTTCTATTTATTTCGTTTTAATGTATTCCAAATTACATGATAACACATACATACAATATAAATAAATACTACTACTAATACTATACTAGCATTCATGTTCGCGTCCAACTAGTGGTATTCTATAGTCTTCTATAGTGTCGTCTGTCTGGTGCAACTTGAGTACTCAAATTTTAAGTTGCTTGCAGTAACCGGGCGGGTAATCATTAAAATTATTTATCATTACAGCCATTGGAAGTCCACTGCTGGACATAAGCCTCCCCGAAAAAGAAGGAATTTTGCCCATGATTGCCACGCTTGGCAAGCGTGTTGGCAATCGCATAGCGCAGTTTTCGCAACGGAGATGCCTCTGCCCATCCCCACCCTCTGCATTTGAGCTACACTGTTTCGGACTTATCGGTTCTGGTATCTTAGTCGCCCCTTACAACACCTGATACAGAAGAAGGTACTATTCTTCCTTGCCGGTCCCTCTCGATTTTATCATCTTAATATTTGTAACACATTCAGTATAGCATAACGAGCAATATAATTGTTTATTAAGAGTAAAACAAAGGTGCAAACACAAGTCAATTAATAAACAAGCCTTTATCAGCTACACAGTTGATATGGAGGCCAATGTGTCTTAGGTTACCAAACGCGTATTACGAGCAAGTTCGATAGAAGCGGCCCCACGGGTAGGAGGGCCATCAATCATGCACGCGCTGACTTGTCGCCGCGCCGGCCGCGCCGCACCGCCCGGAAAATGCCCGTTCAAAGCTATCTCCACTTACAAAGCGGCAGTTTTGAATAGCGCCGCATGATAAACTGCTGCGGATGATAAATAGTCACGATCCCTCCATGGAGAAGTGTAGTTGCGTCGGCCGGTGCCGGCGTGCGTAATGTACTGATGGTCCAGTTCATCGTGCATCGTCCCTAGGGAATATCAACTATCTTTATGCTGACAAAGCCGTATAGTATCTTTAAATAAAAAATATTACCTAACTACCTACCTAATTACTTGCCTACCTCCCGACGAATAAGAAAAACAACAACGACAAGTTTTACGTCGTTTTAGGGGTGTGAAATAGAAGTCTCTACTTTAGTAGTAGTGACCCTATCTTGTGCGCCAAGGGGTGAGGGTTCGATATCTGTGTTGTTTTTGTGTTACGGTGTTTAAATATTTATATATTTACTTTTTTTACTTAAATTTTATAACTTAAACCGAAGTTAGGTTAACGTATGAGATATTGCGTTAATTTATATAAGGAAACTATTTCTCTAAAACGGTTTGATGAAATTAAAGTATTGTTTACAACAACTTCGATGACAGAAAATACAATTACCATAGTCCAACAAATAACACAACATAAAATGTGCTAACGTTCGTCACTAGATTACATTATATATAACCTAAGAGATGACGTGTGTGCCGCGTGTATACCGCAAGCAGACGAGGTAGTCAGCGTTACGACTCTATCCACGCCGCTCAAATCGTCGTCATGATAATATTGAATGTTTTATTGGGGCGGGATATCTTAAGGATTACTAAAACATCTGTCCCGGAAAATTCACTCGCTTATCGCGGAGGGTAGATAGAGAAAAAACTGCAATAACGCGGTGTCATAACAAAGACGCCGGCACCGGCCGATAATTCCATGATTAATACCCGCCGTTATCTCGAGAGTGCAGCCCTCGCCCCAAACCGCCGCGCTACGTGCCTCTAACTAGAGGCGCGCGCGCCGCGCCGCACTCTCGACCCTGCCCGCCGACACTAAGGTCCACACTGGCTCGCCCGCCGCCCGCTCTACGTATTCTCCAGACTGGGCATAAGAGTTACGGATTTCGCATAATGCATATTATATTCGCTCGGGAGGGAGGAGGGCCGAGGGCCGGCGGGAGGGCCGCGTGACCGCACGTCTTTTGCACGCGACAAGCTCTCGACATTTTTTTATTATTATTGCGCTTCGATGGAATTTATTCCTAGGGTCGCAATAGAATGAGCACGCTCGTTTGCCCTCACGGCGATTTTGAATATGATTTTAAATCACGTAATGGAGTGTGGGCGTCTTTTACAGTTATTTTAGAGGGCGGAACGGCGCATGAATCCGGCCGGCGGCGGGCGCGGGCCGCGGGACGTCATTAGTGGGTATAATTAATTTCGCGGGCGGCTGCGTACGAATTAAACAAACGATTAATAGTGTAGCAATAAGGGATGTTAATCTTAGCCTTCAGTAGCAGGTGTAGCGAGGATATTGGCTGGGCGCGGGGCGGTCGCGGGCGTGGGGCGCATTATCAATTAATTGCGGGTAATATGAGAAATATATCGGAGTGCAGCGGGGTGCGGGGGAGGGTGGGTGGCGCGGGTGCGGGCGCGGGCGGAGGGGCGGGGGAGCGGGCTGTAATTATACGACGGCCCCTCTGCCTCCTCAACCATCTCGAGACGTCTCTGCTTTTCTTCGGTGGGGTATCCAACTCCTCCTGTCATATGCACTCATATTTAAAATATAACTAGTAGTTAATGTAGTAATACGAACACATTGAACTGCGACTCTTTCTTTGTGTGCACATATCCAATGCAGTTCTCATTTGCAATGCAAGTACGCGTTTGGCATTCGTTTGTAATTGTCAAGGCAAGTTAGTGTTTACCTTTTTGTTCTACGAGTTTCTTTTAAAATCTAAAATCTGAAATTGTTTTTAGGGAATATTGAGAAGGTCACATCCTTTGCAGATTTCAAGTTTGCATGACCCCTGACATCTAAGCATCTATTACACTGCAGGTGAATATTTTGTGTAGACACATTTGAAGCAAAATGTCTATATTAAGGACATTGAATTGTACGTTTTCATAAGGTGTAGCTTTCATAAGTTATAAGAAACTCACATATAACAAAGGGTGAGGTAGTCCAGCAATCACCACCGCTATTGCCGCCATACTTAGGTGCCATAGCATTTTATAGGCAAAAATCTTCACTTTTTATTGGATAAGTTTATAGAAAGTGGTAACTATAGAAAAAACAAACACATTACATATACAATTACTGATGGTTGCCACACTAGGACAAGCCTATATCCTGGAAACTATTTCATAAATCTAGATTACAGTGTTTTCATAATGAAAAGTTTATGTTGGATGTGTATTAGACCATAACCCCCTATGTATGTTTGTGATTGCAATTGTGTGTGAGTGTGTTTGGTGTATTTTCCGATATTAAATTCCAATCGGACATTTAGTTTGTGCATACGTTAGATTTAGTAGCCATTTTTCTTTTTACTTTATTTTTAGCCTCCTTGACTGAACAAAGCCTAATATCACAGGACCGGACAATTTGTAGGTGGAAGGTAATTCATAATTTAAATGAGTTTTAGCAAATACAGTTGACACTAATTTGGGGAATTGTGAATATACGTTTTGACGTGACAACGTCTTATAAATTGGTTTGCCGGGTGACACTTCAAGAAACTGCGTTACGCTCCGCTCACGTTATGCGCTCACAATGAGAGCGAGTGAGAGGCACGCGTCCCTCTCACTCGCTCTCATTGTGACGTGTGTTACGCAAATGTATTGCAAGTTATTGTATGTATATTTGTATATAAATACGTATGTATGTGTAAAAGTAAAAATTAAATTTTGTTAATATGAAATTCAGTGCGAGATTCTTTGTATAAATTAATGTTTTAAATATAATTTGTTGTATAAATAAATGTTTTAAATTGTTACTATTATTTCATCCTTATTCCTACTATACGAATGAATATTCACATTAAAATTATTTTACCACTCAAAGTCGTTGTCACGTAAAACTTTCGCCCGTATACCGACTTTACAGGCAACCAATTTTTTTGTTCATTCGATGGTACTCAGGTGAATATTAGAATAGTGAATAGTAGACCAGTGGGCTTAACAAATAACTTGAAAATATACAGTTGGCGAAGACTCTTTACTGATACTTCCAGGTATGGGTTAACTTGTATGTTAAGTTAAGACCAACTTTAATAAATCCTACCCAATGAATAAAATGTTTAAATAACTTTTAGTCTTAAAACGAGTCGTCCACTGCGAGCTCTGTGAGGGTCGCTGTAGTACATAGTTATATAGAAGCAACAATACGCTTAATAATTTTGTTCGCAGATATGGCGAGGTTTGTAAGCAGAAAGAAATGCAGATGTCACCCCGTACGGCGAAGGAAACATGGCGACCCGCAGGCTAGATGTGACAGCCGGTTGAACCTAAGCTTGAAACAAACCCTGCACCCGCTGTATTTCTAGGTATAAATATTTCATGATTATGGTGTGATGTGAAATATAAAAGTATTAGGTGCAGCAAAATTTAATTATTGATTAGTATTTAACGGAGCCTGGGGGGGGGGGGGGGCAGGGGGGAGTTGAGGTTGAGGAGGCAGGAGGTAGGTCTACATAGTCTATTATCATAGAACAAATAAATACAAATTACTGATATACATCTATATATATGTATATATATATATACATATTTATATATATGTTCACAAAATATCTTAAATGGCTTAAGTACATAGTCTTTACATCCAGACACAGGACTAACACAAATATAATCTTATAAATATTTGTCCTGGGTGTACATCGTACCCACGACCCTCTTGGATCATAAGATAGGATCACTACTATCTGCGACATCGGGTCCGTCAAATGTATTTCCGTGACATAAATTGTAAGAAAACATGTCTGTCAAATTTACTTTTTGGTTAAAGACAGAGATTTTAATTATTTTCCCATTGTATACAGCAGACGATGGCGTCTAAGATGAATATTTTGACACTACATGCTCTATCTCTATACAGTAGCTTTGGAACTTAAATCAAGTTGGAAACATTCACAACTCAATCAGGAATGTAATATAAATGTAAAGTATATAATATAAAGGCCACCCCTGTCTGTATGCCGTGTGGCAACATGGAGCGTGCTCCGGCACTCGGCCCTGTCAGGTCTGCATCCCGAGGTTGAAAGCCCACGTGCCGTGTTCCAGACGCGGCGACAGCGCGGGCGGCCGGCGATGCCTGTGGGATCATCTGCTCGAGCAATCGCCTCGATGCTGACACAACCATATGCAATTTATTCTTGGTTAGTATATATACACTATCTCAGACAAAAACATTATCTGAGTCCACTGCCGGGTATAGGCCACCCCAAAAAGGGGGAATTTGCCCACAATTGCCGTGCTAGGCAAGCGTGATGGCAATCGTAGAGCGGTAGCTTTTGCGACGGAGATGCTGCTGCTCATCTCCACCCTGTGCATTTAAGCTACACTGTTTTGGATAGATATACCGCCGATTCCGGTACCTTAGTCGCCTCTTACCTCATGGGAAGTACTATTTTACTCTAGCGGCACCCCACAGCAAAGAAAGTTAAGTTTTTGATTATTCATTATATTGTTTAATGGGTCATAAGAGCGGTCATTTTTCATTGGTTCCTGTCGATAATATTGGAAACTTTCGTATAAACTAATGCATTGTCTATTATATTATTTTCTTGGTTTTAAGCATTGTAATTTCTAGGTGTTGTGTTAAATGAATAAGTATACTTTTCTTTTTTAGGTATGTTGATTACAAATTTCTTATTTTATAATAATTAGCTGTTTCCACTAATGAGGTAAGTTCAATTGTTATGAAACTTATTTATTATATTTATTCACGTTTTGTGTACGAGCATTATTATTGCTTCAAGTATAACTTATCTATTGATATCGATCTGTTTAACTTATCGATTGATATATTAGAACCTTACTTACAAAAAAATATTTATTAAAAGATATCAAACAATTCAATTTACAGTTCCTGAGTGCTACGAATTTGCTACGGAGCTCCGATATATCGTAGCGCGTTACGAGCTACGGACTACGGGACACATAACATGCGAGTAAGCTAATCTATTTGAGTTATTACTTTGTTTTACAGCTGTTTATAATTTGTTTACGTATTTTTGAAGAGTGCATGTTGATAGAAATGTACGGTGATGGATAAAAGTTCGTATGTGTATCGCCCGAGCATCGCTCACAATCGATAGCTTTAAATCGTATAACTCATGTAGGTAACGAGTCGATGGCCGCGTCTATACATCTTTTCTTCGCTTCCTAAATGTGTGTAATGTCGCCGAGCGTTCTCTACTGCAAAGCGACCGGTCTGTCTTGGCCTCTGATGCTGTATTCTGCTCCCCCGAATCGTTGGCGTTTTACATCGCCGAGAGGGGACGGGTAGGTCAACTTGCAGTGGTAATGGCTCGTACATATTTCTGCAATTGATTAGGCGGGGGCGGTTGCCATAGTGACGGGCTGCACCGACCCTGCCGCCACCCGCCTCACCCCGGCCCCCGTCAACCCGAGACTTTGTAGCGAACAGGTCGCAACTCAAATTGCCCTATTTGATATACTTATGAATAATTTACTTTTCCATTTGTCTGTATATTGGGGCTTCATGGCAATATGCCTCACACCAAAGCTCGAGCAAAATTCGAAGAGATTTTTCTGTCATTTTTGAGGTAATGAAAGGCCGAAGCCTTTATTACCTCAAAATAAGATGTCTATATTCTAATAGTAAGCGGAACCGAAGTTCCGCTTACATATTTCCAAGTCTAATAATTGTCACCCGAACTATGAAGTCGATACTTGTACAGGATCAATGAAGAGTACTAAAATGTATGTGATGAATGAATTTTTTTACCATTGTGAGATTACTGCTCATGCTTGTTAACTTTTGATCTAAAATTGTGGTTTACATTTTGCTCGAAGTTTGTATTTACCTTGCAGCGCGTAATAACTAGTATTTTTTATTATACTATCAATGTTATGTTCTTACTTTGTGTTTATTTAGAATGTACTATATAAGTTTGTAATGTCACAATTTTGTGCTATGATCTTCTCCGGCTATCAGATCGGCATAAAACTGTAGCAAGACCACCATACCGATTGCTGGCGCCCATAAACCTGATTGGCGACATTGCCAATAGATTCCGCGGCGAAATTAACCGCCCCGAGCGCGGCCTTAAACCGAAGCCATCCAGTTTCAAGTTAATTTCTGAGCCGGCTAATCCGCGCGCCTAATTATTGCAACCCCCGCGCCCCATAACACCCACGACACCCTCCCGCACCTACCGCTACCTCCCTATCGTTAAGGCTAAATTGATTTTATGTAACGTCGTCGCTGATAATAAATAGGTTTAAATACGTGTATCTTCCTTTTTTAATTAGTTTCTTTTTATAAAAATTTAAGCATTTCAACACCACTTTGACACGCTCTCGGAGCATTAATCTCTTTTATAGTTATCGCGTAAAAAACTAAATAACAATTTACCTTATTATCAACAGTCTTTGTAACAAAAAGATGATTCCAATTCTTTCGATAGTTAAACTTCATGATGAAAACATTACGGGCATCTGGTGATATCTAAACACGCTTGGGACAGTCCGCTCTAGCGATAATGCACAAAGAATATATTAGCTTTACTTTGACAAAACCTTGATAAGCTACTTTAATCTGCTAATGCATAAAGTGGTGTATTTTTTTTAATACTTATTCTTTAGTTACTTGTAATAATACAATCTTTAACTGATTAAAACGCATTTTTTAACATTCATTTTAAGGTTTAAGTAAAGGGTAAAAGTGGAACTTTGTACTAAGATTTCGCTGTTTGTCTATCTGTCTATCATCACGCTGAACCATAAACCCATATAATAATAATAACCATAAACCCATATGAACTTTAACACTTTTTGTTGCCGCCGTGTCGGCCAATACTAAATTGAAAATTTGGTATATTCTAATTCTATCGCCTGTTTGCTCTATTTTTACGACATTAATAATGGCATCAGGTAGACGATTAACATTTTCACACAATATTTAGTTGTCTTTAAAACAAAATAAATAATTATAGTTGTGCAGATCCCAACGTGCGCGTTAACAACTCGCATTTAACATTTTTCTATCGCTTAAAAACTAAGAGTATACTAATATATAGAAAATCTGTAATAGATAAGTGAAAGGGAAGGAAACGAAATTAACTCAATGGGAGAATACCTGCTTATAGAAGTCGAGGAAAAGTTTATCCGGCAATAAGGGTGGCTTTTAATCATAAAGCTTGTCTTTAAACTTTTAAGATATGTTACAGCCGATTCTTCTGATGATGAAAATACTGACATTGTATACCTGTCGAATGGTAGTCGTCGCTGACTTACTAAACATGCGGCACGTAGAGACAGTTGCTGGGCGCCGGGCGCCGCGCGCTGCCCGGGGCCAGAGTCGGATCGATCCCCTCGTAATGAGCCCCTCATCAGCCTATGCAAATACCGGGATAATGTATTCCCGGCGCGTGCCGTGCCCGCGCGCGCTGCACTACGCGCCCGTCTCTATATACATCGGTTGTCGCTTGGTTGTCTGTATATCTTATTGCAATTTTTTTTCTTAAGGTTTCGTTTTGAGGATCATATAGTAACTGTTATTTTTTGTTTTGCTTTCCAGTTATGATAACATCGTTTCAGGTTCTATGAACGAATTAATAATACACGTTTCTTATTTAATTCTTGTTCCGGCTGTTAACTAACTGCCGTCGATATAGGACTTTAATCTGCCTGATTTATAAAAATGTTCGATAATATTACTGGCATTTTTTGTGATGTAAAATATTGAATTAGTCAAGTACTGTGGTTGTTAGCGCGAGTATTCGTAAAACTGCAAACGAACCCGCGAGCGTAGGCGATGCATAACAACAAATGCAGTGGCATGCATAATGCAGGTCTCCCCTAAATCATCCCTCACCCTCCGGCGTGTCCGCGCGCTTCCTGATCACTCATTGTGCGGACGCTGGACTTATATTAATTCCGAGTCGGCTCCGGATTACTCCAAATGATTTCGTGTTGTTGGAGCCGGCACTCCTTCTTCATTCTTCCTTTAAAAATTAGCGTACGAACTGCAGACAGCTGCTGTAGAATACAGCCGCGAGGGATGACTGGCGAGTCGCCAATCTTGTGAACTGAGGAGGATTTAGTGTCACGTGACACAGTAACCTCTCTCTCAGCATCCGAACAGAAAAACAACAATGACTTCGCTTGGTGTTCACAATTTTTGTAGGAAATAGGAAGTTTACAAACTAACGAAAAAATTGTTAATAGTAATGACACATTACATCTCATACATTGACTTGATTCTGTGATATATCACTGAAAGCACTTGTGTTACGAACGCAAGATAACAGAGGAATTACAGATATACTACTTAAATACATATATTTAACACCCAGACACAGAACAAACACAAATATCATTATATAAATATCACTACCATCTGCGCCATCGGGCCCGTCAAAAATAATATATAACTGCAACAATTATTTATCATATTAATTTATTACTGTAACATTAAGTCCTTTAATTGTTTTTTTTGTCATCATTTATACAATCTTTTAAGTTTAATAAAAGATTGATTCATTTTTTTATTTAATATTGGTCCTGTGTGAGAATCGAACCTTGGCGCGCAAGAATGAGATACAAACAAATGCGCTTTTGGGGCCGACAAAAAAATCCCCCAAATTACACGGTCAAGTAAATAAGCATTCAACAGTCTTGTCGCTTAGTCTTGGTGTGATTAAAATCAAGATTTTTGAAGTTTCTGTTGTAGTTAGTGTTGTAGAGCACTTTTATACAGAGATATTGTATAGTTATTTATGGTTGTCAATGTTACATAGACATCTCTCTTGTCTGGTGGGGGCAATATAAAAAAGTAAACGCTCGGATCTTTTCTGCTCAACTTTCCTTAACGAATCGCGCGGGGGTTAGAATCGTTTTACATCGAAGGGCCGGAGCAACAGTAAATATATGAAGTTTAATGATTTCATCTACGCGTATTACAGATATTATAGAAAACAAAAGCCTTGCCTTGCCTTGAATTTATTATTGATATTAATGTAAAACTGTTAGTAAGTAACCATTCAACAAAAAAGCACTCAGGCAAAAAACAGCAATAATAATAATAATAACTTTATTTTACAACAAAAGGAAACTTAAAATAATATACATTTTGATACTTAGGTACCTAAACTAGGTCTAGCCTGTTCTTATAGGCACCTATAACAATCAAATATTTAAATTAGTTTAAAGGTAATTTTATTTATTGCACAATGTTATAATTATAATGTACTCTTTAAAGTACATATAAAAAAAACAGAAATTATAAATTATGAAAATTATTAAGAAAAATAAAACTAATAAATTAAAATACAATTAGCGGCCTTATCGCTCAAAGCGATCTCTCCCAGGCAACCTTTGTGTGGACATAAATGAAAAATGTGATAGGGCAGTTCAATGTGTACTACTATTTCATAAAATAAATTAAATACTAGTACTTTATATGTCCATATAATAATAAAATTACATACCAACAAATACACAAATAGAAATGTAACTTATTGGCGGCAATATTTTAGGCAGCTGTAACACAGTTTACACTCTCACGTGTCGTTTTGGCTGATGAGTGTCATCTATTGTGTTTTTATTTGTGTAATTAGGTTAAGAGTTTTTGTAATTTTTTGGACTAGATTAATAAATTATTATTATTATTTTTACGAACAAAAATACCGGGTCCTTTTTCTTATCTTTTTCTACCAAAAGCCTACGCACGCATCTAATTGTGCCGACTGATATTTAAGGAAATTGCATTCTAATCCCTCCGCTCGCAGTTAATGCGTCCTCAGCGCAGTGAAATGAGTCGGGCTCAGCCGTAACATTGTGGCGGCTGGAGGCTCGGGCGGGCGTGATGAGCCAGCTTCATAAAATGTTTCATAAAGCGCAATAATATTTTAAGTGCTGGCTGCAGCGGTTTATCGGCGCTTTATTATCCGATACGAGATCACCACTTATGTGTTCCTACGTGCCTTTATAATATTGCGTCCCGCGTTTTTATTGCCGTATAGTTGGCGAACAGTTGACCGTGTTTCATTTTGACGTGCTTGATGGAGCGCCCGCTCAAAGGTCGAAGTTCAATAAAATTGAAATGGTAGATCTCACTGTCCCCCGCCCTTTAGGCAGGTGACACGCGTCTGTTGTGTGAGGTACTTTTAATAAAAGTAAAATAACGGCTTTAAAACCGCGTTTAAGCCGTAGTTTTATTACGTACTCGTAATAAAACTACTTTTGTGTTAGAAAATATTATATGAGGCATTTTTTCAGAAAATTTTACAGAGATCACGTGCAAAGTTACATTCTAACTCTTTTATTTTATTTATCCAGTCGTCACCAAGCGGCAGTGCTGGTAATGGTGAATGATATGAGAATCAGTGAACACAGTGTCTTATGTCACAAAATATCTTTAAGTTACGGAGTTAGCAGCAGCCGTCATGGCTGCTAAGTGACTCAATCGGGTCAAAGAATGATAGGATATACGTGAATAATAGAACATATTGACGTTGACTCTATTGTAGAGCCAATTTTGTTGTGTTATCGATTCAGGCTGCATTTACAATTTAGTTAATTCTTTATCATTATCTACCATGAACCATAGTTGCCAAGTAAGGCGGCCATGAATCTGAATTAGTTCTGTCGAGTTTGTGTTAAAGAGGTAGACTTTGCTTAAATCTAAGAGCTATGAAACAGAATGAAAGCGGTATGCCTAGGAAACAGTCAGCCAGTAGCCTTAGGCTGTGCATACGCCGCATAGCCATGTCCAGCGAGCGGCGGCGACGCGGGGTGTCCCCGGGCGGGGTGGGGCAGCATTCCGCCCACCAGCCAATATTATACGGCCATAGTTAGCGCGCACTGATATTAAGAATTCCACAGAGCACAGAGCAGCGCCGGCCCAGAGCGAGCGCGCGTCGCCCAGCCGCACCTTTACCTAACTATTGTAAGTCGTTCTCGTCAGCTGTTGTTTAGACTGAAAGTCATCATCATCATATCTGCCATTGGGCCATTGGAAGTCCACTGTTGGATATAGGAAAGCTGAAATTTCGCCCATCATTTCCGCGCACTTAAGCGTGTTAGCAATCGCAGAGCGCAGCTTTCGCGATGGGGATGCTGCTGCCCATCCCCACCCTATGCATTTGAGCTACGCTGTTTCGGATGGATCTACCGTCATCTGCCGGTTCTGGTACCTAAGTCGCTTCTTACCTGATACAGAGAGAGGTACTTACTATTCTACTCTGCGGGTACCTCACGACTCCGGTAGACTAAAAGTACTCGGAAGATATAGATTATTCCAATACGGACTTAAGTTTATGAAATATATTCGCCTATTTTCTGTTATTCCAGTAACAAACTAAATGTATATTAGCTAGTAAAAGTAAATTAAATCCAAGAAAAATCTCATTACCTAATTAGCATCACTCTCTGTATACGTAGGCTGCTCTGCGGTCTGAGATTGGAGCGAACGGCACAAAGTTGGTAATTGAAAAATCTTTCCGGTCTCTAGAACCTCCCCCTCCTCCGTGTCCTCCGCCGCACCACCGCGACCCCCAGCTGGACTCTTACTGGGAAATTAAACTATCTACAGTCGCATGTATGCAATTAGTACAGGCCTGAAGTGTTCCGACGTGATCCGGCAATGCCTACTGCTATCAATAATAGTAATTGGATGTAAGATATAGTTAATTGTTTACTCACCTGAAAATTCTTGTACCAAATCGCATGCAAAATAATATTACGAGCAACACGAGGTAGACTTCTTAAACGACCTTCGCCTGCATTGTTACCTCACTCTCACCAATTTCTACCGCCAAATAGTAGTTTTCGCGTTGCTGTGTTCCGGTTTGAAGGGTGAGAGAAGCAGTGAAATTGCAGGTATCTTCAGTTCCCAGGGTTGGCTACACGCTAGTGATATCCTTGTGATGGCTAGCGTATACGGGCTGCGCTCACGTTTACCATTAAGCGGACCGTATGCTTGTTTGCTAACTTCATAATATAAAAAAGTAAAAATCATCCGCTTATCGACCAAGTCTATTGTGGCAGCTAGATAATGATTGCGCATTTTAACTTGATTATCAAGTTTATGAGTTGCGCGTGCTATGTTCATACACATAAGCCTCTCCAAAAAAGCCTATAATTGCTGCAGGCGTGGCGGCAATTTCTGTACCAGTGTGTACCATTGCAACTCTGTTGTGTTTGTACTGTGTTGTTTTGGATCCGTATACCGACCTCTGTCCGGTTTCGGCGCCTAAAGACGGAAGTACCATTTTACTCGACCGGAAAAAACGGAAATAATCAATATTAAAATGTATTTATTTATTACTAGCTGTGCCCGCGACATCGTCCGCGTGGAATAGTTTTTTTGGGTACCATCCCTCTTTACCTTAACTTATATAAACTTTGAATGTCATGTTTATTTATATCGAATGAATAGCCTGAAAAATTAGTTTCAAGTTTCTAGCTTTAAAAATAGTGATAATTCCATACAACTTTTCATCCCCCTTTTTGACCCCTTACAACCCTTATTTCAAATTAAAAAATAGGCTATAGTTTTTTACTTACTACTTTCTTAGGGTCTAAAGATTGTCTGTACCAAATTTCATCAAAATCGATATAGTCACCGCGAGATAGTCAGCGTCACTGCCCAACGCTGCTCGTAATATCGCGTGGGAGCCGCTAGCGCTTTGCCAACAAGAAGATATTATTTCACTGCTTTGTACACCCTTCAAACCGAAACGCAGTAATGCTATTTAGCGATAGAAATAAGTGAGACTGAGGTAACCGACGACCTTCGTCATACAAAGCGTCCACCTCGTGTAGATGTGTTTAATACTGAACTACAATAATCTGTGGTTGCACCACTTCGGCATCCAGTAATTGTGCTGTCATCGTATTTGATGTTATATAATATAAGTACTTAACTACTTTGAGCAATTAAATCCATTATCTATTTGTAATTTATTTTTAAGTAAAATTTTTTTAAAAGATGCATTCCTTTGATATCACCGTTCGCATAGAGTATATAAGAGTCTGCATTTAAGTAGAATGCCTACTTTATTGTGGTTAGAATTAATAATATTATTTTACAGAACACTTGTATTGTATAGAACAATATAAGATTTTTTTCTTGTAATTTGCTATTTAATTAGATCAGACATTAATTACGTAATTAAGTAGCTGCTTAATTTAAAAAGATCAAAGGCAACTTGAGTTTACGAGACATTCAATGTCACTCGTAATTGTAGGATAATGACACTGTCGGGACATGTATATCACGAAGCGATTGTCCAGTGTGCGTACTCGTACGTAGTAGGGTTATATGTCGCATTTCATACAGCGTCCAGTCGGGGACCCCCGGGGGGTGACAGGGGCCCCGGGAGCCGGGGGAGCGCGGGGCCGGCCGTGGGAGGGGGGTCTGCCATTCGTCAGACCCGAGAAATGTTTTCATTTTTATTTCATAAATAAAGAGTGGAATTCCGCCCGCCGTAATGAGAGCCACGTAGCCGCGCCGCTGTTGCGAGCGGCGCGGGTGCTGGCGGGGCGGGGCGGGGCGGGGCGGGGGGCTCCCCCCGCGCGCTTTCTAACTCATTTTATTACTGCTTTGCAATGTATACTGTTTTATAAGGAACATGTTGAAATGGTGTACGGCATCAATAATAGCAGTGGACAACGTCCAAGTATCGATAAATAAAATCAACGTACGTGTCATTGAAAGTTTTCTCCAATGTTACAAACAGCTATATGGACATCTGTATTCACAAATAGCTGTGTGGTCGATCCTATTTTGTAAAAATACGACCCCAAACTCCATTACTTTCGAAACATTTGACGACACCCGAAAGCTATTTCGCTCAATTTGTATAATATTCGACACCGCGCGGGGGAGACGTGTTTTGTGAACATCGTTTCAAGTTTATTCAAAGCCGGTGGCCGGGGGCCGACGATATTCCGATTACGATGTAAACAACCCGCGACATTCCGCCGCAAGTGTTTAAAATTGGGTTCTCAAGGCGGCGGCCGAGGGCGCCGCCGCCTCAGCGGGGCGCCGAGGGCGAAAGGGCAAAGCGATCGCTCTCGACCCGCCCGACATATTGCAAACATATTCCCCGCTTGAATTTATTGTAAATCGCGCCGGGCGGGGGTTGAAATCAGCCGGCCGCGGCGGCCCCGCGCGCGCGTGTCAATAAACCGAATAGACTTTGGAAATTCGCTACATTCGCTCGATGTTTGCGTTTGCTGCCTCCGCTTTTTCTGTTCTAACGAAAAAACGGACCCTCGCACCCCCGGCGACCCTCCGGCGCTTCCGATTTTATTTATCTAAGGTTTTCCATTCCGCTGTAATTGTGTGAGTTGTGAGCTCGATTGTTGCTAAAGCGAATATTTATTTGGCGTTCGGTTTGCCCTGCGCCGCGCCCGCCCGCGTCCGCCCGCGTCCGCCCGCGCCGCTATCTATGACGAGCTCACTTCTAGCGGCATTGTGCTACAAATTGAATTTGCGGGACTCAAATCAAATGTTGTCGTAAGAAATGAGTTGTCGCCGCGACTGACATTATCAAAAAATTGATCGCCCGCCGGCTTGTTGCGACCGTACACAGTACACACTACACAGTACAGCGTAGACTGCTCACACGCGATCCTGCACGACGTAAAAAGCATCCCTCATTCCTCCCTCGAGCCCGACGTCAGCTTTTATTGGAGGACCACTGGCGGACATAAATCATGAAGAAAACAATGTAATCTACATAAACATTAAGTTTTTGTCAACGCACCAATAACATTAGGGCGCTGGGCCGCGGGCAATCAGCATTAGCCGGAATATATTTCGCGTAAATCTTTCACGGCAGCTTTTATGTATATCGTAAAAAACGGAGAAGTGTCCGGCGAGTGAGCTATAAATATGGCTCGTAAAGGCGGCTCGTCCGCGCCCGCACCCGTGTCTGCGCCCGCGCCCGTGTCCGCGCCCGCGCCCGCGACCGTGTTCGCCGCTTTCCCGAAGCTAAACTCGGCAGCGTCATAACTCGGGGCGCCGGTATCGTTTCAAAATACGTTTGCCTCGCGTCCGTTTTATTAGGAAGTTTGTGTCGGTCCGTCGCGGAGGAGGCGGCGGCCTGGGTCTGGTCCGTCGGGGGCGGCGGGGGCGCGCGAGTTTTGCATGGTCGGGCGGTATTAACGCCAACGCAAACGTCGCGCCGACGGTCGGCCGGTCGAGGGCCGACCGTCGCTTTGATTTACCTCTGCGAGCGTCCGGTGCGTCGAGCCGACTCTTATTTTACGAGTTCATTTACAGCTCTATGTGGAATTGGCACGTTTTGGATATTCGCTGTATTGTTTTTATTTTAGTTGGGCGGAACGGTTTTACGGGTGGCGGGACGATGACGAGACGCTCGCTCGTTTTGGAGAATTAAAGGTTGTTTTTTGTTATAGGCACGGGAGGTGCCGCCGGCGCTGGTTGGGCGCTGGTTGGGTGCTGGTGGGGTGTTGGTGGGGCGCGGCGTGTGCTTTGCGCGGCGGCCGCAATCTCAGTAACGGTGATAGATGCGGCGCGCGGTGATCGCTCGCTGCGCTCGTAAACGCCGTCGCAGATCCTCCGTTTAACTGACAATATCGTTACACGCACCCGACCTATGAAACACCAATGTAACCGATCTCGCAATAAACAATAACCAACTATTTGTCTGATCTGATATCCGAACCCCCGTAGGCCTCTGGAAACGAGAAATACACAACAGAGAGCATTGAAAGTTGGAAATATAGTCTATGTTCTACATTGAGCGCTTCGCATCTAAACTTATGAGAACGAGAAACCGCCTGATATCAAATCTAGTCGTCGAATGTTTTGTCCACAGTTAGAGCTCGACGTCTACAGTCACTACAAAGGCCAGCCTTTAGATTAACTTCAACAAAACTTGGACACTTGTGGCTGCAATGCCTGCCTGCAAACATAATCATTATATCTGGCTAAGCAAAACCAGACGAACCCCGCGTCAATATTGAAAAGGCTTCGTGTAATGTAATCAGAAAGTTTCAAGCTATCTTTGAATATTTTTGCTTCATCACTGGCGAGGCCGGACTGGACGTGCATAATGAATAGAGATGCCACATCAAATGACGCAGCGTCCGTGTAACGCGATTGAACGCGATTCTCTAAGACAAAGTGTGTTATTTCTCGCGGGATTCCGCCGTGGGGGGGGGGGGGGGGGGGGGGGGGGGGGGCGCGGCGGGGGGGCGGGGGGGGGGGGGGGGGGGCCGGGGGGGGGGGGGGGTAGTAATATTTTTACGAGTAGTTTTTATTGTCCGCGCGCGATAAATTTGTCATCGGCCGGTCTGCACTGTTGCCGCCGCGGCTCGGATGTAAAGTGCACCGCTTTATGGATGAGAAAATATTCATATTTGTCATTACATCGGGAGAGGGTGGCTGTTGCGTGTCCGCATACATTTTATATGGGAAACTATCTATCACTTATCTTCTTGTATATGGTAGCTGCCTTTGAAAACAGATTGTTCTTCAAAAGTTTATATATTATCGAGTAGATTTAGTATTTTCTATAATTCTAATAACTTACCACCGCATCAAAGGATTGCGCTATACGAGCTTAAAGCTCACACGTCCCCCCGGGCGGCCCGGGCGCCCTATTATAGCCCAAATAGATAAATTCCCATTATCATCGATAAAAGGCAGTTTCCCAAACATGACGTCACACATTCCGTCGCGAAAAGCATGTTTAGTGGTAACGAGGCGGGACGGTTCCCACGACGCGGCGCAGGGCCGGACCTAGATGGTTAGGGCCGGGCAGCACCACACGGAGATATGCGAACAGAGGATAGGCCTTGCAGCTAGACTGGGCTGTCATCCTCTGTTTATATGGCATGTGTTCTAGCTAGACTTGACGGTTTTAATGTAAAGATTAATTGCTTTTGCACATAACAAAGCTCCTAGTTTTTTAATCACGACAAGGAACTGAACTAATTGCTTTAGCTAACAATTATTTCAGTTCAACTAATTGTAACATTTGTATCAACATTTAAAAGCAAAACAAAACTTCCGCTTCACAAAGTGCAAGAGTTCAAGTAGAATATGATACAGCATTAACAGACTGCAAAAGTTCATTCGCCATTGAGGTTAGGGTAGAGGACACGATAGCGACTGTAGCTTCGCTATAAGAATGCTGCTGCCCATTACTGCCCTGTGGCATTGGAGCTATTCCGCATGTATATATCGACATCTATCAGTTCCAGTACCTCAGTCATATTTTACGACGCGGCTCGGGGAAGTACTTTTCTACAAAATTAAATGTCTTTATTTAAATAAGCCTATCCTAGGCACCTAATTGTCAAACCAACAAAAGATTGCTAATTACAATATTACATAAATAACGATGACTCCGATAACTTTATGGTGTTATAAGTCATTTAAAAATACGTCTGAGTGTCTTACTTCAAAACTAGTCTGCCGGCAGCGGACGGGCCTTTTAACTGAGTTCATAGTACGTTCATTATACGAACCATCAGAAAAGAATCTGCAAGAAAAACTAATGATGTAAGGGTTCAAATAACACTTACTTACATTGGTAGATAACCCATATCTGCGTCGGCGCTAACAATCCGTTGTCTTAATAGTAGATGTTAGAGCAATTCAATTCAATCCCAAGCAATTTCACCGTTAATATAATCTTTTAAGCAGTAGTAAGCTTTAGCAATAAGTTAACTTTGTTTCTTGAATTTATTTAAAGGCATATTTGTAATTCGACCTGGGATTTTATTATAGAACCTAAATCTGCTAGTATCTATGAATATAAAATAAATGTTGATATCTCTGCTCCGGTGCCTAGTGTGCGGAGGTATAATTTGATTCTAGTGGTAATTTAAGACGCATCTCTCGCGCCCGTGCCGGTGGAGACGGGCCCTAGCGGCGCCCGCGCAGTGAGTCAGCGGTTCACACCGCGCGGGCGTCTTCGCCGCTTGTTAGTGCTAATCGCTAGTGATTTGAACAAACCTACCCTTTAATCACGCCCCCTGATTTTTCTATTCTAAAATCTATCAGGTCATCATTGGCACGTCCGCTGTACACACAGGCTACCAACAATTTAGCTTTCACTTACCACTCTGAGCGGGCGTGGATCAATGGGCGAGCGTCGCGTTCAGGACTGTACTGACATACTCGCCCGGTAACCTTAGAGCTAACTGTTTTAAAAGAATATACCGCCATATGTCAGTTACGGTATCTTATTCGTTTCTTACGATAACTGGTAAAAAGGAATGTACTATTCTACTGCAGCGGTACCCTACGGTTATTAATTAATAACACGAAATGATCAGGTACTGCGTTTGTAACATTCATTCATTTATAGCAGCCGCAAAACGTCCACTGCTGGACACAGACCTCTCCAAAACATGAGAATTTGCTCTTAATTGCCGCGCTGGATTAGCGTGGTGGCAATCGCAGAGCGTAGCTTCACGGCGGTAATGCTGCTGCTCATCCCCGCCCCGTTGCATTTAAGTTATACCGCTTCAGATGCACACCGCATCATATATATCTATCACTATCCCTTTTAATGATCAATCAAGGTCAATAAATATCTTTTCAAGCCTTAATAGGTTGATAAAGCTGGGGATGTTGCTCAAAAAGAGACGGTCCGATAGTCAATAACGTACTTTAGCTTTAAAGGCTTAATATACACTTTTTAGGTAGGATACCATAGGGCAGAGTAGAATAGTACCTCCCGCTGTACCAGGTGCCGCAAGGTTTTATTGATGTACAGGCGATATATTCATCTGGAACGGCGTAGCTCAAATATACAGCCACAATAAATATTATTGCCACCACACTTGCTCAGCGCAGCAATTGTAAGCAACTGTAGCCATTGTGCTATATTTCTTGGGGAGGCCTATGTCCAACAGTGGATATCCAATGGCTGGTATGATGAGGATGAATAATATCTTTTTATAACATCACTCAGCGCGCATCATCCAGCATAATGGTATATTTTTGACATCAACGTAACAAAGTGCACAGATATGTATGAAAACGTGAATTATTTACCTGACTGTGACCAGTGCGTCCAGAAGTAACCAACGTACATGAGTTAGTTAGCTAGTATATCGGTAGGTACTTTAAAAAAAAATCTTTCTCAAAGTCACTCTAGAAGGTATAAGGCCAATTATCGTAGGATTTTTAATCATCATTATTATTACAGCTATTGGAAGTCCACAGCTGAGACACAGGCCTCTTCGAGAAAGGAGGTATTTTACCCTTTATTACCGCGCTGGTTAAGCGTGTTGGCAATCGCAGAACGCAGCTTTCGCCACGGGGATGCCACATCCACCCTGTGCATTTGAGCTGAACTGTCTCGGATAGGTATACCGCTATCTGTCGGTTCTGGTACCTTAGTCACCTCCTTCGATACCCAGGTATTATTCTACTGTGCAGATACATCACGGCATTTTTAATTTCATGCTATAATTTGGATACGGTTTAATACTCGTTTTTGCAGTACGTGGATATCAATGCGATGCCACAGAGCAACCACACGAACCACGCTCCTGGGCCTTTATAATTAACATTTATAATATACTGCCCCATGTTTATCTTGAGCAGTTTGTATCTTTAATATATTATTTTGTAAGACTCGGGATCGTCATAAAAACTAACTACACGCTAGATTACAAGTCTTATTGACGGATGAATAGAAATATCATAAACAAATCATTACCTGTAACACTGTGTGTGTTTTAAACTCGAGTCTAAACACTTCTCGCAACATCGCCCGCGCCATACAATTCATAACAAAAATTATGAATTCCTTGTTGATAATTGTAAATACTGAACGCAGGTACTGATATATACATTTTAAAATTAAACATATTATGTATTTAATTAATATATTTTGTAATCAAAGTAAAATATTCAAAAGCGTGGATTGCGCGATAACCGAAATATATGCGAAAAATACCTACTAGTAAAGCATAGGACGCTTTTTTCAGAATGCTATTATTATTTTTAATTTATTTCAAATGCATTTTTTATTTTTCAGTTTCATATGCTGTAAATGAGTGTGCTTTTAGCTATATGTGTAATTTATTAATCTGTATGCCGAAATCGACTTTCCCGTGGATGTATGAGGCAAAATTGTGACCTCTTTAAATTTAAGTATAAACGTAATTCAGACTTCAAGACTCGAGTTTTAGATATTATGGTAAATAGTAAATCTTGTTTAATATTTTATTGAAAAGTATATGAGCCAGTTCGATCATTGTTTCTTTTGATTACACAAAGCAAGGTGGCAATTCACACCTAATAATTTCTTCGTCTTATGTGCTTGATTTCAGAAAATGACATATTATATACATTAGCATCTTATTTTAATATTATTTATCATTTATACACCAACGATGAGCACCTTGTGCGGGGCCGCCGAGTGGGGTGGGCGTCGCCGCGCGGTATCGGTCGATGGTACCGCGCGCTCGCTTGTCACCAAACACTTATCGGTTAATATGCAATCTATTTTACTATTTACTTACGCACACTCCGCCGACCAATATTTTTTGTTGCTATCTTGTGCTACCATCGCGGCGATTACGTTATTTTTTACTAGTATTTCAGAATGAAAGAAACATCACGCAAGTCACTGTAAGAGATACTGCTTCACCGTTGCGCAAGAATATTTGAGGGAATCATAGCAATATAACTCTTCTTTTAATAAATTCCTACATTGACTCTCTCATACATTGACCTGACTTCGTGGTAAGTTGCTTAAAGCACGCGTGTTTCGAACGCCAGACAACAGAGGAATCACAAATATACTATTTAAATTACATATATTTAACACCCAGACATAGAACAAACATAAATATCATCATATAAATATTTTTTCTGGGTTGAAATCGAACCCACGACCTTAGGCGCACAATACAGGATCACTACCATCAGCACAATCGCCCCCCCCCCCCTCGTCCCCCCCCCCTTTTGTATAGAGTTCATAGAGAACAAATTATCCTTTACTTACAATTGTTAGAGTCACGGTAGCCTAAATTTGTTTTATCACTTTTTCTTTAGATAATAGATTAAAATAGAATAAGAGAGATGAGAAACAAAAAATATCAATCTGTAAAAAATATTTAAAGTAATTACATCATATCATCTTCTTACCAGTCATTAAAATTCAACTGCTGAACATAGGGCTCCTCAAAAAAGGGTCCACAATTGCCGCGCTGGTCAGGTGTGCTGTGTCAAGCGTGGTACTGCTGCCCATCTCCACCCTGTGTATTTACACTGCCCTGTTTCGGATGGATATTCCGACATATATAGGTTCTGGTATCTCAGTCGCCTCTCACGACACCTGGAATAGAAGGGTTCCTGATCTTCTCTGCCGGTAACTCACCGCAAGGGTGAATTGATTACTACAAACTTAATATTGCAAAAAAAATAGTTCTGGTTCTCATAGTTTCGTATTATAACTATCGAGCTGCCCTCGCATTACTTCGGGTAAATTCCCAGTCAAACATACGTACAGATAGACGCGTCGGGGTCTTTGATTGATTTATAATGTATGTAAGATAAGTTATCGCGTGGATAGCTGGGCCCAGGCAGCACTTGAAGAGCTATAAAATCCTTCGTATGGAAAATTTGAGTTTATTAATTTTCTTTGAGTGTATTGTTTCTAACACCGCTCTAGAGACGGGTGAAACTCGCTGACGTCAACTTACAATTTAGCTATATTGTTTTTTACTTCTGACAGTAAAATAACAAAGTATGTCTGAAAATCACTTAATAATAATAAGTTAATTATTTATCTTCATATAGGCAACACAATAAATATAATTTTAATATAATTTCCTTTGTTCTCTTTTTCTCAGCTCTAGAAATTAATTATAGTTTGCATAGCATTTACGGGCTTAGCCAAATAGATACATTTCAAGTTAGTGGAGGTAGTTATATGGGGGGGATGTGATCGAGTGTCGTCAATTTGCATAGATTTTCTGACTATTTTGCAGGTGTTTTAAATATATACTTTTTGTAGGCTCATGTATGTGGATTCACTTAGGTCTAATAATTTTAGACTGGAGAAGAGGTGCTTAGGGATAACTGCTGTGCTTGAAACGACGATAACATAAACCTTCTTTTGCTTCCAGATTCTTGTTAGTTCTTCTTTAAGTTCAATGTAGTTCTTATATATTTTCTCGTAATTATTTTTTGAATATTGTATGTTATTATTATTCATATACTTAGCTTAATACTGCTGTATATACTAGGGTAAAAACTCTGTGTGACGGATCGCAAGTCTCTTCTCTCTGATCTACAAATAAAATTTTATCTAGACGAATTAATTTATACATAAATTACCTAATTGTATACCACTAATATTAACAAACTACTTTAAGAGGTGATACAATACAAACTTGTGTAAAACTAACAATAATAATAATAACAATATATTTATATATATATATATATATATATATATATTGAATTATAATTTGAATCTAACTCCTTTTAACTGGTCACCAAAAGAAAATAAAGTAAACTTAATGCAAAATATAATTGATCACGTGATATCAATTCAAAGAACATCCCATACATCAGCCTGACTTCGAGATGAGTAGGTTAAAGCACTTGGGTTACGGATATCAAACTACGGAGGTAGTACTCATACTCAGTTTGTTTTTCGTTAACACCTAGACACTGAACAAACGCAAATGGTCATTATATTAATGTTTTTTGTGGCCGTAATTATTGTCACCACAACTATCTACGCCCTCCCTCGACTTCTAAATAAATAATATTTGTTTCCAACGATATTACAATTTACAAACAGAACATTATAGTATACATACATACATATATGCACATATAGACACATGTACATACACATGTTAATAAATAAAATCTGTGTAAATATGTGCATAAAAATTATAGCGTAATCTGTCTTGAGAAAGCCGCGAGTGGCGACTTATAGATTTTCAAAATACTACTAAATGCTTCACGTCCTGGTTTCGCAAAGGTAAAATATAGCCTAAATAACGAGAAGATGTAGTTTTCTAACAGTGAAATATATTATTTAAATCAGTTATGTTGTTCGTTTAAATTGTATGGCGTAAAAAACAATAGATACTTGTTTGCGTAGAATGAACGCTTCACGATTCTTTAAATGTTTAAGCAAGTAGTGGTCGGCCGGAGTCGAAATTCGACCATAAATTATCAAATGTTCAGTTCGAACTTTATCTCATTTCTGGTAATTACTATTAGCAAAATTATTATGCTCAATGACTCTAAAAGGAATATAATCATAAAATCCTGTAGTGAAGAGATTAAGTCTTAACTAAGTAAGTTTTGTATCATTCCAACTTGTAAAAAATGAAAATTTAATGTTTGAGTAATGTTTATTCTAAGTAATTTAATGAATTCCTAGTGAATTTTCTTTAAAAAAAAAGGGTTTATGTACTTTTTTGTTTCCTTAAAAAGGTGTACATAGTTTACGCTTCACGGATATATATGGATAATGGTTCAAACAGTATATGTCTAATTAATTTGCAATTACTGCATCACAAATAATTGTTTTACACATACAATGGGTATAGTAAGTTACAATGGGTATAGTAAGTTACAATGGGTATAGTAAGTTACAATGGGTATAGTAAGTTATTACCGTGCGGTGATTTTGTTAAAAGCTCCCTACCAAACGAAACGAGTATATTCCTAAACCTTTTTCAGCAATCACTCTACCTATTGATATGCGTTTTCATGAAAATTCGTTTAGTTTTTTTTTATTTTATCACGAACAGACAGACAGAGGTGACTGAAGATTTTTAAGATATGTAGTGTAATTTACTTTATAGTAATGCCTATGTGTAATACTGCACGCGATAACGTGCGAGGCGCGATGGACAACCAACTTTTATATTTGTTACAGATATTTACAGTAAACTCAAAATAGCCCAACAAGGATCGAGGAGATCCGTAAAAGAACCAAATTTGCAGTGGGCAGGGCCCTTAGTGAGAAGAACTTATACCGTACTTATACCCAAGGAGCCGTAAGGTTCTTGAATTAAGACCACGTAGCAGCAAGCGCAGCGTAAGACACCTACCCACAAGGTGGATAGACGATCTGACAAAAACCGCAGTATCGCTAGACGGTGGGCACATACAAACGGTCCTACTGAAGATTACTTAGGCCTATGTCCAACAGTGGACGACCTACGGCGCGGAAGACGATTTATGATGTATAGTTTTAAAAAAATATTTAAAATTGTCTAAAGTCACTTGTGAACGGTTCGTGTTACACAGGTACAATTATATCAGCCGCACGCGTGCGCCGGCGCACGTTTACCTGTCGTAGGTGCGTGTATACACTTTATTAGCTTTTTCGCCGAACCAAATATATTCCATCATAATTTTCGGGTTGCGTTGATTGGAACCACAACACCTCCGAGAGAGTGATCGAGAGAATTATTGATTACTAATGGAATTTGCGGAGACCTGTACACTTCGAAAAGTCGTTGTAATGAAAATTATCTCAAGCGTGTCTAAAACTAACAATATAAATGTTAGGTGGTAAGGGCAGAGTGGAAAAGTATTTCCTTTCGTACCAGGTAAAAGGTATCCAGCAGACCCAACCAGTGGTATCCGTAAGAGATGTCTTTCAGAAACAGGGTATCTCAAATGTATACTGAGACGGGCGGACGGCTCCGTCGCGATGGTACGCTCTGAGATTGCTACCACGCTTGGCGTGCGTCAATTATAGGAAAAATTCTCCATTTATTGAGAAGGTCTGTGTCTAACGCTTGATGTTCAACGGTGATGATGAAAAAAATAGAGATTCGAAACGGCAGTAGATTAAAAAAACTTGTCGCAGGTTTCAAGTGACGGAACACGGGGACAAATTTTATATGATGAATATTTGTATTTTTTTTTGTGACTGGATGTTAATGTATGTATTGAAGTATTATATATGTGATTCCTCTGCTGTTTGACTAGATGTTATGTGAGTTTGTCTGAATGGTATTTATGAGTCCAGGGGCGAATTAATTTTTTGCAGTAAATCTTGGTTTTGATGAATACATTAAGTAGGGACAGTCTGAAGCTAAACATTTGATGGTTGTGCACCTGAATCTTATTAATGTGTTTAATTCATAGCTCAGCTTATCAGTTTTTGGTGAAAACAACACCGTTCAAGGCATAAAATTACAATAATTGAATTGCTAAATGGATTAAATAATAATTGTCCAGTTCGAATCAGGTGCGTCGTACGAATGTCACCTGTCGGTGTTTGAATATAGATAGTCCGCAGATAAGGTGACCTATATGTTGAGTCATGGAAGTGGACGGGAGTCTTGCTCGCTCCTATCATTGAATTCGTCATGTGTTTTTTAGTTGACGGTGTTCGGGAATTACGACTAACATTATTCATAACTTATAAATAAGTAGGTATTTTCATAGTTTTTTGTTTATCACGAACATGTCATTGTCATAGTCGATTACATTGAAAGTAATTTTATGAGAAATATTTACTTTCAATGTGACGTCACCTAGATTAGAAAGATATTAATACATTATTAATTAGTGTTCCTGTGTTACGATGTTCAGCGGAACTGAAGGATCGCCGTGTAGTCGTGATAAATTGGCGACACAGTTCTGCACGGGCACTTTCAAGTTATTTGCTTACGATAACTTTCTCGATATCGGCGAGTTATCGCGCGCAAACAGCGGCTATCGCCGGCTGCACCTCGGGCCGCAGTTGGCTCCTCTCTGCCACCCGCGGGCCGACTTCACGAGGATTCGCACTTTATCTCATGTCGATCTAATTTGCCCATTGCTTTATCGTTATTCGTCATTCGTATTGTTTTACATGTGTGACTGTTGCCCTTCAATATTACGTCTGTTACTATAGTGATCATTAATTTTTTTATCGAACCATCCCCGGACTTTTTATAGTGAGAAAAACTTTGAGGTTCCGGTGAAATCCGAAGTTGCCGAACGATCAGCCTGTATTTGAAATTACGTGACTTGCAGTGCTTTAAGTGAAGACGGAGTAAACTTGGCGGCCATGGATCTAAGTCAGGTACGCCCGCTAATAGTTATAGGTACTCCTCAAAGAGTAGCGGCTGAATAAGTAACAATTCTTTTGTGAACTCGCTTACGTTGACATGAACCTTGGATCACCGCTCGCTAAGTATTGCGGCGTCGTATTTATGGTTTCTCGATGGCTTGTTATTTTTCAGCGTTTTATCGCCGGTATTTTAAACGTTGACAATTCACTACCGAGCTCTATTTTCACCACCAACTTAACCTAATTATAGTAAAAACGGTAAATTTTCGTATTTTTTTTATAAAAAAATCTACAGCAAGCTATTATATATAAAAGGAGGCTGTACTTTGTTAATGTACAAGACACCGGTGACTTCACCTGGCTAAAAGCTATCGTTTGTGAAGATAATAAAAACGAATTAATAAGTCGTAATCAGCAATTATTATGAGGTTTATTAGCCAAAAGGAGATTTAATATTTGCTTGAAAATCTGCACTTATCGTTGCATTCTGATCGCATTGAATACAGTGTAAACTTCTCGACTGTTACGAGCGAGTGTATCGGTGGGCAATGAATGAGCCAGATAGGGCACTTATTGCATTATTAAGTGACCCGATACAGTTCATTTGTTGAGTGGACTAGTTGGGACTTAGTGATCGGTGGATCACGTGTATTTATTTAATGACGTCGCGGTGGAGGTAATTTCTTCCATTCTTGGACTACACGAAGTCTGTAATGATTAATATTTTCATAGCACGAAAGCATAAATCGAATGAATTCATTATCACTCGCTTGTTACTGTTTTAATATATCTATTTCTGATGACTACCATCTTTTGCTGATTATATATGTGTATACTATTTGCATATAGACTTAATATCATAAGCGTGATACAGACATTTATGACATGTGCAAAAATAATATATATACGGCTTACAAGTAAACAACAATCCTACTTGATGGAAATTTTTTGTCCTTCTCTCATCTCTGCAACCGGACATTCTGTATACATTATATACATTTATATATATACATTTTCATATAAAAATTCAGGGACACTTTTTTATTAATACTTCTTTATTGAGAATGTTCAAAATATAAGTCTGCTAATACGGATAATCATAATCAATAAGATGTTCTTTATTGTTAAAAGTCTTAACTGAAACATATTTTGTGCAATTGAAAAGAGTCGAAGAAGAATCTGTTCATATTAATCTGTACTGTATGTTATAAACAGCTGAATTGCGTGTTCACTAAACTGAAAAATGTTCTTTCACAAAATTTGGTTAGAGAACTGATTTTTACACAATTTCTTCCAATGGATGGATTGATTCAGAAAGCAGATTTGTGTGTAAAAATCTTTTTTATTTTCTGTAAATTGAAATTTGACGACGATTGTCAATAGGTCAAAAAATAAATTACCAAAAAGTGCCGTTCTTGTGCATAACTTTCAGAGTCGACATGATCTGAAAGGAGTATGTGATTTGTAAATCTATTCGAGGTAAATACTTTTTAAATCGAGTTGCCTGATCAAATCTTTTTATAAGATAACGTGTTGTCCATATTGTGTACATTGCCAGTTTTTTTTGAGTAGTTTGTTGTGGATTTAGGGTGACGGTGCTACCAGTTTATAAAAAGCGTTTCATTATATGAACACAAACATAACAGCGAACACGAAAACTATACTTCTAACTAATTTCTAACGAAATGAGTTATCGATACGCCTGAAAACTAAAGTGTACATAAACTGAACTGGAGGCAAATGTGAAAACTATAACTGAATTGGATAATAGCCCTAGCAATTCTGTAAAGCCAATTAATGCCATTTGAGGTCCGAGCTCATGTGCGATGTGTTGTTGCTGCAGCACCTAATTGAATACAACCGCAGCTTGTTTGACGTACTCTTCGAAACATTAATTAATACAAATCTTCTGTATATTCCTGAATGGTATTGATTTCTTAATAATTCTAAACAGATTTTTTAAAACTTAAACACAATGTAGCTACTTTTTGTGTCTGCTTTGAAATGCAGTGTATATAACTTTAACATTTTGTCTAATATATTTTTTATTAATTTATTCATTCCGAGTTATTTGTGTTATGTTTATCTATACATGTATACTTTTGTCAGAAGTTTCCACCTGTTGCGGCCTTACTATAAACATATTAATGCACTGTTTGATTGAAGTTGCGACTGATCCAGCGATCTTTGGCTGCGAGAGACTGCCTTACATCTCGCTTATCCTTCTTAAAAAAATCTTATTTTTTTGTAGCAGTGCCAAGTTTCAATTACATGAGGTACCGGCAGTGTAGAATAATACCTTTGTACTAGGTTTCGTAAAAGGCGATTAAGGTACCAGAACCAACAGATGGTAGTATATCGATCCAAGACAGTGTAGCTCAAGGACACGGGGTTAGCAGCATCCACCACTTTCTTGGGGAGGCCTATATCCAGCTGTGAACTTCCAATGGCTGTAATGATGATGATGATGACAATATAATAGCAAACGGTCGCTAATTATCGTCATCATATCAGTTGTAAGACGTCCACACCTAAACTTCCTTTTCCCTTATCACACCTGGAACAGTAGAAGGAACCGTTCTACTCTGCCAGTACATCACGTACTCTTGTGGAAGGACCAGGGAATGCAACTACAGCAGAATGTTTAATGCTAATGTATTCGTGTATGAGAGAGCAGTCAGGCCAGCAAGTTAGACTGAAGATAGTGGTGTCGGTATCGGCCATGCGCGGGCGCCGCCTGACCCACATACTCATGTTTATCAACCTGTTTATTCGATAATGCTGAATATTGATTCCAGTTTTCGCATGTGCCAATTCGTCGAAAGCGAGCGTTGTTTGTTCCGATAGCGGGGAGTGCCGACGGATGGTTTACTTATTATTTGCTTAGATTAATATTTGGGTCGATATGCCATTTCGCACTCGC
>JACJUM010002543.1:18561580-18610928 GCA_020976665.1 Heortia vitessoides
AGTGCGATATACTAATATTTTAAATAGGTTATTGTGTGCAGGTCTCCATCTGATGTTGTTGGCTTCGCACAGGAAAGGGGACCGATGAGATCTTTTGATCCTGCTAAAACAGAATTACCGAGGGTGCTGATAAGAAGTTTGTCGCGGGCGGGCAGCTACTGCGAGTATATGTCGGCATATTTTTTTATAATAATAATAATGAATTCACACAACATCTCATCACATCACACAATAATAATAAATTCATACATTGACCTGATTCCGTGATAAGTCGCTTAAAGCACTTATGTAACTGACATCAGACAACAGAGGAATAACAAATATGCTACTTAAATACATATATTTAACGCTTAGACACAGAACAAACATAAACATCATCATATAAATATTTATCTTGGGTAGGATCGAACCGACGACCTATGGCGCACAAGACTAGATTACTACCATCTGCGCCATCGGGCCGCTGTTGTATTGTTACTGCACTCTAGTTATAATCAAGTATATACGCTAATTACCTGGCAGGGAAGTGATACCCATACCCGAGAACATGAGTGTCACGGTCGGTTGAGGCAGCAGCTATCGATACGCATCTCAATGAGTGCTAATGGTAATTGGACCCAGTTGACGAGTAAGCTGTCCGGGTGTCGCGTTACGTCCGTTATCGTGCGCGCGCGCAGCGAGGGTGCGCCTTATTGGACAATTAACATTACTATTACCGGGGCTGGCACTTTGTAGATCATCGCCAGAACATCATTACATCTACACAGTTGATTTATTATCTTTAGTTTTGCCTCTTTAGATAATTCAGACTTTTATTAAGAACTAGGCTTGTAGAACATGTATGATAAACAAAGTAGATCTATAAGTATAATTGTAAAATGATTGTCGGGCCCGATGGTGCAAATAGTAGTGATCTTCTCTTATTCGCTAAGGGTCGTGGGTTCGATCCCCATCCAGCACAAATATTGATATGATGATATTTGTATATATTGTGTGGCTGGGTGTTAAATATATGTATTTAAGTATCATATTTGTAATTCCCCTGTTGTCTGAAGTCTGTAACACAAGTGTTTTAAGCGACACGGCGTTAGGACAATGTATGACATATTGTGGGAATTGTTTATTGTCATAACGGACTTTTTATTCTCAAAGTATACTTTCTATTTGATGTGTAAATTCTGACAGTCTCCTTTAGTGCTATTGTCGTAAGTTACAGCCTAAATTTCTAAACTTTATAGAAATTAGTAATACAATGCATTTTTGATAACTTTTCGATTATAATTTTATTAAAAATTAGCATGTTGGTTGGGCGCGGCCAGCCCTGCAGCCAATGCCGGCGCGGCGGTCAATTCGTCCTTAACTACCTGATGACATCGGCTAACCATTATTGCGTTTTAATTCCGTTAAGTACATCTCGATTTGAACAGCCCGTATGCGGGCGGGGCCCCGTGTGTAATGATTCACCATACTTCGTATCGCTTCTAAAGCAGACATTCGTCTCTACTTGGAAACTGAATATAATGTTTGTTTCTTCAAGTACTCACACCGAGTGCTCGAATGCGATGAATCCATTTATTTCAATTCCATATACTATATGTGTGTAGTTATATACCTTACACCATTATATTTTTAATGCGTCACGTGACGGAAGGCGCGCTTGTGTTTGCGTTTAATGGTCGCGATGCGGCGCCAATTCCGTTCCAAACTCCACTTACCTTTTATTAAACATCATTAAACGCTGCGTGTGTGAAAGGTCACTTACCACTAAAATGGCTTTGAATTTCACATACGTGACGTACCTAATTTCAATGGAGAGGTCTACCTTTTTGTACTAATTAAAAATAACTGAAGACACAGCAACAACGGGTTCTATTTCCTGTCCTTTATTACATCGGTTTCGTGTTGGCAGGGCCTACTGAGTGGTAGGTGTGACATGCGACCACGTATTTAGTTATTAATATCGTGCGTGGTTATGAGGATAACTGAAATATGGTATGCGTCATGTACTATCTCTAGTAATTTGTAAACACTGTCCACCAGCCGACAATCGGCTCGCCGGTTGAGCAATGCAATTGCTATGCTAAGTGCAAGCTGCCGACTCAGAAAGTGTGAGTGTAACTCTAGCCGTCCGATCGATCACATCGCGCACGCATGCGAATAAACCATGTTTCAATACATATCACTCTCTATCGTCGTTATCTCGTTGCTATTAATTTTTTTGTTATGATTATATTCTGAGTCATTATGTTATTTGCTATCACAATTTACGCAAGAATACTAAATAAAGTTTACAATGTAGTGAGTTGTATGCAAAAAAAAAATTATATTTATTTTTATTAGACCAGGTCCAAACACAAGCACGACGGGACTTTATGTCCACGTGATAGTAAGCGTCACAGCAGCCTATAGGCGCTCATAATATCACAAGGATATCACTAATCCGTAGCCAACCTTATCACCTGTAGATATATGTTACATTACCCAGTAATTTCACTGCATCTCTTACCCTTTAAGCCGAAACAGACAAGGCGAACTCTGCTATTTGGCGGTAGAAATTGGTGAAAGTGAGATTTATATTTTTTTATTTAACTAGGTCGACAAACAAGCATACAGTTCGTTTGATTGGAAGTGTCACTGCAGCTCATAGACCGTCGTTATATCCCAAGGATTGTGACTTAAAGATATTATGTCACATCACCCAGAAATTTCACTGCTTTACTCACCATCCAAACCAGAACATAGCTTTACGAAAACTGTTATTTGATGGTAGAAATAGGGATAAGTGAGGTACCAATGTAGACGGTTTATCTCATAACATGAGGTAGACCTCATACAAAAGGTACATCATACATGGTAGATAGTATAAAAGCAATTGGAATACTAAAACTAACTGCAGTATTTTGGTGAGAAGTAAAATAGGGAAATAAATAAAATTCATAACAATATTTTAAACTGACGTTGAGCTTTTTGCACTCGCTCTAAATAGAGCATATTATCATGCTTCATACTAGATTCCCGCTTTCTAGAGATGTTGCTTCTTTACTTCTCGACATCAGTCCCGACGCGGGGGTTTAAATAACACATCTGCATCTGCTGAGAGGTTTTTAGTGATATTACAAATAACCGATCGCAGCACCTACCTAATGATAGTCTAGATATAAAAACATAGTTTCTTTTTTACTTATTCAATTCACTTAAATAACCAAAATATAAATAAGTAAACTTTATAAATCTAAAGAATAAATAGAAAAATAGATTGCAGAAATAAAAACATTGCAGTATGAAACTCCGAAACGTAATATTTTTTGACGGGCCCGATAGCGGTAGTGATCCTCAATCCGAAGGTCGTGGGTTCGATCCCCAACCAGGACATAATTATATGAGGATATTTATGGTTGTTCTTTGCCTGGGTGTTAAATGTTATGTATGTCTTATGTATTTATGTAGTATATTTGTGATTCCTCTGTTGTCTCAAGTCCGTGATACATGTGTTTTAAGCGACTTATCACGCAGTCAGGTCCATGTGTAGGATGCTTAGAAAATTTGTATTATAAACTGAAAAAAGATAATTGTAACATTCCTTTAATAATAGAGAAACTGCTATTTGCTTTACTGCAGGCGCCTGGACGCTGTTTAGGTATTTGGTTGCTCCTCGATGCATTAAGAGCAGAAAACGCATCTTTAAAATGGAATTTCAAAATACTTCGCACGCCATACAGTTGTCAACACATCGTTACCCACACATGCACGAGTGAGGTGTTCATACAACGTGCCACTCATGTGTTGGTAAATGAATTTCGATTTGATGATGGTGATGCAATTTTCATTGAAGACGCTCGAACTCACAGGCACCTCTTGGCTTTGATCATTCTGGAAATTATGTAATATTAGATCAATAGTATCCAGTAACGAGGACCGCTTGCACTTAAATCTGTTTAGGCTGGAAATTTATTATCTTCATTACAGCCAATGAAAGTCTACGGCTGGTACAGGCCTTCCCAAGAAATGTGCAATTTCCCCATATTGCCGCTGGGCAAGCATGTTGGCAATCGTAGAGCCTAGCTTCGTGACGGGGAAGCTGCTTCCCATCGTCGTCCTTTGCATTTGAGCTGAACTGTAATGGGTGGATATACCGCCATCTGTCGGTTTTGGTATCTTAGTCGCCTTTTGCGGCACCTTGTACAGAGGGAGGTCCAATTGTACTCTGGTACCTCACGGCCTAAATCTACTATTTTATAATGTAAATATTTAGTGGCACATATTAAATATATTAGTGGTAGCTTTTTGACAAACGTATGACTGGTTGACTTTGACGTCAGTCCCAGCGTCACCGGGGGATATATTGAGTTTAAAAATCAGGATTGCGTACTTTTGTTCATCAACGTCAGGTGTTTTCAGTACCTAGTGAGTGTATCTGTATTCCGGAATTTGAAAAAGTTGGAAAAGTACAAACTTCTTACCTAGGTTTAGCGTTTTTTAACCAGATTAGGGATTATTTGTGGAAATATATTCCAAGTATCTTTTATATCAATAGTTTACCAGCAACTAATATACTTATCTACATCTGCACTAACATTATGAACAGGAAACGATGTGTTTTTGTATGTTTGGCACGAATAAACTCAGAAACTAATTTCTGCTGGACGAATTCGATAATTCTTTATCCATTAGAATGTTACATTATTTATGAGTAACATACGCAAAATTTTTTTACTAGAAAAAGTTACAGATCTGTTCTTAAATTTCAATAATGTAATCCAAGTTATAAAGAGAATTGCCATAAAATGACTCATCGCATGCGTTGCGGAAACTATAAATGATAGAACGAAAATATATTAAACAATATTAAGAACAGATTAATGTTTATAAAAACGTCCGCAATACTATATATCCAGCTATTGTAGTGATGTCACTATAACCACATTTTTTAAAGTAATCTTAACAAAAACCACACTATGCCTTAAATACGATATTATTCTTGTCTTCATATAAATCCTTAACCAATTAAATTTTTTTCAAGACTGTTTTAGTAACTGTAGATAATTATTAAGAATGATTTAAATCGGCCATTGCATTCTAAAGATATTAGCGAGTTTAAAAATGTCAATCTAAACAAAATATGCCGCTCGCGTCGTTGTCGGGTGCGGAGTGTGCGGGCTGTGCGGCCGAGGCTCTTGTTTGGACCTTGGTTACAAGATTTTCAAGACTATGATCCTATTAGTCAATCTATATATGTTTTACTCAAATGTTCCAATTGTCTACCTGTGCGATGCCGGGGCGGGCCGCTAGTTGTAAATATATATCTATAATAATTTGCACGGCAAACAAGATAGTATGTATTTAGTAGGTAGTATTTCTCAGACCGGCCCGTCTACTAGTATTTTCCATCCTTTGACTCGGTTTTTAACATTATCCTAGTCTACACAACTACTTTTATTAACACAAATATCGACTTCATTTATTAGAATCTTCTAATAAATAAAGTATTGGTGTTTATCCAAAGTATAATATTAGCTGTGAGGTACCGGCAGACTAGTAATGACAGATGGCGGTATATCCGTCCAAAACAGTGTAGTATCAATGCATTTGGGAGGATCGGCAGCAGCATTCGTGACAGGAAAGTTACACTCTACGATTACCAATACGCCTGCACGGCGTGACAATTGTGGGGGACCTATGTCCAGCCGTGGACGTTGCTCGGTCGCAATGATGATGATTATAATAATATCATCATATCCAGGATAAGATAGACAATCCACAGACCTTTTGTAGAGCCTGGTCTTGCAGATTTTGCTTATTTTCTACAAAATTGATGGCAATCGCAGAGTGCAGCTTCGGGGTTGCTGTTCTTCTGCAATATCAGTTATTTAACGCCAGTGGCGTAGTTAAGTGTGAGCTAAGCAGCCCTCCGATCTTGAAGGAGCTTTTCGAGAGGCCTTCTTAGACATAGATAAAACACTCCAAACTAAAAGCCAAAAAAGTATAAGTTATGCACTCATCATTGTTGGTCACACACACTAAACTTATAGAAAGCATTGTCTATAAATGTGTCTGAGAATGGTTTTAGGGTATCGGCAGACCATTATAGTACTACCCTAGACGGCTTAAGCCTATTATGAAGAGTACAACCTATGCCGGTACCGGCAGATTAAACTAATATCCATAGAAGTAGATTGTGAGGAGCGACTAAGGTACCGGACCGGTATATTCATCCGAACCAGTGTAGTTCAAATACAAGAGAAAAGAATAGGCAGCAGCATCCTCGTCGCAAAGCTCTACAATTGCAGTACTAATAAAACTACTAAAGTACTAATCAACGCGTGCCCGGCGCGGCTATTATGAGCATCATTGCCTTCTTCTTCGTAAGCCTGTGCCCAACAGTGGGCATCTGTGAGGATAGTGAGAACTAGTATTTAATCACAACGCAGTGAAAAGATCTCCAAACAGGTAGATGAAGAACAAGGTGCTCGCTGGTAAATAAATATTTGCTATAATTGCTGTACTTGTAAGAAGTTCCATTAAAATACTGTAAGCGTGGCACGCTGCGGTATGCGCCGTGTATCGCGGTACTGAGAATCGTAGGAAATGCCTAATGCTATGCGACTGAGACTGGCATGGAGAGCGTGGCGGGGCGCAAGTTTGTTTTTGCGGCGCCCTGGGCCTTCGTCGCCACCTACCTTGCCGACCTCGTGGTGGCCTAATTCCGACTATGTTTAACATGCCTTCAATTAAATTCCACACAAAAACACGTCGACCCGGTGGCCTGAGAGACCTGTGTTTAAAGGTGACGATAATGGTGGCTTTTCCAACATCTTCAACATTTCAGAATAGCATGTAAAGACTGTCTGAAACTGCGTTCATGGATGAATTGCTATATAAATTTTCAGTACTCACGGAGAAACTCGTGCAAATGTTGAATGTGTTTGTTTCCACGCTGATATCTTAGTCAGTCTGTCAGTCAACCAGTGGGTTTTTGCAGCAAAAAATATAGACGTCTCAATCCTGTGTCCGTTTGAAGTACCCGCGCTGCGACTTCACGTGTGGTCACAAAACTTCACGTGTGGTCACAACACAGGATTTAATTACTCACTCTCAATTATTTTTTTGACACTCGTAATTATTTTTCCAAAAGATGAATATTTAACCCCAATTTTAACACGTCATGATGTCGACCGACAGTTACAATAAAGCCTCGAACTTAAATATATGAAAAATCTCGGCGCAAGAGAATACAAATATTTCCATACACACAATAACGTTGTTTATATTTAATATTGACCGAATCATATATAGCCGTAGGGTACCGGCAAAGTAGAATAGTACCTCTCTCTGTACCAGGTCTCGTGATTGGCTACTGGCATACTGGAAAACACTGATGGCGGTAAATCCATCCCAAATAACGTCAATGCCCATAAAACAATCGAAAAGATGCGCAGCAGTATCCTCGTTTCGAAGTCACGCTCTGCGATGCCACCACACTCGCCCCGCGTGACAGTTTGATTTGCAAAAGTCCCTGATGGATGCAAATAGAATAATAAGAACATCGGTGGACGTCTCGCCGCCACATCTATACATATGAATAAAATAAGAGTGTATTTGTGATATTAAAATAACCGCTTTTTACTACAAGGTATATATATGAATGTGTATAAGGTACACCTAAATTGTTTTTTCCAAATTCTTTTTCTGTTTGTTCCGGCTAATCTCTGGAACGGCTGGACCAATTTGGGCGGGACTTTCACTAGCAGATAGCTTATGTAATATTATATTTTCATGCGGACGAAGTCGCGGGCACAGCAAGTATAAAAAAATTTATTATTTCGAATCTATGTATGCCACTTTTATTGTTGATATCATTGTGAATACCATCGGGTAATAAGCCATATGAGTGGTATATAGGTATTAAGCAATATTTTCAAGGCAAAGTTATTATTGTTTTAAAATGCTACATCTCGGTATCTCAAAGTAAATAACCAATTGATCACAATAAAAAGATCATATTACCATCATTTTTCTTGCACTTTCTTTTCTGGAGGTTCGCGTGATGAATTCGCTTTAAACTTATTTATAAGACCCGTCTGGTGCCGGCACCTGTTTGCTTAAATGATTCTCATAACACTGGTTGACGTCGGTCATTTGTGTAAAAATGTAATTAGCAAATCTACACTCATAGATTTTTTTTTTTGGACGATTTAACGGTCACAGCCTATAATAGGCCTATTTGTGTAAAGATATATTTGACTTTCACTTTGAAATAAATGACATTTATGTCATCGACATTGTATACTTGTGACTAAAAACCCCGATCGTGGCAAAAGCAAACGATGACAGATACATGGCGTGGCCGCGAGCGGTGGGCGCGATGCAAATAATTAGAAAACAATGGGGTCAAGCAGATTCCCTCGCGGGGCTCTAGCGGCACTGCGGGCAAATTGCGCGGCCGCACAATGCGAGGAAGATTCCGGTCAATATTGATTGCTTGATTGCTCTAATTTGTTTTAAAACTCATTACTAATTCAGTTCACGTTAATAATCTTCATGATATTTTTTGAGCTGCTGATGATTTTGTTGCGATCAGTTTTTCTGATGGCAAACTCGTTTAAACTTTATAGCTGGCGGTTTGGAGTACAAAGCGATTTTGGGTATCCGGCATCACGAGCCATCTAGAAACCTGTCTCTATGTCTATAGATGAAGGTCCAATAGAATGTGAATCTTCGAGCCTTCAGTACTGCTATGTAACAGACTGACTCGTACATCTAGATGATAGAGACTAACTTTGCTGTCATATTCAAGTATAGATAATTTTGGTATGTCATAAACACATTATAATAAGCAACTTAAAAAAAAATCTACCCAAAAACATTTTGAATATATTTCAAACTTATATCTGAATGCGCACAGTCTTTAAAAATCATTTAGCCAACAGTTCAACACGTGCGATGAACACAGCCTAAATACAGAACGTATATCATTATACCAGTACATTACTTGCTCAATTTCTGTAAACAGGGTTTCATTACTGTTTGAAGTGGTTGTGAGCGGTGTTGATATTGAAACGAACACTCCCCAAACCACCTGGTAGCTCGGCTTCAAGTGTATCTTGTAATTATAGGTTGCGATCGAGTCGCTTCATTGCAGAGAATCCCATAGTAATTGAGTAATCTTTGCTGCGGCCCATCTGCCGTTCTCCGGCCAACATAATTGTTAGTGAATGTCTCTTTGTTTACCATTTGTGGACTGCCGCAAGAAGCTTAGATGTTGTGGGCATAGTTATTTCACAGCCGACTGTGCTCGAGTCTTGAGGCAGCGGATTTTTATAATTATAATATGAAACTGCGGTAATCAATTCAATGGATTGGTTGAACTTATGCGCGCGCGACGCACGGTACTTTAAATTAATTATAAAATAAAATTTTATCGATACCACCACTTACTATAAACATGTAAACAGACTTGTTGCCGCTATTATACGATAAAAAAAGGATGAAAACGGCGTCCGTCCGTCCGTCCGTGCAGTCGCTCGTCGCCCGTCCTATTACGGGTCATGGTATTCATTTAATATACACTTGATGCTATCATAAAAAAAAGTTGTGACCGATTACTTATTACAACAACTCGTAATTATTGAACGTTGATAATATTTCGTGCATTTCTTTCGTGCAGATATCTATAAAAGTAATTTGTTCGATGTGATAGAAAGTCGTCTATTTTAATAATCTCATTTTTTCATTTAATAGTCTCTGTAGTGCATAAGGTCCAATAAATGAGACTGTTTGTTGACTGAAAAAATACTCGAAGGGTTATTTTATATATAACACAAACAAATATACTGTGAAATAAACAAATGTATAACATAAAAAAAAGAAATATATAATTTCTATATAGATATTATATATAATAAGCTAGGAGGTACCGGCAGAGTAGAATAGTAGAATGGTCGTAAGGAACGACCAAGGTACCAGAACCGACAGATGGCGCGATTTCCCAGCGTGAGGCCTAGGTCGAGCAGTGCCGGCAGAATTGGGCACAGTCGTCAAAGCGGCTCAAACATAAGAAATAAAAAGAAGTTCAATAGGAACATTTAGCTTGCTAGCGTTGCACCTGAAGTTCATAAGATATTGTAATCAATATGCAAATATGTGTATAAAATATGGACAACGGTATTAACGTGATCTTTTTCTTTTAACCGTCTCACAAACAACTTTTGCAGTGTCTAAATGTCAATAAAACTGGAATGTATCCAGCGTTGAGTTATGATATGTGGGTGTGTTGTGAATTCATTCAAGTAATATGATAAAATAATTTTAAAGTTATGAAATAAAGCACATGCGACGACGTGAAGCGAATATCGGACCCCATTAAAGAATAATGCGCGCGCAGGTGCGACGCCTGGCTTAGTTTCATTCGAAAGGAGAGTAAAATTAGCTTAATTTATAATTTTAGAAGTACATTATGTTAAAACTATGTGGATTTTTTACCTAAAATATATATATAGAATATCGCTAATGGCTCGTAAAGTTAAGCAAAGTTAATTTTAAGAATGAATTGTTGTACTTAGCCCATTGGGTCCTGTCACACAATATGCGTGTACGCATTAAAAATTAAAAATAAATAAATTCTCATACATTGACCTGACTCCCAAATAAGTTTCTTAAATCACTTGTGTTACGAACATCAGACAAAAGAGAGATCACAAATATAATACTTAAACATTGAACACTAAAATTTTTATATGATATATAATTTTTTGTGGGGATCCAATCCACGACCTTTGGCTCACTTGATAGGATCACTACCACCTGCGCCATCGGTCCGTTACAAAATATAAACATAAAATAATTGAAGCAGTCTTGTTCTTCTTTAATAATAATTAACTGTAGACCATAGGCAAATCATATCCATACCATATCAGGTATTGAAAGTCCACTGCTGGACATAGGCAAGAAAGGAGGTTGTTTTCCTAAAATTGCTGGGCAAGCATGTTGGCAATCGCAGAGCGCAGCTTTTGCGAAAGGGATGCTGCTGCCCATCCCCGCCCTGTGCATTTGATATACCACCATCTGTCGGTTCTGGTACCTTAGTCACCTCTTACGATACTTACTGCAGTGGGAGGTACTATTCTTCTCCGCCGGTACCTCATGGCATAGCTAAGAAAGGAAGGTAAATAATCGACATGTTTTTGCTTGATGCGCCTCACGATAAAAATGTTGCGACTGATGAGACTTACACCAAAGATGACCAAGGTATAAACTATAAATACGCCTGCCGTTTTCGCGCTTTGAATATCCCTCGTTCGATGCTTCCACATATTCATTCAGTGGTTCGGTTGTCCGTTGGTGGGGTAGGTGGAACCTGCAGCAGGTCCATGTGCTTCCTGTAAAAGGCTGGCGAAATAATAGCCCTTATTATGTGCGGAGCGGTCCCCGACTCGGGCGCGCTCCGACCGTGTGCTTTATGGTTAATAAACCAACGCGGAGCTTTCGTTCTAGCTTAGTGTTGTCCGCTCGCCACATGAAGCATCGATACCTCGTTTGATGCTCGACACCGCGCACACCGCGCACTCCGCACCACCAGGTGAATCTAAGTCTCTCTGATCTAATTTAATCTAAATAAACTCAGGTGAATCTATATATATATTTTTTTTTTTTTCTTAGTTTAAAATTTTCCGCACAGTCGCGCGTCTAATGCCATTCAATTTTATCTGTGGTAAAATAATTATAACCTAAAAACGTCACATTGCGATAATCTGAGAAATTACTTGTTTAAATAAAATACCACTAAAATAGTTGTGATTTGGAACTGACATTGTAAATAATAACATTAAATGTCGTTTCTTTTCTTAGAGAGAAACTCAATTGTGTTTGATTGACTGTGTCGTCCAAATTACACATTGGATAACATAATATTATATATTATAGAAGGGTTTGGTGATAGAAGGGTGAAAGTTAATGGTTGTATGTATTTATTAATACCATATTAAAAAAAGGTTGGGGTTGGATAACCTTTATCATCTAGGGGTATAAACAATAGATAGTAGCCGATTCTCAGACCTACACAATATGCATATAAAATTTTATAATAATAGGTCAAGCCGTTCCAAGGTTGTATGGTATCTAACATTGTGACACGATAATTTAATATATATATATATAGCATGCGTCGTGTCTGATGTCTGTTCGCTTGAGTCTTAAGAATCAGCGATCAATTTTAATGCGGTTTATAGCAATACATTGCGTGACAATACGTACATATAATAGAACATAGCCGAGAAATAATATGTTAATTTGTAATGTGATTCCGTAACACCCATATTTTGGTGCGCTAAATTAACGTAGTACGGAATTGTATATATTAATCTGTTAAGGATAACTTGCAACATTGGAACTTCACTGCTGGACATTGACCACCCCAAGAAAGGTAGAATTTCGCCCATAGAGCGCAGCTTTCGGGATGGAGATGCAGCTGCTTATTCCAGCCCTGTGCATTTAAGCTACACTGTTGCACATGGATATATTACGGTTCTGGTACCTCAGTCGCCACTTACAACACCTGGTACAGGTAGAGGTACTATTCTACTCTGCTGGTACCATACGGCTTATTATGTACCTACGGTTACATATTTCAAAATTATATGGATTATGTACCCAGCCATTTTATACAATACGTTAATATTATTAATCCAATAAAATACATTACGTATGTTCAGGATTCCATTAAAATAGATATCTTAAAAGATATCAGAGATTTTAAAAGTGAAAGCACAACGGCTGGCGGGACGAAGGCGCAGTAGGCGGCCGCTGGACCTGGACCATTCACCCTACACTGCCCCTTGTTAGTAACATAGTTCATTGCACCCGTGCGAACCCAGGGTGGACCGCTAGTGCATGACAATTATTATTTTAATTCTTAATGAGAAAAAATAATGAGAAATCTGAAATTGTCACCACAAAAAATAAACATCACGTTGTTCTTCTCAGACCTGTTCACAGCACGAACGTTTGTCAGTAATGCAATGTGAGGCAGGTACCTCACATTGCATTCAACTTTTGCTTTTATTTACTCCTATTGAATTCATTTCTAAAATGAAATGCATTTAAACATGAACCAATGACAACTAGGTATATAAGAAATGCTGCGTATTCGTAAGATTACTCTAAGTTTTTTTATCAAGATGATTTAACAAATGATTAAATCATCATCATCATATCAACCATTGGAAGTCTGCAGCTGGACACAGGCCGTCCCAAGAAAGGGGAAGTTTTGACCATAACTGCCGCGCTGGGAAAGCGTGCACGTTTCACGACGGGGATGCTGCTGCCCATCACCGCCTTGTGCATTTGAGCTACACAATAAGCTACACTGTTGCAGTCGGATATACATCTGTCGGTTCTAGTACCTTAGTCACCTCTTACGGCACCTGGTACAGTTGAGTTACTATTCTATTCTGCCGGTACCTCACGGCTTTATGATTAAATACAACAATATACAATACACAAATAATAGCGACAAGTATTTGCACAGCCCGTCGGAGATTCCTTGGGCGGGCCTGGGCCCGTCAGTGGTCGCCCTACGTCGGATACTGAGCCGGCTGGAGACTAAACGTTGGCGAGGTATATTATTTTTGTAGTACCGACTTCAATTTATATAATTTGACTACAATCGACAAAGCACAATCTCTATTTTAATAATATTATACAATTATGTTTATAGCCTCTTTTTTATAGCCTCTTGTCTTAGTGATTTTTACTTATCAATACATCAACATATAGATTTAAAATTGGATAGTCTGTTTGTAATATTAAAATAACCGCTACTACATACATATGAATGTATATACGGTACACATATCAAAATAATTTTTTTTGCTTGCATGTTTGTTTGTTCTGGCCAATCTCTGGAACGGCTAGACCGGACCGGGACGTTCACTGGCAGATAGCTTATGTAATTAAGAATAGCTTAGGCTATATTACTTCTCGCTACAACTGACAGCAGCGGAACATTAAACAAACTATGCAAAAACGGGAGAAAAATGTACGTTCGTTGCGCAAGTTGTAGTTCGAAAAAAAAATATTCTGCCCAAAGTCACAATTCAGCAATGCAGTTCGAAAAAATAAAAATTTAACTACAACAATCATATAACTTTATTTACTGATTGATGCTGTTTCTTTAAATTTATAACCCTATTTCTGATGTACGTTATTTTAAATACATATATTATTTTATATCTTATGTATTTATTGCATTTATTTATACAAATATGTATGTATCATTTATCTATTTTGTATATATATATTGTCGGCACCACTATATATATACATATATATATATATATATATATATATATATATATATAGTGACAGACAATATAGATATATATATATATCTTTCAGTTTCGTGCAATGGTTGACTGGGAGATAATGCTAATATTTTGTGCAATAAAGTTCAATAAATAATGCATTTCTGAGTGGTAGCATGGAGTGTGCTTTTCTGGTTGCAAAATGTGAACAGAGTTGAAAGTTTGTGTTCTATTTAAAAATATTAAAAGACCTATTTAATGTTAAATGAGTTGAACTTGTCCGTTCCAAGTGAAGTTAGCTATGGATCTATCGTTGGTTCAGTGCCGACCGCGTCCGTCTCTAGGCGGGAGCAATGAGGCGCTGGTCTGTTATTATTAAATATTACAATCTGCCCGAGATGGTTCCCTCTTGAGGTACTTATTGAAGACTCGTCGACAGCGGTCACGTCGCTAAACTAGTATTAGTTCTGGTTATACTGTCTAACAACTATATGAGAGTGCAAGCAATCCACCGCATAAAGCGGCAATTTCGTCGAGGCCTCGTCTTCCCATACCTACCCATTAAGCTTATTTTTTTAATCTCAAAGAAAATAAGGGGCAATGAATCTCTATGATTCGTCAAATATTAAATGATAGTTTTGACTAGTCGTTGTCAACTAATTTAATTACCAATTGCAAGTCTTAGAGCTTAGAATCGATAGTTGAATTTTCGTTCTTTGGTTAGATTTATAGGTACATATATTTTGCAGTGCTCTGCGTAGCTGCAGCATGAAGTTCGCTACAATCGACCGAAATAACACACAAAATAGTTCAGTAGAACCGAATTATTATTATCATTTTCAGATTCAATACTATGTTTTTATGCTGTGAAGTCAGCAAACAAGCAGACGGTCTTTGAAGGTGAACGAGACCGCAGATGCTCGTGTTGTTACAAAGATATCAGCGAGCCGCCAACTCTGTACATTGTCATTTTTACCCAGCAATTTTATTGCATCTCTCACCCTTCAAACCGGAAAACAACGCGAACCCTGACTGTTATTTGTCAGTAGAAATAAGAGAGGGTGCCAATGCAGGCGATCATGTAAAATCTGTTGCTACCTAAGTTTTTATTAACTCTTGATTATTTGATGTATTTAATCGTAATAAAAATAATATTTCAAAAAAAAATTCTGTTAGCCTCTGGTTATTTGCAATCTATGTAACTCTTTTTAGATAGAATTACCCGTCAAATTAGTAATTATCGTATAGCATAAGATGTCAAAATTATCATAGTGTAGTTAACAAAGCATAAAGATTAATTAAGTAAATAAAAGCGGAGAAATATTTATAAATATATATTTTGCATGTAACGAGGATTACGATTGGAAGACCACATACAAAAGCCATCCACATTAATACCTCACTTTCACCTATTTAAGTACCGCTTAGTAGCAGTGTTCGCTTTGCTATGTTCCGGGCAAAGGCTGAGAGGCAGTAAAATTACTATTACATTTTGTCATCAGTTCACGTGGTTGGCGACACGCTAGTGACATCCTTGTGATGAGACGAACGTGTACAGGCTGCGGTCACGTTCACCATGAAGCGGACCGTATACTTGTTTGCTGACTTCATAATAAAAAAATGGGTGCTATTATATGCAAATACTGAAGACAAGACCGCCTTGATTATTTCTTAACCACTAACTTAACACTTCGGTCCGTCACAGACCAACCGCTGGCCTCGTGAACAGTACAATTTTTATTGTTGCCTTAAAGTATATTTTGTTTAAAATAATGGAGTGCATAATCTTTACTGTCTCAACTTAAACTCACAAGTTTATCAACAATATCGGTGAAACGACTCATAGGTGATTTTATTTTTAATTTTAATTTTTCTTATGAAAAATGTCGAGAAGCAAGCGTGATAGCTCACGTCACCGCATCCAATAGACGCTCGTGGCACTAGCACCATGCTAACCTTGTGACTTTAAGAAATACATTAACATTCGTATTACCTAGTTAATTTACTTCGTCCCCCACTCCTAGAACCAGGCACACATCTATGAGGTACTAATGCGGACGCCTTTGTTTGAGGTGTACCTCTAGGGAATGAATTAAGTTGCAATCATTTTTGTAATAGGTAAACATGGTGGAAATTCCTTTTATTTAGAAAAGTTTGATAAAGAGCAACCGTTGTATATCTACGGCAGCCTCGCGGCGAATCGTTCAATCTACTCGCTGTAGCTCAGCGTCGATTGATGTTCCTCCGCGACCATTTTAGTCGTTGATTAGTTTACTGCGAAAAGAATTCAGCTGAATATATGCATACAAAATACCGGTACCAAAATTTAGCATAACGTCGGTCATCGAGGTCGCCGCCACGCGTTGTTACAGGTAAGGCAAATGAGATCAGGCGCATAACACGGAGCGGCTCGATCGCTCACGTTATTAACGAAGGCACAATTTGTGAGACACTGCAGTCGTGAACGTGTTATTACCGACCCCCGCCGGCCTCGCGCACCCCCGCGCCCGCCGCGCGCCCCGCCGCCCGGCCGCGGCGTGCGCTACGCCGGATAATGCGCGTACGCAAATCACGGCGCGACCGCCGGATAAAAATAATTGCACCCGCCACCGCTGCCATTATCTCAAACTATACACAATTACCGGCCGCCTCCGCAACCACTGAACCCCGACACGAGCACACGCTCACCAAATTATCTCTTACATTTTCCTCGAGCAGCTTTCGGTCCGGCGCTGGCCGCAGGCGGGCCGGCGATGAACAGCGGACGCAGCGGTCGCGCCGCTCCCTGGTACGGGGGAGGTTATTCGTTGTGCTCATTACAATATTAATCAATGCTTTCACATCGGCGGTATAAATAAAGCCGATGCGAATAGCTTTAATATCGGTTGCGCAATAGTAATGCGCAGGTAACGACAAATCATAGTGTGCGGACATATTGTTGTACAAAAATCATAATAAAACCTTTGCGCGGAGGTCGTGCGCTTGCCGCGATTTCATATCGTGTTGTTGTCGGGCCACTTAATTATTCCATTAGAATAGTAATGTTTCGGTAACAGTCAAAACGATACTCGGACCTTGGAGTACTATTGTACCACACACAACATCACTGGTAAACGTACAAATTAAAAGCTCTGTGCTTGTGTGTTCTTTTATGTAGAAAGTTAAAGCGTAAGATAGCGCAGAGATGTAAAACGTACACTGATATATAGGCCTCCCCACAAAAGGAAGAATTAAACCATAATTGCGTCGCTGGGCAAGCGTGTTGACAATCGCAGAGCACAGCTTCGTTGCTGTCCGATCCCGCCCTGTTGCATTTAAACTACATTGCCTCGGATCGATATACCGCCATCTGTCGGTTCCGGTACCTCACCCGCCGCTTGCGGCACCTGGTACAGAGGGAGGCACTATTCTAGTCTGCCAGTACCATACGGCCTGTGTGTGTTGTCTGTTATAATATACATAAGAATTAGAAAGATTAAGGATGAGGGGAAATTGGTTTCATACTGTGAGGTACCGGGTGCCAGGGTCGAGAATAATCGACCGTCATGGAACTTCATACTACGTACTAGGTCTACCAATAGTTAACTTGAAAAGCGACACATCATTGATAAGTAATTTGTTGATACATTTTTATAGTTGGGTTTATGTCGAAGACCGTTTTGTTTAGCGTCACTGCAGCCTATACACGCTCGTAATATCACATGGATATCACTAACGCGTTGCAACCTTGTGCCTCGAGGATATCATGCCACATTATCCGGAAACCTCACTTACTACCTCACCCTCAGACCGGAACACAGCAATGCGAACACTGCTATTTGGCAGTAGAAATAGGTGAGAGTGAGGCACCAATGCAGACGGCCTTTTGTAAATATACATATTGATACAGAAACACTCGCAGGTGGGCGAAGTGTAGCTGAACGTAAAAAAAATTATGCGTTTACCAACACATCATGAGTTCGAATTATCAGTTTTTCCCTGTCGTTATGTGCGCAGGAAACATGACACTAATGTGACGGAGCCGCGTTTTATTGCAGAATGCTTCACACGTTTATTTACACGTATGCTTAAAGCCGTATTAGGAGATGACGAGTTATTGTCGTTGCGAATGAACCATAATAATTACCGCAGCGTGCGGGCGGCCGCGCCGCGACACCGCGCCGCGCGACTGGTGAACAAACATTTACTTTAATCCTCAAAACGTCCGTGGTAACTTCGTTAAATCATTAAATCAACATCATCATACCAGCTATTTTAAGTCCACTGCTGGACATAGGTCTCCATAGAAAGGGGGGATGTGGCCATAATCGCAGAGCGTAGCTATTGCGACGGTGATGCTGCTGCCCATCCTCGCTCTGTGCATTTGAGCTACACTGTTCCGAAGGTATATACCGCCATCTGTCGGTTCCGGTACCTCAGTCGCCTCTAATAATACCAGGTTCAGGGAAAATACTATTTTTCTTTGCTATTGCACTCCGGCAAATGATAATAATAAAATATGATTATTAAATAATTAAATAAATTTACACGATATCTTTACCTGACTCCGATATAAGTTGCGTAAAGCACTAGTAATACGGATATCAGACAACAGAGGAATTACAGATATGATACTTAGATACATGTCAATAACACCCAGACACAGAACAAATACAAATATTATCATATAAATATTTGTCCTGGGTGGGGATCGGAACCACAGCCTTTGGCGCACGAGGTGGGATCACTACCATCTGCGCCATCGGCCGGTCATGTTGTGTGTTATAAATATTATTGTTTTCCTGGATTGTGTATGTATTCTGGTGTGTTAAGGTAGTTTGCACATTTTTTACCAATAAAATGTTCCTCGTGGTTTTATATTTATTGAAATTACTAATTAATTAATAATTATAGACGTAAATAATCTTAAGTAATCTTACTCAAGTCAAGGTCAAGCCTGGGAGCGACGAACAGAGAATTGAAACTGAATTGTGACATATATTCTGGTGTCTTTTAGAACTTCTGTTACAGCTATGAACAGTAGTACTTAAATACACCACCTGTATGCGATTGTTATAGTTTAACTCTTGGCAAAATATAAACATAGTACATACTTATATAGTAGTATAGTCCCGAACATTAGTAACCAGTTGAATGTTATTTTATTATTAAATCAAAATGAAATCAATTTTTTTTCAGTAGGCCCGTTACAAGCACTTTCCAACCGTCAAAAATAATAAATAAACCAATTTTAATGCGGAAATATAAAGTACTACATTGTATTATATTCGCAATACTGATGACCTGACGGGATTATTAAAGTTATCTAAGATTTTATACTACATACTAGATGTGCCCGCGACTTCGTCCGCGTGGATTAGCTTTTTTGGGTACCATACCTCTTTACCTTAACTTTTATAAACTATGAATGTCATGTTTATTTATATCGAATCAATGGCCTTATTTAGAATTAAAAAAATAGCATATGTTCTTTCTCAGGGTCTAAAGATTGTCTGAGCCAAATTGCATCAAAATCGGTTAAGAGGTTTAAGCGGGAAAGCCCAACAGACAGACATACAGACAGTCAGAGTTACTTTCGTATTTAAAATATTAGTAGGGAAATAGGGATAGTAGGAATTATGCTACTCTGCCGGCACCAGACGGATTTTCAAATCATAATTGATATTATAATATAATGAATAAATTCCCACAACATGTGATACCTTGACCTGACTCCGGTAAGTCGCAGTCACCGAACAAATACAAATATCATAATATAAATTTTTGGCCTGTGAGAGAATCGAACCCACGCACCCTTGACGCACAAGATAGGATCATTACCATCAGCGCTATCGGGCCCGGCACCTGGCCCGTGTTGTGTTGTTTACTTGTTCAAGATGGTGTGTCCGAGTTTGAAAACGTCACACAATTTTAGTAGAGAAGATGGTTGGAATATACGACGAACACGACGACGTGGAACAAAGAAACGCGGACGTGCAAAATAAACACCTCAATTAAATAAAAATATTGTAAAGGTAGTAATTGTAACTATCAAATCGTGACACAACATTTGTTTTTTTTTAGTCTCGTAAACGCAAGGTGGCCGAAACGTCGAATTATAAAAGAAAAAAGTTAAATAAACCGCGTTTTAAAGCCGTTCAAAATGTAATTACGAGTAGTGTCAATGTTAGAAAATATTATATCTAATCAGAATTTCAATCAATATTTCATTTTCAAGTAGGTAGCAGCTATGATACTGCGTATTTTTGTAACACAAATCTTTTTTCTCCACGTGAAGTATATATATATATATTATTCTATATTGCCTTTCTTCGGTGTTGTTAGTTTTGTGCGATATAATAGGCATATATTTCGCAAGTTGCAAACGCAGTAGATGGAAAACTGTTAGAACTTTTAAAAATTGTAATAATTAACCATATCAACAAAGAACATACAACAAACGTAAGAGACTCTAATAGCCACCCTAACATCTTTCAGTAGTATATTTGACGAGCAGTGCCCGTGCACTTCGTCCACGTAGAATAGTAGTTTTGGGCAGTATGGTAGCCTTCCTTGATGTACGGCCTATCCAACACTAAAGGAATTTTTCAACTTGGACGAATTTTAGCGCTTGTATACAAACAAACAAAATGTTCGGCTTTATAATATTGGTATAGATTCGCGATAGCATTATGTTGTACTTATCAAATTTGCGGTGCCTCGTCACATCCCGTCACGAGCTGTTCTGAGTGCAAATCAATCGACGCTCGCTGAATCAAGTGACGAAACGAGCTTTATCGGAAGCAAAAAAATCCGTCGCCATTGATGCCCATTGATCGGCAGCGCACGGTGGTCCAGCAATTAAACCGCTTCTTGCCCAAACGTGCACAATACACGTTACACGCGCCCCGCAACAACTGCTCTAGTTTTTACTCGCCGACAATGCCTTACAATTCAATAATTGCATTAGGGCAACAGCATCGTCTTACGATTGGACGGTATTCATTACTAAAAATATAAGTGCATACTTGGAAACCATAAAAAGTGTCCGAAGGAGATCACAGCGAGTGATCCCAACAGTGTTCATCTATGAGATACTATTAATTTTTCATGCACTTGCATCTTTTCTAAAAGTAGTAGTACTGAAAATATAGTAACAGAAGTCGCAGGTTAATATGAAATAAAATATCAGTAAACATTACTGTGGAATTTTGCCTACATTATTTTAAGTAACATTGACAACAATAGATAAGCGAGGGCACGAGTGCGGGATGTGCGGGTTGCGCAGGCGGCGCGGGGCGAGCGGGCGCGCGCGTAAATCACCCGCGTTATGAGCGGCCGCGCTCGCGCCCGCGCCGTGCTGCGTGACCGCCGCATCAGATAGCGCGACACACAGCCCGCGGGGAGGACGCCCGGCCCAGTGCAAATCACTGCGACTTGGGACCGTTACCTTACTCCGTACCTTCATATTCGGATCATGTTTAACAGGTTGCATGCGCAGATGTGTTGCATTGTAGTGTACTCACAGTCCTCAGGAAAAATGTATGATGCAGTTAGTCTAACTACAATATATTTTACCTACCGCCTTCCACGTTCCCCCATCTTACGAAATACAACAGCATGTCATGTGACTATAAAAAGATTTTAAGGCGGTCGGGAGATATTCCTTCCGTTTGGACAGCAAAGTTGACTGATAGTTTTCATCTCGATTTTATGATCTATGCTAATGGGAAAGTGTATGTATGTGTCTATTTGTCCGTCTTTTACGGTAAAACTGAGCGACGAATTGATGTGATATTGACGTGACAACGTCTTATAAATTGGTTTGCCGGGTGATACTTCAAGAAACTGCGTTACACTCCGCTCACGTTATGCGCTCACAATGAGAGCGAGTGAGAGGCACGCGTCCCTCTCACTCGCTCTCATTGTGACGTGTGTTACGCAAATTTATTGCAAGTTATTGTATGTATATTTGTATATAAATACGTATGTATGTGTAAAGGTAAAAATAAAATTTTGTTAATATGAAATTCAGTGCGAGATTCTTTGTATAAATTAATGTTTTAAATATAATTCTTTGTATAAATAAATGTTTTAAATTGTTACTATTATTTCATCCTTATTCCTACTATACGAATGAATATTCACATTAAAATTATTTTACCACTCAAAGTCGTTGTCACGTAAAACGCCCGTATACCGACTTTACAGGCAACCAATTTTTTTTTACAATAAACAAATATATGAGTATATAACGTTTAAACTGTTTATTATGCCTTCGTTTGTGCGCTATAGAAAGATTTCTCACAAAGATCACTTTGCTAAAGAAGGTACATCGCTCTTATATATTTTTGTTGCCAAACCGCAGTGTTTGCATTTGTGATATATAATCTAATCTTCGATCTTTAGTTGCCGAGGGGTGCATACAATATCGGATGTAGATGACAGTCAAATCTACATCCAAACTCCACCTCTACCAGTTTCACCTGGAGTAATTATATTTTAAATTCATTTGCTTTATAAATGTTACCTTACTACATAGTAAGGTAACATTTATAAAGTATTCGTAATGATCTATCTGTTCAAGAGATTTTACTGAACACTATTCATATAATCTGCCGCAACCTGACTGCCAAACTGATGCGCACAACACGTCGGGGTGACTCATATTTGAATGCAGCGCAACGCATATGTGCTCCTCGAAGCCCATGCTGGTTGTATTCAATAAACATCGGTAGAGAATCCCATTAAATTATAGCCACAATTAAACTATTAATGAGCAACGGGGGATAATTAATGTTTAATGTACATTAAGTTCTAATCGAGCTGATCGTATGAAAATAAATCATGTCAGGGCAGAACTTTATATTAGGTTGGGTTTTGTTTTGCTTTTTGAGCCTTTTTGCAGGACGGCGTGGGGCCGCGCACGCCGGGACTTCAATAAATAAATTTAACTAGATTATCAGCGCCGGCCGCTGCGCGCGCCGCGGTAACTCGCTGCCTGCGCGTGCGCAGCGCTATCGGGATTGTGTGCCTGCTCGGGTCGCTGATACCTACACAATAATTACACATCTCGCAGACCCCAGGACCAGATCGTAACTTTACCTAGTCGTGATGCAAGTTACTCTAATTTATTTCGGTTCGTCAGCTTAGGTTAAAAACGACAAATTTGACAACTCTTAAGTTGATTGAACACGTAGATGCTTGTCTTTTTAATATTATACTTTAATAATTGTCTTTTATTCCCTAAGGTCTGAGCGATATCAATCAGGAGTATTCCGTAACGCAAAAACAAAAAGCAATCAATGTTTTCAGAATGCATCAATAAAGATTTCACTCAGAGTATGTTCTTTTATTTTACTTCATGTACGAGTACATGCGTACATGCGTACATGCGTACAAAATTTATGAAAATATATTTACAGGTACGGTTAAGTTCAGGTATATTCGGTGATGAATATTGTAGCAACTGCATACCAGCGCGCGTCCGTGCAGCGCTCAGCGATATTCAAACTCGAACATTTGCTTTATGGCACTCTGAAGCACATGCAATTACAATAGTCCGCCACCAGCGAGCGGCGGCGGCGCCGCGCGCGTGAGAACACGCTCCTTTATTGCACTCGCTGCGCGCGCGCACCGCGCCCTGCTTAAAGCCGCCACCACACTCGCCCGCCGGCGCACCTCCACTCTCTGCGAACATTTTCTTCTAGCAGAGGTTGTGCTGTTTATAACCTTACTCGTGCTACGCTTGGCTTCGCTCCGGCCCGACGATAATCGGGTGCTGAAAAAAGGTTGCGAGGTTAAAGGAGAGGAGGAGCGAGTTTCCACTCTAGTTTTGTTTCTATAACTTACATTTTGGAGACATCTATACGGCCACCACATCGTTCGCCGAGTCCCGCCGTCGCATAACAATTCTGATCCATAGCCGAATCGGCTAGTCGAGCGACATGGCTCTCCTTTAGTGGGCCGCCGCCTTAAGCTGGCTGCCGCTCCGGGCCGCCGCGAACTGCCCGCTAACCATGGTGCGTTTACACAAATATTATTTGTGAAAATAAATTCACTATCTAACCGCCGAGTTGTGCCTGTCTGTTCGTATGAACATTTTACACTGTGTTGTTTCTTCGTTGCGACGCTCATAGTGAAGCTACTTAAAATACTTCTTATTTGTTATCTTTAGAAACGTGATGGGAAGCGGTTGTTGATACTCAATAAGCGCAGTAATCGTTCACTTATAGATGGTCTGCTATAAATGGTGATCGGCGTGAATCGATCACAGGAGGCATCAATGAGCGGGGTGCGGCGGGCCGCGGGGCGCGGGCCGAGACACGTCGGACGGTCCGCAATCTTCTCCTAAACATTCCTAACCTTGGATCTCGAATAAAAATGCCGGCAGCTGACGAGCTTACCGAACGCTCGTTAAAAAGCTGGACCATCGACGCGGCCACAATGGTGTGTCGCGGCAAAAACGGCTCGATGTTAAATCAGTCAGAGGCAAATGACAAGCCGGCGATTACGGCAATTAAAGCATTGCAGGCCGGATCGCGGGCGCGGGCGCGGGGCCGGCGCGGGCGGAGGCGGGCGCGGCGGGCGGGAGCTCGCGCAAAAAGTGCGCGCGCGCGTTTTCGCCTCATACATATGCGCCGCTGCCATTGTGCAGAATGTCGCTCGATGTCACCCGAATATGACTGGAATATATGCATAAAACTAGCCGATTGACCGCGAGTGCTGCCCGCGCCCGCCCGCGCCCGCGCCTGCAGTTCGTATCGAAATGAGAAGCGGCAGCTGCGTAATATTCGCCGTAAATTATTGTTTACTTCGACGGCGATTAAACAACGCTGTTTAAATTAATAACTAAATGAGTGAGTACGGCGCGTTCTTTATGGGACTGCTATTACGTATCGATTATTTTAATGCGGATGACATTAACTGGTTGTTGTTCTAGTGTCGGAACACATACTCATATCGAACTTACGGAATTCCCTTGCAGTATAATCAATATAAAATTAATAAAGAAAGGAAAAAACTGGGGTGCCTATCAATAAAGTTGGTATTTCATATCATTTCATTGGGGAAGGTATATGACACCGTAATAAACTCGAACTCATATCGACTCGAACAAATAATTTAAAACTAAGTTTGCGGCAGATATTGGGCGACTCCCAGAAAAGACCCGCAAAAAAGTTAGTTATAATAGTTCCAACAATGGTGCAGGTGTGTCCTGCATCTCGTTTACTTCGAGTTCAGGCCGGCCGTTACAAGAATCAACGTATATACGATTTGCCCAAATGCACGTAATGAAGGTGCCGGCGGTTTTATTTTATTTTATTTTCTGATTAACAACAAAATTTGTATGTAAGCCTGTAAAGGTTAAAATGCTGAAGGTTTTTTATTTATTTATTTAACTTTATTGCACAAAATGTTACAATATGTACAAATGGCGGACTTAATGCCAGATGGCATTATCGCCCAGTCAACCATTACACAAAACTGAAAAAAAATATATATATAGTGGTGCAGGCAATATATATACAAAATAAATAAACGTGGCATACATATTTGTATAAATAAACGCAATAAATGCATATGATATAAATATATGTATATATATATACATAAAATAACGTACATCAGAAATAGGGTTATAAAGTTAGAGAAGCAGCATCAGTAAATAAAGTACGGAGTCAGCGTTTCAGGTTAAATTTGTTTGGGGATTGCTTAATATTCAACGGAAGCTTGTTCCAGAGTCGTATAGCTGTCACTTTAAAAGAGTTTGTCAAAAAACTAGAGTGATGAGAAGGAGTTAAGAGTAAGAGAGTATTAGAACGGAGATTACGTTCGTGAGAGAAAGATAGGAATTGGAATTTATATAAATACCAGACTAAGCCGAGCCAGGCTAACAACTTAACTCAAAGTAAATTTTCCACCATGTAGTTGACAAAATAGTAGCACCTTTCTATTCTACGGTGGGGATACGTCGTCAATGGTTTGCCCTGAATGGAAAAAGCGGGAAGCATCCGAACGGCAGTGCGCACGCACCGTTTTTGCGTCCCGCGCCGGCCGCGCGCGGTGCGTGCAGCGCCGTGGGAGCCGTGCGCCGGCGCAGCTCACACTCCGATCGCATCGCGCTCTCGTACGATTTAATATCGAATATTGAGACTCGATCGATACGTGTCGATATTTCTAATGAATGCATTAGCCCCCCGTTCGACGTAATGAGCGCGTTCACTTTTAGATGATCCCGTAAATTTATATGGGCTTCGTGATCGGGATAGCGCAGGGCTCCGGACGAGTTCGTTCCTAATCGTGAAACCCTGCATTATTGCATCTGATATAATCGGCGGTGAGATACTCGCGGCAGGCCCGAAGTTAAAATACATTTCTCGAAAGTTATTACAAGAACGGTAAACTCCTACGTTGTATCGTGTTAAAATCTAAACATAATGGCTAAGTGGTGAGTTCCGATGCGAATTTCGCGGGCCACCGAAGTGTTTTCGTCTTATTTGTGACGTGAGGCCATTTATCAAAGAATTCGCGTCTGCAGAGGACACTTTCGTCGAAAAGAAAAATAATTGAAGTGTCCGCACCGGTTGGATGCTTTCGTCGGGGATTGGGCCCAAATGAATATTTCATTTATTCAAAGCGGCGAAAAAGCAGCGAATGTTCGGGGAGTGTTCGCAGGCGCGGGCGAGGGAGCGGGCGCGAGCGCGGGCGCGGACAGGGTGCGGGCGCGGGTGCGGGCGCGGCGGCCGCGCAAAAACCTGGCATGCGGCCCGATCCATTCACCAGCCCTGATTACATCAATTAAATGCTGATGCATAATATTACTGCGCCGTAGGATCGTCATTTGAATATTTTCGCCCAAAAAAGCGCTCGTCTCCGAGTGAGGGCACCGGCGCATTGTTCTCACGACGGAGGTTCGCCAAAGTACGTTTTTTTACAAATGTATTGCATTTAATTTTTGAACTTAGATTTAATATATTAATCAATATTGTACATTTGAACCCAGAAATTAAAAACAATATACTTCGGGATATCAAGTGACATTCAGAACGATCTTTACATTTATTGTATTTTTTTGCGCCTGACATTTTTATCACCCCGACCGATTTATTATAATTTTCCAAAAATTGTTACACTTCATCTTTAATGGTATTATATAATATTTTGCTAAAAATACTTTTTTACTGGCAAACGCCGATTGAAAAATATTAAATCAGGGGTTGGTGCAATCGAAAAGTTATTGTGTAAAACAAAAAACAATCAAAAATAAATGTAAACAACTGTACAATTAATGTTAGTGGCCTTACCTATCTCAGCGTGCAACATCTTTAATGTTAGGTGTACCTAATATATTATAATGGTGTGTTTTTATTAAAGAGCTGTTTTATATTATATGGTTTCTGGAAGTCGCTTACATTTTTATATACGTCACAAATGTTTTCGGTTGGTGAGTGAGCTCCGCCTGCAAAATGGTAAATGTAAAGGTTTCGCAGGTTTCCAGGGGTAGATATTTTCGGGGTATTGGCTATGTGCAAGGCGAGTAGTGGCGGACAGATAACGACCGCAGCGCACAACACGGCAGAAATTGGAAACAAATGCGGGTGATCAGTTGTCACAACTGTTGATTGCAGTACAAAATCAAAGCACGGAAATGGGCCATGACTGTTGTTGCGTAACGTACGTGCGTAACGTAAAAATAATGGCCTCAATAACAAATAAAAATTGTATATTTTCCCAAGAGCGTCCTATGAATAAATTTATTCAACCCCAACAGATTGTGACCCATAAAGGATGCCAAGCCCATATGTTTTTTGAGTTGATATTTAAAGAAACCACATTTACATGCAATCGATACATCTATAATGATCACAGTGATGCTGAAATCCTATATATTGCATCTATTTCGAGAGTCATAGCAACAAACACCTCAAAGAATAAAGACAAAAGCTGATGCACGGGCCAAAAAAATATAAGGATCAATCAACATCACCACGTGGTCAAGAATTTGTTGGTATATTATCAATAAAACAAGATTAACAACTTTTAGATCTTGTTGATGTGACATTGTGACATTTAATAACGACGAGTTCTTGGTAACGAAAGTAGAAAATAAAAAATGAAAAGTTTCTACAAAAAATCGCCTTCCCATTTTTTAATGAAAATGAAAACTGGCTTGATATTTTCAGTATTGAGTGTATTATTTGGTGTTCATAGAACCACAGTTGCAAGAATATTTTAATTAATTTTCCAGGATTTAACTTTATTGCACAAAATGTTGCAGAATGTACAAATGGCGGACTTATTGACTTGGACTTATTATAATGGCGAATTATCTCCCAGTCAGCCATTATACAAAACAGAAAAAATATATATATAGTGGTGCAGACAATATATATACAAAATACATAAACGTGGCATACATATTTGTATAAATAAACGCAATAAATGCATATGATAAACGTATATCAGAAATAGGGCTATAAAGTTAGAGAAGCAGCATCAGTAAATAAAGTACCGAGATAGTTTCAGGATAAATTTGTTTGGGGATTACTTAATATTCAACGGAAGCTCGTTCCAGAGTCGTATAGCTGTCACTGTAAAAGAGTTTGTCAAAAAACTTGAGTGATGAGAAGGAGTTAAGAGCGAAAGAGTATTAGAAGAACGGAGATTACGTTTGTGAGAGGAAGATAGGAATTGGAATCTGTCCTTTAAGTAAATTGGTGCGTACGGATCAAAAAGTATTGAAAATAGTGTGGTTAGAACTCGAATTTTGCGACGTTCTCGATTGGGAAGCCAGCCGAAAAGAGAACAGTAATGGGAAATATGATCGTATTTACGTGAACCGAAAATGAAACGAAGACAGTTGTTTAATAGACGATCCAATTTATTAAGAAGTTCTTGGGAGATATCAGTGTAGCACACGTCACCGTAGTCAATTATGGGTAAAACCAAGGATTGAATAAGAAGGGTTTTGTTTTCGGTAGGAAGAAAATGTTTTAATCGATACAGAGCACGAAGCGTTCCAGTAACCTTACTGCTGATTTCATTAACATGTGTATCCCACGTTAAGGAAGAGTAAATAAATAGGCCAAGATTCTTAACGCATGTGCTGTAGGGCACTACCACGTTATTGAAAATAATAACAGGTACATTTTTTAAACTGGTTAATCGCCGTTTGCTGCCCAAGATAACGGCTTCAGTCTTGGACGGGTTCACAGAGACACCAAACTTTTATGACCAGTTTGTGATGTTGGTCAAATCAGCATTAATCTGAGCATTGGCATTATCCAGGTCATTGTACTCTGCCTGGGTGTCAATATATAATGTCAGGTCATCAGCGTATAGATGGTAAGAGCACCCAATAGATTTAGGGACAAGGTTTATGAAAAGGGAAAATAATAACGGAGAGAATGCCACCTTGCGGCACACCAGCATCAATTGTCACCCACTGGGACAAATCATCACCCAGGCGCACTGCTTGCTAGCGTTCTCGAAGGTAGGATGCGAACCATTCTCGAACAGAATCAGAGACTAGACAGAATAAAGATGGGACGAAATTGATGGGAAAAAGTAGGGTTAGGTGTCTTAGGAACCGGGATAACATAGGCTATGCGCCATATACTGGTAAAGGAGCCATGTTGTAGGGAGAAATTGATAATGTGGGTCAATGGTGGTACAATAAAGTTAAGTAAGAGAAAGACCATGCGGCGACTCACATCATCATAGCCAACAGCATTGGATTTGAGAACTGAAATAGTTTTAAAAGTCTCATCTAAGGTTACAGGAGAAAAATTGAAAACATTAGCTGACGGACGTGGCAAGGAAGTGATTAAAGTTATAGTTGATAACTTTACAACGGGATCTAGTGTGGTAGTTAAAGAGAAGTGTTTATTAAGCTCGTTAGAGGAAATAACAGAGTTAGAATCGGGAGGGTTTAAAGACTTCCCGAGACCCTGAGAATGTAAAAATAATCATACGTTTGCCGAAGATGATAATTGAACATTGTCGTGAATAAATCTACGTTTGGCTGACCTTACCAGTTGATTACAGCGATTTCGAAGTCTTTTGTATGTAATTAAATTAAAATCAGACCGGACTTTTTTAAACTTACTAAATGCACTGACTCTTTGTGTCATGGCTTTACGAATATCACTAGAAATCCAGGGAGCAGGCGGACGTTTAAGACTAATCGGAAGAATAGGAGCGTGTTTGTCAAAAAGTTGTAAGACAGAAGAGTTAATAATGTTAACGTTGTCATCAATGGTAGACGCTTCCATTAATGGTGTCCTATCAAGTTCCGCAGCATCCTTGTTTAGTTTTTCAATATCCAGTTTTCCAAAACTTCGAAGATATTTTATTCTAGGCTTGACTCTAGGTGGCTTTAACTTGTAGCTCAGGAATAGAAGGTCATGTTTAGAGAAACCAGGAGCTGGCAATTGGCCATGCTTAATTACCAAGTCAGGAGATGAGGTACTCATTAGGTCTATGAGGGAGTCAAAAGCGTTCAAAATGTAGTGAGTTGGATTTGATGGTAGAAGAGGAAAGTCAGTAGATTGAATCATGGATTGGAGTTTTGAACATCGAGCTGAAGATTTAAGCATATTTGTATTAAAGTCGCCCATGATTATATGGTGTGCGTGCTCACTAGAGATTGATTCATGGACAGACTCAAGAGTTGAGAAGTAGTCTATAGAAGGTGGACAGTATACGACTTCAACAATAACCTTAGCACTGTCAACTGTATATCAACTATATGTCAACAATATATTCCACAGAATATGTGTATAAAGATAAAGACAAACATATGACTTTATAACCAATATCGCTGCGCAGGTATATAGCAACCCCACCTCGACCTTTTTCAGTGCGATCATTTCTTATAACAATATATCCAGGAAGGCTGTAAGAAGTTTATAGCAATTTAGTATTTTGGCCTGATAACGCTACTGCACTGACGAATTACGTGGGCTCGTATTAAGTTGCTCTGGCCGTTATGTCGTAGTTCTTCCACATTTCTTACATGCTCGGCTAATACTAATTTATTGCCTTTTAACTCAGTTTGTGGTTAGAAACTAATATTATGTGTAATAGTTTGAAACCCAATTTTTATAATTATATTAATTTTACAGTAAAACTAATGAATAAATTGCACTTAAATAATGTCAGCAATTCTATTTCAATCTTGGTTTTATTTATAATTGCAAAGAAAACTAACAATATTTATATTTTTATTATTTGACAGCTTCCGCAAATGTTGTAAACGCTACGCATCGCCACAGTCGCGCACATATTTTTTATTTTACAATAACTCGAGGCACTCCACTTTGCTGGTTAGAAATTTATAAGAATTCGAAAATTATATTAATAAATCAAAAGTTCTCGTGGGCGTTCTAGCGTCGTATTTTTCTCTCTTTTTGAGGTATCTTTTTTGTTGAGTTGGTTATATATGCGAGATGATACATAAACGTTTTTGTATTCTTTCTAACCAAAGTGAATGCTTCGAGGTACCGGCAATGCCGTGAGGTACCAGCAGAGTAGAATAGTACCTCCCTCCGTACCAGGTATCGTAAAAGGTGACTATGGAGCTAGAAGCAACAGATGGCGGTATATCCATCCGACACAGTGCAGCACACGATCGAAGTTTCTGTCAAAAATAACCCCTGATCCTTGACACTCTCAACTTCGGGAAGTGGTGTGTCATTATTGTATTAATATTTGAGGAAATAAGTCTGTTATTTCTGGTAAATCGAACATGTAGTCACTTCCTAATATTGAGCTCTATTCCAATATTATCACACCATGGCACTAACTCATGAATGTCGTTTTGGAGGAGCTGCGCATTATCGGTTGACTCTATTATGCGAGCAAATTTCCAAGTCGTCAGCATATATATGTATATATATATATATATATGTTGAGTAAAGGAAACAATTGGTTAGCTCATTAGTGAATATGATAAATAGAAACCAAATGCGAACCTTGTAGTACTCTTGATGTAGCTGCAAACAATTTGAACTAAACCCTGAGTCACAACATAAAATAGCGACAACTAATATAAGACTTTAACAAATTTAGTAACGAATAATTAAAACCGTAAACACTTAGTTTCTTGCAAAGTATATCATGAGGGACTTTATCAAAAGTCTTTGTAGAATCGTCAAAAATAACGTTTACTTAGAGAAAAATAAACATTCAGCATATGTATAATAAGTAACAGTTCATACGTCCCGCACTATGTCCTGACTGCGAGACAAGTCGCTCAAATCACTCGTTACGTATATAACACATATGTTACAAATGGACATAAAACATCATACGTAACGTTTGTCCTGGGTGGAACTCGAACCCGCGACGACCCTTTACAACTCACTCTTCGTACAAGATGGGGACTCTACCGAATCCATCACCGAGCTCAGGAGTACCTATAATAAGTCTCCAATTATATCGTAAGTATACAATTTATATTCTAGTGTAGGAAACATCAAAAACTGTAATGCAGAGTTCGTCATATAGGTACTACCAAAGTTCGTCACGTAAAGAAGGCGGGCAGTCTGTTCCTTGTAGAATACTTTATATCTAATACGCATAATCTTAGTCCTAAAGTGTCCTCTTATAAAGATGTGTTCTGGTGCCGGCAGGCTACTATTTAAGTACGGCACTCAATGACCAATTTGTTAAAATGACTTATTACACTGGTTGTCAGGGTCTTCGATCATTTAAGTAAAATTGTAATTAGCAAACCTATTCTCATGCTTTTCTCTTTGTTTTTTGACTATATGGACTTCCATATACTACAGGCACTAGATAGACCTATTTAAATAAAGATATATTTGACTTAGACATTGATTACTTGCGTATCTCATTCTCACCTATTTTTGCCGCCTCACGTTAGTGTTCGTATTTGTTCCGGTTTAAACGGTGAGAGAGACTAGACTACTGGGTAATTATGAGATAGTATTTGGTTCGCATTGGTTGCGGGCTTTTGTCGGGTGAAATGCGGCGAATCTCACAAAAACTTCATTAGTTATCGAATACCTCAACGTTATGACGCGGCAGAAGCCGGAATGCGTGGCACAAAGGGCGCGCCATCGCCGGCGCGCGCGCCTCGCCATCAGAATATCCGCCGTCGCTCGCCGCTCGCCGCACGCAGTCGGCCGCACCGCCGCGCCGCCGCACTGATGTCACCCAGCACCCGCAGATTGCATACGTAAATTATTTATTGGGATAGCCGCGGTGCGCCCGCTGGCTTTATTACCGATGGTTTTAAATTACATGTCAATACGTCAATGGAGTGCTGAGAGAATGGAACCAAACTTACCATTTATGCTTTCCCGCCGTTTGCTACCACTGTACTTGTTCCGTAACAAGTAGACTGAACCGATTTTGGAAATGGTCTCACTGATAAAAATCTTCATTCTTCTGTAGTAACTAAATTATATAACAGCGACCTAGAAATATCTGAATATGCGATATGCAGTTTTGTCTGTTTCTGACAAATAAAACACAAAAACTCCTCGTCCAATTTCATAAAATCTTTTGCGTATACGAGTAGTAAGTTACATTATCAGTAAATAACGTAAGTTATATTATATTACTATACTCTTAAAGCAAAGGGAAACACGAGTGAAACCGCGGAGCATTGCTAGTCGCATACAAAGTCAAACGTGAAGCGTCACCGCACTCAGTCACGCGTGTAATGGGCTTAAAATAAGTTTTAGAAATAATTATTGATATTAAACGTCAGCTGGTTAGTATGTTATCGTCTCTTGGATTGATTGTGTTAGTTTGTTCTGACAAAAACTCACTGCATACTTGTCTTTATAACTAACTTGATTCTTCACATCTACTATCGCACACGTCCACGCTTTAACATTAGTGTGTTTGTGCACATGGTCGTTGACCTAATATTGCGAAGTAAATTCTTCATTTAAATTAATAAAATTGGCCTTACATACTATATTTACAGTCCCTTTTGTCGTTAGAAGCGACTAAGGAACCGATAGATGGCGGTATATCTATCCAAAACAGTTGCTGAAATGCACGAAGCGGGAATGAGCAGCATTATCCCCGTCGCGGAGTTACCCTCTGCGACGGCCACCACACTCGCCAGTGGACGTCCAACAGCTGATATGACGACCAATCTAGTTTTCTATAGAAAAGTATTTCTCCCTTATCTTACCTTCTGGTGAGTGACAATAAGTCTGAGATTAGTAAATGTTCACGCAGCTACAAGTGTCCGAAGGCTGGACATTTTGTTATGCACGCATTGATGCAACTAATGAGATTACGAGCGCAAAGCAACAGAGATACGGCAGCCGGAACACCGCCGCCCGGTGCCGGCGGCCGGCGGCCGGCGACGGGCCGTGTCCCGGCGGTGGCGGCAATAAACGCGGCTCTAAACCGTCCCTAAACTCTCGCGCCATCCATCACCCGCCGGCGCTCCGGGAGACGATCTTCAAGATCGCGCGTCATTGTCTCCGCACTTGTGAGTACATCGCAGAAGCGATGCGAGTGGACTGCGCTACTCCTCCACATTTTTTACAAACAATGTATATGAATTTTGATAAGGAATCACTTGTTCTAGATCTGTTTCACTGCCAGAAAAATATTTTTAATTCCGTGCATAATATTTGTTAATAAAATTACTCTCTAGAATGAACATCGTTAAATTTTCAGTGTGTTTCGTTAAGTGGTACTCGAAGTCCATCGAGCGGTCCGAGCCTCCGTGGTAGCCCCCTCAATTTCGGAAGCCCGGCTCTCCAAACACGGAGCGGGCGCGGCGCCGCGCCCGACCTAATGCCCGCCCGCGGCTTCGATTAGCCGTCATTTATAACAATTATCACCCATACACACAATAGTTAAATTCGGGAACACCTTCATTAATACGCGAGCCTCCTAACACTCATCAATTGGACCATCAACCGCACTCATTCTAAACCGTAACCTGAGGGCAGTAAGGGCAGATTTCGTTCGTCAGTGATCGAGTGTTTAGGTGGCATTATTAAAAACGCATCAGCCGCAGCGCGGCGAACAACCGTTACATGCAATACTTGACGAAAAAACTGTTCCTATGAAATACTATGAACATTGTCTACGCGCGAATGCAGGTATTTCATAAGCGACGTGTTACGACTTGACACTTAGTTCATTTAGCTTTATCTTTGCAATATGTAAACATAATAAGCGAGCAAAAACTTGTTTAACATAATAATCTATAAAATTTTATGGGCGTGGGGTACTGGCAGAGTAGAATAGTATCTAAGTCACAAATGGCGGTATGTCTATCCGAAACAGCAAAAACACTACAGGGTAAGGATGGGCAGCAGCAACTTGTCGCGAAGTTGCGCTTTGTGATTTTGTGGTAATCATCGTTCGCGTAACGTAAAGGTAACGCTCGTCCAGCGTTCCCCTTTCTTGAGGAGGCCTCTGTCCACCGGTGGACGTTGGCGGCTGCTGTGGTGATTATGAAATTTTTGTCAAATATGTTGTTATAAGAAATAACATTTTCCCTAAGAGCATCTGAATATTGGATGGAATACCGACATAACATTAATTTTCACTCAAAACTAGTTTTTAAAAACGGCTACATCGTGTGTGCGGTGTGATCAATTTGTTTAGCGGTTTTTACGCCGCCGACGCGGACGGAAGGAGAAAGGTTTGTGCGCCCTTGGCCGCGACACACACGATCATATTTATTATACTATATTTAATATAATGATATTAATAAGAAATACTAATAAAAACGGTATCATTTACCGTGTATTGTATGTAGCCGTGAGGTACCGGCAACGGAGAATAGTACCTCCATCTGAATCCTGGAACCGACAGATGGTATATCCAACTGAAGCTAGCGTAGGTTAAAGGTAGGGCCTGTGACCATCGATAGTCCTTCTATGGCTGCTACGATTATGATGCTGATGATTGTTGTGTAGAATATTGTCATTGGAAACATTTTAAATAATAGTATACCTATTTATTAATTTTCACTAACTATGTTATTCCTTTTCTAAAATCAATCAATCAATCGCGAGGGTCTTGTTTTCTAATCTTCAGCAACTGAATAAAGTCTCTCTATACATATATCTCACTTGCGGCCCGTACCGGCTTCGCACGGGTAGACATACATACATAGGTACATATATAAGTAATAAGCATGCTAATTAAAACAACCATGAATCCCTAATTTGTAATAAATGTATGCTTATCTTAAAGCCTCCCTGTACACTACGTTGGCTGTGGTATTTGTAGGTGGCAACGAAGCGTATTGATTTTCAGGAGATCCTACTCGAGAAAGTGCCAAATACATTACACATACAATACAATACATACATTGCTCTAGTCGAATTAGTTACTCGATGCAATGCGTGGCGGACGCCGCTTTTGCACAACAATTTTTGTCCCCTCATTAATATTCTTCGCAGCGTATGCGATGAAAGACATTTTGGTTGGTTATAATAGGAATTTCTAAAGTAATCTAGTACCTAAATATAGTCTTTGTTACTCATTGATAATGTAGCTTTCTAATTAAAAAGAATTATTAAAATCGGTCCAGTACTTTTTAAGTTTATTCGTATACATACAAAAATAGAAATCTTTCCTCTTTATAATATTAGTGTAGATTGAAGTGTACAACATACCCCAGCATATTCATGTTGCATGCACCAGTTCATGTTTGAAACATAGCGTAGATATTAATAATAATTCTCACATCATCTAATACGTTGACCTGATTCTGTGATAAGTCGCATAAAGTACTTGTGTTACAGACGTCACACCTCATGGGAATTACAAATATACTATAATGTCTTTAGGTACACTCCCATGTTTAATAATTTTATTGGAAAGATGAAATAAAGATGCAATTGTGTTTCTCTGAAAACACAAAAGGTTCTATTAGACATCAATGTTTTTATATCGCACTGTCTACGCTTAGCCAATTACATAAAATATAACCGTAAATGATTATCTCACCTGAAAATACAAAAGAAACAACATTTAAAGTCTTTACTTTAGGATCTTCTATTTACGGATACAATAAATTAAAATATTATTAGGTTTTATTTCTCTTAACGCAAACTAAACGTCTAACAAAATATGCAAATGACACACGTCACAAATGTCACTCTCGTAGCTGTCGTGGTCATGTATTAGTCTTCGGTAGACTCTGCGATTAACGCGGCAAAATTTAAATAGAAGGAACATGACCACATTGAAGGTAAGAGGGTAGTGATTATCTTTACATGTATATTTAACACTATATTAATTAAATACATATATTTAACACCCAGACGCAGAACATAAATATCATATAAATATTTTATCTGGATGAGGATCGAGCCCGCGAACTTTGGCGGACAAGACAGGACCACTACCACCTGCGCCGTCGGGCCCGGCGTCATATTGTTCTATTATTGAGGATTATGCCGAGGTGGGAAACGTTGTTTTTAGAAAAAGTTAAAATATATTTTATCTAGTCCTTCATTGCAAATCGCGTAGCCGGGCCAAGTACCCCATTACCGAGGTATGTTACAGAGAGGATGTATAATTTTCCCATCGGTTGACAGGCTTTAATTGCTAATAGAACATAAAACCGCGACTGCAGAATGCTGAAAGTAATCAATAGCAAGAAGTGGGCTACGCTTATGAATGCATGCGTTAGACGGGCGGGTGCGGCGGGCCGGCGCGGCGGGCCGGCCGCCGGCGCCGCCGTAACTCGTCGGGCGCTGGGAGCGGGCCAGGACGCGGTTCCCAGTGGACACTGACCATGCTCATACATTTACAAGAGTCGGAAAAACGCGGCGTCGGCGCGCGCGCCTTCCGCCATCGCCCGCCGCCGCTGTAATTGACGCGGCTCCCAGGAGAAAAACCTTATGCGACCGGATCCATCGTCAATGACATACTTGCGCTTCCATTGAGTCCTCCCACACTACGATCGCGACTACAGACTGACAACGCGCTGTGTTTGTGACCGGCAGCCACTCGACCCGCTACCAAAGCAATCGCCTAAGCTATAACTTAAACATGTGTCATTTTTATTCGGTTCTCATCAATGGAATAGAATTGGGAATGAAATACATAAGAGTGCGTCCCGTGTTTGCCTCGATAAGCAAAATTATAATATGAACTATAAACTCCCAACAACATCTTATACAGTGATCTGATTCTTTTTATAAATTTGTGATAAGTCGCTTAAAGCACTTGTGTTACGGACATCAGACAATAGAGGAACCTCAAATATACTACTTAAATACATAAACTTAACACCTAGACACAGAACAAAAATAAAGATGTTAAATATTTATCCAGGGTGGGTATTGAACCCATGACTTTAAGCGCACAAGACATACGCTACCATCTGCACCATCGGGCGCGAACTCTTCACGTTCATCATAAACGTCTGTTTTAAAAAAAAATCAGTGTAAGAACAGAAAATATTGGCACGTGCATGTATAGCACCAACCGTACCGAGCCCAGACGTGGATATACACAATTGTAGAATGAGAAGGTATTAGCAAGCTCTAAACACATCAACAATGTGCAGTCCGCGTGATCGTAAGCATCACTGCGGCCTCTACACGCTTGCAATGTTATAAGGATATCACTAACGCATTGCCAACCTGGTGACTTGAAGATATTATGTCACATTACCCAGTAGTTTCACTAACTCGGCCTTTAAGCCGGAACACGGCAATGCAATCACTGCTATTTGGTAGCAGAAATTAGCGAGGGTGTGGTACCAAGGCAGACCACCTTCGTATGAAGTCTACTTAATAATAATTTCAATATTCTGTTGCGTTCTATTAATTATAAATATCAAGAGGATCGACAAACATTGCATATTTTTGAAATAGTCCCTTGTTAGTTTTTCCTAACAATTTATCTATCAAAAATTAATAAATATCAACTAATTACTTATCGGATACAACATTACATACATTGTCCTGGCCAATAGACAGTTTTTGATATTCATTGTCATTATTTGTCTCTATTGACTACTAACAACTAACTAATTAGCCTAACCTCTTCCAACACATACTATCTCTGTGTTTAAACCTGAGACTGGTCCACAACGCTTCAAGGGTTGAATATTGCGTTTAGTCGACGTATGTTTTTCCTTAAATTCGATTTATAAATTAATTCTAATTAAGTCAGATTCATATTCATAAACAATGTTTGAGTATTAACGAACGAACAGTGATTTAGAAAAAGGCCGCCGGTGCCGTGTCATAGACACGAGGAAATTAAATTGATTACTTCTGTTATTGTGGCGTTAATGAGTTCAATACATTAGGTAATATGGCGTAGACGCCGGGATGTTCCCGTGGATTGTGATCCATCTGGCGTTCATACATCTTACAGCAGAAATACATGCACGCTATTTTGAAACATACAGCAATTACTAATATTAAATATCGAAGCGCGGCCACCGCCGCTAATTGCACGTTATGGACATCAATCTTATCTGGATTAAATTATAACGGGAGAAATCTTAAAAGGAGTTAGTTGTCTTTTGTTCCGCGCGTCCTCCCCGCGCGTCCTCCCCGCGCGCCCTTCCGAGACCCTTGTACCAGAAACATTTTCTTCAACATAGCTAGCTCTCTCTAGTCACTGCTTTAATGGATAATATTTTTTCCCGACTGTCAATCATATCTGTAGTAGTACCGAGAAGTGAGGCGCCGGCACACCTCGCACACGCTCACGCACACGCGCGCGCGTTTACGTGCGAGCGCGCGCGCACACGACGCGAGCGGGGATCCATCCTGCCGCGGAGATTATCTACAGTTTAGCAGTAATCTTCGGAAGCGAAACCAGCGGAGGAAGTTTATATTGCTAGTTTGAGTCTGCTGTATATACATATATCTATCTACATGGGTTATAGATATACGTGAAAGTAGGTGATTTTGGATTGGCGACAAATTACTTTCACAGTATATATCCCACCTACATATATATATATATATATATAAGTAGGAATTAGGAGTAAAATCCATATTTAATCACCCGTTAGAAAGAAGTTGTCATTATCAGTCTACTTTCTAAGACAGGTTGCAGTAACAGGGTCTGACGACGCAGAGACCAGACGATAACTTTTTGTTTAATCAAACGAATTATGAAAGCTGTTATCGGCGCCCTTACACATAATGGTTCCCTATAAATAAATTAAGTGTATCATAGTCTAAATTTCGACTATGGGAAATTTATATTAACTTGTTCATTAAACTTACAAGTCTTTTGTCCGAAGCCAAATCTCTATAGAGATTCATATCGTAGATTTAATGCTGGCTTCTCAAAACTTTTCTACCGACAATATTTTTATAATAACTCTTTAGGGTTTCTTCTTTGTATCGATACGATTTTGAAAGTGTATGTACATGTAATTATGGTGAATAGTTGCCGTTGTGACGACCTAAGTTCTATATTATTCACACACACAAGACCACAAACAACTAACTTCGCCCCCGAGCTCGTCCGCGGCGCGCTCGACTGCGCGAGAGTATTTGTATTAGATGCACGTTGTGTGTTTGTCGTTAATGACACACGTATGCAATAATATTTAATTATTCCTTTGATTATGTTCATTTAATTGGCATTTGCAAGCGAGTGCAGCTCCGGCAGAGACTCGTATAATTACAAACGTTGATTTTTTAGCGGTAATCTAGGCGCGGCGATGGCGCGGCATGGCTTCTACAGTATGAATACTAATGGCACATACGTATCACGCCACTCACGTCAGTATGAATCTTAAAAATCCACAATGACATACTGCTAATTGCTGGTCGTCGTGGACGCCGACCGTTTTCCGTCGCCTCGATTCATTGCTGCTCCAGAAGGTGTATTAAAAGTCGTCGGTCTCGGCGAAGTGGAGTTGGACATGCAAATAGGAGGCGCGATCGTGTCGCCGGTCGGGTCGGTGTCGCTCGGGCGGTATGTGGTGATATGGTCGCACGGCGGTTCCCACGACACAGATGCCCTTAAACGAGTGCTGCGCCCCCGCCGCCCGCCGCCCGCCGCCCCCGGCCGCCGCCGGCGCCCGCAACCCGCACGCCGCGCCCCGCGCCACCGCTTGCCGTTAATTAATGCGCGAATGCAATCGACAAACGGTGTCGACTTTGATTTACGCATGCAAAATGGCTGCTGCGGCTACTGCTGCTGTTCAGCTCTGCCTGTTGTCCATTTGCTGACTAAAACACTGGATTTAGATTGGAAGTGCTTTCCTAATTGCCACTCTTCTGCATTGGTAAAATCAGAACCATGTATCATGAGCCAATTTGCCCTCTACACAATTTACTACAGTAAACAAGTATGGGGCATCTAATGCAACTCTTATAGCATTTATTTTATTTAGTTAAAAACTAGCTTATGTATCTATGACTATGATTTCGCCGAAACAGGCTTTAGGATGCCGGTGGCTCAACTGTAGTGTCGGTACTTTTTCCGTCTCTACCGACTTTGCTCAGAGATTGTAATTTAGCAAGACATGATTAAGCACATTTATTTTGATGATTTAAAGATCCGTTTACAAAATATTTATTTTAAAGTGTTCACAATATATTTACCTCAAAACGTATTTCGTATCGAAGTGAGCATAGTCTATCGTTTTCCATACATACTCGAGCTTCCTTAACATTGATTAATCAGTTCACACGCATCAGGAAGCCAGTTGAAGGCAAATCGCACCAGATTTTTTACGCCACGAACCGCGTTTATCTTCGTCGTATAATCAAATACATTTTCTGACAATACTTTTTTGGCGATAAATGCAGTTAAGACATTTTTTTGCCAGCCAAGATTTAGACAACAAAATATTGCTTAACAAATAGTCACTACAATACACTGCTAAAAAAATATTTCTTTAAAGTATTATTTATTGGTCTATAGCATTATTATAATCACGGATTAAAGACAGGTAGACCCCATACAAAGGTCATCTGCATTGTTACCTTATTCTCACCTATTTCTACCGCCAAACAGCAGTGTTCGCATTGCTGTGTTCCGCTATTAAGGGTGAAAGAGGCAATGAAATTACTGGGTAAATGTGACATAGTATATTAGTTTACAGGGTAGGTATGCTTATTTGCTGACTTCATTATATTAAAATAAAAGTAAAACAAGTATCAACACGCTGCACTTACAACCAATTCCAAGTGCCTAAGTAAAAAGCGAGGACAATAAGATAAAAGTCCGTGCGACGCACTCTCTTGGTCGGTTGATGATAACGTTCTTGACATGTTCACTAGAACTTCATACATTCACGCAATGCGGGAGCTGGAACCATCTGGTGTACGTACAGGTCTACGCCAAGGGTAGGTGAACCCGGTAGTGGTCGCGTTCTCCGGAGAACCAGATGTAGCAAACATTTTACATAGAGTTGCAGACTTTTGATGGCATGACTTACTCATTTAGTAGCAAACACTAAGTCTTAACTAATAATTGATTTAACAATGTCCTAGTTTATCTTTAAATTCATTTTCTGATATTGCATAGGGATGAATAAAAAATAATTCACCATCATCATCATACAGCCATAAGAAGTAACTGTCGGATGATAGGCCTCCCCAAGTAATCACCAATCACCTGTGATTTTAGTCAGATCGTCTGTCTATCTTCTGGGTGGACGCCCTACACTGCGCTTGCCGTTCCAGAGAGTCGGAATAAACAGACAGACAATAATTGAAAAAAATATATTTTAGTATGTGTACATTAATACGCATATAGTGGAACGCAGTTTTTTAATATTACAAACAGATACTCCAATTTTATTTATATGTAAAGATTATGTAATAAACTAATACAAAAATTACAATTAGTTCATAATTCTTTGAAGATAACATTGTTGTTGGCCAAGAAAAACGGCTTAACTTACCACAAATTACTATTTGGAAATAGCATTTATTAATGCCCTGGTTAGTATTCACATTTGAACTTCTGCCAGTTTAGAGTTGTCGCAGTCATCAAAGCAGCGCCACGTTAATCACACAGTTGAGCCTGCGCACCACAAGCCTCGTTTCTCTTCCAACTGAGCAGTGTACAAGCGTCACAAAAAACTGTTGGTAGAGAATCGCGGCGAGTGCGTCGTTAGACTCGTTAGCGAGATAGAGCTATAGAGCGGACGGACGGACGGCGGCGAGGGTTTTTCTCCCGACGTGTAATGGCCGAGCGCGATCTAGGCGACTCCAAACGGTCGGTTTATGCAAACATGCCTGGAGACTCATGCCTGAGCTTTATGTGCAAATAGCTGCAGTTTTTGTAAGCCTGCACTATCTTAAAAATGTATCCTAATAGATTCCATAACTCGAATGTCAATGTCGCATATCGTAGGCCGTCCAACATCGTAACAACTTCTTAATATATTGAGGATGCAACTTTTTTGACCGTTCTACTTTGTAAATGTTTTCTGGTTCGTTATTGAGTAGGCGCCATTGTCGCATTGTCGGCGACGTTGGTCGAGAGCACTCGCAGCGTCTGGTGTAGGTAGGTTGGCAGGCAGGTAGGCGTTTTCGGTGTCTTCGAATATATTCCATGTACTTTTCCTTATCTCAAACGAATACTGTTTATAAATTTGAAGCAAATTAAATTAAATAATAATTACACCCCAGGGCTTCGAGATTAGTTAGAATCACTTGTGAGATGTAATGATGACTTTACATTATAATTATTTTCGTGAACTATCTACAGGTGTACTCTCATATGTATTCAGTAAAAGTAGGTTCTAGATATTACAAACCCATCGGTTCTGGTGTATTTGTTTGTGTATAATATTTACTTGCAGCACCGAACGTGTTGGGGAGTTCGCCCTCAAACCAGGTGTTGCATGAAGGTAGTATCTGAAACAGCTCAACTTAAGCAAAATAAATTTGGGATGGGCGGCAGTATCCCTGTCACAAAGAATCGTTCTGTGATTGCCATCACGCCTGCCCAACGTGGAATTGATAAACAAAAATGTCTGTAACGCAAATAGTAAGATCTTGGCATCTCAATTACATACAAGATTAATTAGATAAAATAAAATTGTCTCTGGCTTGGTCTTCAGGCGGGACACAAGCAGGCAAGTTTCCCTCGCCGGGGGACTGCGCTTGTAGACTAGATTTTAGAAGTCGAATCAGCGCCATCCTACAAACACGCCGTGGGAAAGATACAGGGTTTTGTTTCGCCTGAGGGCTGAGATAAGTTGTTTTTTTTCTTCTAAATTTCGTCGTTCAACGCATAAAACCTCTAAACCTAAGGTAATTGAGTTACTATTTATTTTATAACGATGTCTTCAAGCTCAACGTTTGACAATTGAGTGTTACCTACAATGAGGGGATGGTGCTAATTTGTCAGCACAAAACAACACTGGGGAAAATTCGTCGTGATTAAAAAGGTCTCGGTAGTGCGCTCCCCCGATATACGAAATACGCAGGTTCGAGTATTGCTCGAAGCCGGAGACAAATGCATTTTTATCTAGTGAATGTTATCTTTAATTTAAAATTGAGCGTTTTTGCATAAAGCCTATAAAGTAACATGGCGCCTAAGTTTAGAATTATATGAGAGGCTTGTTACATTTCGCATAAAACTTTGCACTCGACAAAAAATATTTACAATCCTGGAATGAATCGGTAATTGAAAGTTTTCACAAAGAACCGGAATGCATTGGTAATTGATTGTCACATGTGGAGTGGACTTTATCGCTGTCTCGAACGATAATTGCCCGTTTTTCCATACATCAAAGTACATGTGGCAGAGAACGGTAGCGGCAGTAATGTGCCGCGGGTATCCGCCACATCTAAACGAGGCTGGCGAGCATTTCGTCCGGCATAATTAGCAGCCGATTCCGCGCGCCGATAAACTCGGAAAAAATATCATAAATATGAACACCGGCGGACTGTCGCAACCGAACACAAAAACTGAATAATTCAAATGACTGGGAATTCATAAAGCGGCTTACAAATTTATATCATATTGAATATTGGTGTCGACTTAGTCGCGCGCCTGCGGCCGACGCCGACGTTGCGAAACTGACTCGAATTGCATAAGGGTATGTTACGAGCTTTATTTCCATTCGCTGAATAAATATTTAATTCATATTGTATTAGCTCTGGTGTAGTTTAGTTGAAGCGGTTTGTTACATAAAGTCGGCACACGAACTAGTTCAACGTCACTCCAGATTAAAGGACACCGACAATGTTGGAACTGTGATGAGAGCTGATGCTCGCGGCGGCAGAACTAACTACACGGACCTGTGGACTGTGTCTTCATCATATGTTTTAGCGCACAGATGGTGTCGCGTTCTCCATCCAACACGCTGGCCCAGCGCTGCAATTTTGGGCTAACAAGCCTCCTATCTTGGAGAGGCCGATAGCTGGTGTGATGATGATGATACCCGGCTAGTGTACTGACAGTATCTGTGCCTTTATGACATGGACTGACGGGAACAGAATTAACGATTGTCAAAATTGTAAGCGTGGCTTACCGCCAGTGTAGCGTAATACCTACCCCCCTGTATCAGGTACCCTTCTGTCGGCAAGAGTCGACTGCGGTATCGAGACCGACATATGGCGGTATATCCACTTAGTACATGGTAACCTAAATGCATCAGGGCGGGGATGGGCAGCAGCATTACCATCATGAGACTACGCTCTGCGATTGTCACCACGCCTGTCGTGCGCGGCAATTATAGGCAAATGCACCCTTTCTTCACCTATGTCCAGCAATGGATATAGCTAGATAGATAGATAGATAGATAGATCAGCTGATATGCTGACGATGAAGATGATGTAAACTGTAATGCATTTTTAATGTTAGCCAAAATTAGCTAATTGTAAAATCCACGGCCTATAAGGCAGTTGTCTTGTCTTTGAAACAACTTCACGAGCTGTATTTTACGATTTTGTTAAAAGGTTAGAGTTTTCTACTTATATTGCTCCCGATAAATATATATGCATGTATCGACACGTATATACGACGAATTTAAATAAGATAAATATGAAGTAAAATCAAACTTCCATATATCGTGGCCGACACCAGTAGTACCGACAGAGTAGAATAGTAACTCTCTCTGTACCAGGTGTAGTAAGAGGTGACTAAGGTACTAGAACCAACAGTTGGCGGTATATCCATCCATGTAGCATAAATGCACAGGGCGGGGATGGGCAGCAGCTTCCCCGTTGTGAAAGCTACGCTTTGCGATTGACAGCACGCTTGCCCAGCGTGGCAATATAGGCCAAATTCCCGCTTTCATGGGGCGGGGGGAGGCTCGACTAATCAACCGCTAAATCAATCGACTTTACACGTCTTTTAATTTATTGAAAATTCTACACAACACATTTCGTTGTCCAGGTAAGACGCAAGAAAGCAATATTGGAAATTGTCATGGAAAGCCCCGTCGCGTCTGTGGAACGTGCCAGCGTATGAGAGCTCAGAACGGTTATACATAAGTTAATCGACAGTTTAGCAATGAAGCACAAAAGTAGCTGATTTTCTTCAAACTTAAAAGTTTTAAAAGCTCCTTGCAGGCTGTGTAGGTTGCATTGTGCAGGGCGGGCGGGCGGCGGCGGCGACGGGCGCGGGTGGGCCGGTGGGGGGCCCGCGGGGGGGCTGGCGGCACCTGCCGTAATATCCTATTTATGAATAATGTTTTATTCTAACAGCGTGCGCGGCCGCCCGTCCGCTCCCCCCCCCCCTCCTCCCAACCGCTCTGAATATTCTTCAGGGCTGTCGTGCATTAGCAAAAGCGCTAGTAATTAAATATCATTACAATACACTGACTGCATATTTCATGGCATTTACGAGATACGAGTGTATCTCCGTCACACCTCCTCGCATCGCGTGCATTTTCGTCGATTGTCCTGCCTTCATTCATAAACAACAGGCAATTAAGAATAACCGATTAGTTGCTATTTGCGTTTCTCTATGAAAAAAGTCCTTCTGCCTCCTGTGGATGCGAACTGACGAAACACGCAGGAGCGTCTGCACACAACCGATCGTATTGGAAATCACTTGTGGAGTATTTGATAAAATAAATGGAAATAATAAGGAATTACTCACACAAATACAACTTGCAGTAGTCAATCATATTAATGGGCCAAACGCAATGTAACTCCAAACAGTTAGGGATTGTTCGGCAAATAGTTTCCGCAGCGCGCGCGGGCTGGAGCGGGCGGGCGCGGGCGGGCGCGGGCGGGCGCGGGCTGCTCCGGGCGCGGGAACTCGCCAACTCTTTCCATAAATCCGGCGATCGTCCGCCTAACGACAGCCCTGCTCTTATTGCTTGCTTTGTTTTTGCGGGGGTCGCGGGGGTGGGCGCTTTAATTAATGGAATAACTCTAACCTGCGAGTTGGGGCCGCGCCGGCCCGCATTGGCCCGCAGCGGCCCGCACCAGCGCGGTACTGTCTCATAACTTTCGAGTTACGCGCAAACTTCGCGCTGAATTATTATCCTAATGCTAAAACACTAACACAGTGGCTATTCAACTTTTAAGTCTGCAAGTTACACATCGCGCTGCGCGTGAGCTTCAGCAGAAAAATAACTTACCCAAAGCTCGCAGCTCTCTGGCATCATTTCTTATCCTTATCAGATAAAAACAATATATGTAGTTGCATTTGATTAATATCGCTCAGAATCAAGCGACCGTTTTGTCGAAGTTTAATATACTAAGGCAATAAACAACAATAAATATATTGTTCAAATTGTTCTAGTATTGTCTACTTCACGCTCGTTGGATATCACGAGCAAAAACTGTTTCGTCTGCTCGGCTTCTAAGATAGTGCCCAAGTAGTTGCAAAATGCAGCTGTTTTGCATTTTCATCGGCATGATATAATTATTCTATTGGCATGATTCTTATTTTCAATAATCACCCTAATATGTCAATACTTTGTTTAATTACAATTTCTATTAACGATATAATCCATCAGATGTATAGAATAGAGAATTTGAATATATTTCATTCCAAGAAAATGTATTAAAATTTTTACATTTCCGTGAAGTCGTGTAAGTGAGGTTTTTATGTAGTCGTAGAGACTTATATACCTATAAATCAATGTAAATTACGATTTGCTGAGCCATGGACTGAGTGAACTATGAGCATCGCAGTTTTTCCACGCACACCTCTTTTTATATGTATAGATGATGCTGATGCACGCCGGATGAATATCGCAATGTCCGTTATTGTGATGCGTGTGTGGACAAAAAGTGCGCGCGGCCAGCGCAGGAGCAGGCGGGCCCGCGCGTACTCGCTCATCACCCGCTGACAATAATTCATCGCCTTCATTGTAGTTGTGAGTAGTCGCATGCACTCCGTGCCACGTCACAAATAATGTAAAATGTCAACAAAATCAATAATAGGCATATACATATCGGGAAACCATTTATTGTACATTGCTCTCATCATCATCATATCAGTCATTGGAAGTCCACTGCTAGACATAAGCCTCTCCAAAAAAGGGGCCAATTGCCGCGTTAAGTAAGCGTCGGCAATCGCAGAGTGCAGCTTTCGCGACGGGGATCGCCTCTTGCGACACCTGATACAGGGAAGGTACTATTCTACTAAGCCGGTTCCTCAAATTACTTCGAAGTATTTGAAAAATCATAATCAACTGTATTAAATGAGTGAGAGCCCCGTGTGGCGCACATACTTTCCTTGTTCTCCACATTCATTAATCTCTTCATAAACGAGCAACTATGGAATGCTGCATCGGACAATCGGACTTCCCTTACAATGTTTAATATTAATTTAAAATGTTATTTAACCAAAGTGTCAGGCAATTTATGTTTGTCAGTAAAATTATCATCAGACAGTAACATAATAAAATCCCTACAGACTTCATACGAAGGTCGCCTGCATTGGTACCTCACTTTCACCTAATTCTACCGACAAATAGCAGTGTTCCTATTGCTGTGTTTCGGTCTGAAGGGTGAGAGAGACAGTGAAATCACTAGGCATATGTGGCATTGTATCTTTAGTTCACAGGCTTGGTGTTTTGCTAGTGATATCTTTGTGAAGGCACCAGTGTGTGTAAGCTGCGGTCACGTTTACCATCAAGCGGACAGGATGCTTGTTTGGTGACTTCATAACATAATAAAAAAGATAAAGAA